>OY744536.1:51322365-51439865 GCA_963556195.1 Sepiola atlantica | reverse complement strand
ATTAAAACGTATATTGAAATATCCGAGAATGTGTGAATTCGTACTAACTGATCCACATTTTCTCCTTTTAAAATCCATGTATTTTATTTTCAATTTAAAAAAAATTAATTATCAATCGCATGTCTTTAGTAATAAATACAACCTATATGTACGTTTAGATTGTTATGAATAAATATATTATGTATTTAAAATTATTATTCCAGAATTAAAATTGTCAGTTTGTATTTTTCACATTTTTTTTATGTTTTGAATTCAAATGGAAATCGTTGATATGCTTTTCGTCTGCTATCCTTTTGAGTTAAAGTTGCGTTGGTCTATGAGTCGTCATCAAACAATTTACAATTTACAATTAGCTGGTTGATTATTACACGCTTCTAATTTGTGTCAATTGCAATTCATCGATAAAGTCAAAGGGTTCTTTCACAACTAATCCCTTTGATACTCTTACGTAACCATACACATTCAGACAACGAAACGTATAACCGGTCATCGGCATACATATAAACACGCAATATCCTTAAACAAATATACTGAATAAACTATTTATACTTTACAGATTCATGTATCTTAAACTGTCATTTTCCAACCTATATTTATATATATATACGCCAACAATACACGTTCAAAGATGTGAACATTTAATTCCCAGTAGAGAACAGTTTTGCATCACAGTTATACCCTCTTACAAGATTTAACTCAATATATAATGGTATTAAACCTTATTCCAATTTGTCTAAAATCAATTAAATGACTTTGATTTTAAAAATGTCAAATATCTAAGGTTTAAGTTGAAGGGGTCTAAATTAGGAATTGCAATTCGGTAGATCCTGCTTAATTAGCATCCAATAAATTTAGATACATTTAAATGCAAAACTGGATTTTAAAATGGAATGTTTTACAGTCTCTTAAAAATACTCCAAATAACCAAAAATTGTGGGAATATTTATTAATTGATATCAAATAACTATTTTTAAATTCATACGAATCGCAGGTATCTGAATTTTTACGACAGGCTCTCCGTTCCTTTTTCCTTTTTATGAAACAAAAATTAAAAAATATAGTCAATATCACAGAGTTGTATGTAATAGCGACTCGATTCAACATTCATAAACATCAACTGATTTATTGAAAAGTGTATCATGTACAACGATGTATATATATATATATATATATATATATATATATATATATATATATATATATATATATATACATATATACCTAACTTTATATATATACATCCTCTAAATGTATAAATTTAAAAGAAACAATAGTGTTTCAATGTTACTCACCGTGTTGTCTAAAATATATATTCCAAAATATATTATAATCCGTTCTTAAGAGAGTATGCTGTATATAGGATAAATATATATATATATATATATATATATATATATATATATATATATATATATATACATATATATACATATATATATATATATATATATATATATATATATTATTCCATATATATAAATATATACTGGTCGAATACGGTCCCAGGACCGGTAGAAGCATTACTCTTACATTTTAATGTTTCTTCTTCCTTCAGAGCATGGTACGGGTTCGGTTTAAATGGTAGAGTTTACAAACAAATAAATAATGTGAGCACGTTATTCATAGCTATGAGTTAAATAGTTTATTATTTTAGCAAGCGCATACATAATATTGGCGCTCATGATCGCGCATCGATCATTTTAAAAATATATTACTTAATATAACTCAAAATTTGACGTAGTGCAATTTTTTACATTTAACATTTTTTCATATCTTACATAGTTTAGATGTTTTATTGAGCGAGTGCGAGTTTGGAAGGTGCGCCCCCTAAATAGTAAAATTTACAGAAAAAAATGATGTCCTCACGTAACTCACCGTGTTGCTTTGAATATATATTCAAAAATTCATAAGGATGCGTTCATTTGTGTAGTAGATACCTTGTCTACACACATACACTTAACTTTATATTTATATAAACACACACATTGCAACACACATAGCAACACACACACACATATATATATATATATATATATATATATATATATATATATAAATGCAATCACACATATATAGTATATATATAAGTACACTGATCTGCACGTATTTTTATTTTTATCTAATTTTCCGAGATAAAAAATCATTATACAAATATTAATTTTTAAATCTATTTATACAAAAATATTCGAACATTAACAATGTTTAGGCTGATATTTACGGTGCCCTCCATCACCATCTTCATACATATTGTTTATACTGTTGTTATAAATGGAAGTAGAAGGAGGGTTATTTTTAACTCTGATCTTACGAGCAGAGCCACGCCACTAATGAATACATACGTTTTATTTTAAGTAATATCATATTACAGTCCTACTGTTTTGCTATATAAATTGCATAGTATGTTCTCTATGTACAAACACAAGGATAATTAACTGAAACGAGAAACTTGAACATTCTCTAAATGCTCACAGGGAGATAAAAATATATTAGAGAACTATTGAATTAACAAACAATAAGAAAGCGGGGCACAATACATACAGAGCTAAGTGTTAGATGGCTAACTTATTGAGTTAATTGTAATTCATGGCTTATTAGAAGAATTAAAATCAACGTTTTTAAACATAACTTCATCTAAGAACTAAGCATGCGTTAGTTGTTCTAAAAGTATACAGGTAATAATCTTTAATGACACCAACGGGGATATACTCTCTTCTTCTTCTTCTTCTTCTTCTTCTTCTTCTTCTTCTTCTTATGATGATGATGATGATGATGATGATGATGATGATGATGATGATGATGATGATGATGATGATGAGGTATTAAAACAATAACTGTGAAATAACATTACACGTAGCCTAAAGAACTGAAACTCCCAGAAATCCTATTAACTGACCTTTCTCCTTTAATGAAAAAGACACGAATGCGGTGGAATAAGCATCGACAGGTACCACACAAAATAATCATGACGGGTCAAGGAGAATCAAAATACCGAATTGAGAAAGCACTAACCAGACCTCCACTGCATAGGTGCAGAAAGTACTAAGAATTTAGGATAGTCGGTACCATCGAGAAGCGGCTAGTGCGATAACACACAATGATTTGCACCGGTTATCAAAAAGAGGTGGAGAGTGCTGGAAATCTGAGGAGACTTGTTGGCACTAAGCCTCCAAGGCATAACCTATGGCGTGTATCAGTGATCAATCACTGATAATGATTTGTGTGAAAACCCTTAGTGAGTAAATAATAATAATCTTAAGGAAAATCCTCGGATGGGGAAACACATCCCACATTTCTAATCTTAGAAACGTTTACAGCAACACGTAAGTAAAACAAGAACATGGGAAGATCATCACACGAGCCCCGGGGAACTGAAACTACTAGAAAGTACATAGACTGCAACCCTTCCGCGAAAAGAGCAAAAACACATATGGTCGCATTAGCCAGGGCTGGCGGCACACAAAATATGTATGACGAGTCAAGTAGGATGAAAATTCCGATAAGAAAGCGAACCAATCCGACTTCCACTAGGAGAGTGAGTTGAGTACTGGGAACTTGAGAGGAGTATTGGCAACTATATTCGAGTAATAACAATCGTGCTGCCAGCGAGAAATCAGTGGTAAGCGGATGTTGCAATAACATAAAAAATATTTGCAACAGTTATTGAAAAAAAGCGGCGTGTGCTGGAATACTGAGGATAGTATTGTCACTCAGACTCCGGGAAACACAACTTGTTATTGTCAGTGAGCAAACACTGATAATTACTGATGTGACAATTCTTAGTGAGTAATGTTATATATATATATATATATATATATATATATAAGCATGAAACATCGATGTCTTTAGGTATTTAAATATTTAATATTTATTTATAAAAATATTATTGTATATATATATATATATACAATAATATTTTTATAAATAAATATTAAATATTTAAATACCTAGAGACATCGATTTAATATTTATTTATAAAAATATTATTGTATATATATATATATACAATATTTAAATACCTAGAGACATCGATGTTTCATGCTTACGCAATCTTCAGTCTAGGAACTAATTCCCAACGGTCGGCGGGCGCGAACCCCGAACACAAATCACCATTGATTCGTAGTCGAAGATCTTACCCGCAGGCCACTGTCAACTAAGAAGAACTTTAACTATAAGTAGCGGAATTCGGCGACTACTTACCAAGCAAATAAGAGTGATCTACGAAACGTCGGATATATATATATATATATATATATATATATATATGTAGGTGTGTGAAAGTATATGCTTTTAAATATACTTTTTATTCGTTATATATGCTAACATTTTCAGAGTGAAAGTTCAGTGAGTGTTAACATAACAACAGAGTATATATATATATATACACAAAGAGCATTTTGCTACATTCCAAAGACCAAGATTTTAAAATATTGTCATTGTACCAAAGTTTCTAGTTTTGAAAACATGATTGGTAAGATCAATACACTCTTGATTATTGCAATGTAGCAAAAGGTTGTTTATATATATATATATATATATATATATATATATATATATATATATACTTATTACTTTTACTTATATGTTGAATACACTATTTGTATATATATATATATATATATATATATATATATATATATATATATATATATATCAAGAATGGGCGCCTGTCCCCACATCTTTAGAATTAAATTTTCTTTTTTTGTTTTGTCAAATTACCCTAAGTCAGCCGACGATTCTTCCTGCGATGAATGACAGCTGGAAGAGGAGGCAGGAACAAACTTTCATGACAGCTCACTAACGCGCACGCAAAACATTAGACACGAATCACAAATATTCACAGGTGAAAAAAAAAGAAGAAACTGATAAACAGTCTTGACAAGTGTGGGTGGGTGTGTGGTGTCAAGCTTCGTTTTGAACGGTGACAGAAGCCTTGACTTTGGGACTAAGAGTCAAAATTACAGTTTCCTTTTTATCTTTCTATCTTTTTTTTTAAGGCTGTACATATGACAAATGACTCACAAGTTGTAATGATGATTTTTTTTCATTACCTGAAACATTATTACGTATATTTTATTTGTCTGCTTTTTTTAAGAAGGGGGCACTAAGAGGGGTAAGAGGCAGGTTATATATCATCTTGGGAAAATAAGAAATAAATAATTACATTTATCTATATATCTATTTATTTCGATCTGTATGAATCTATATATATTCTTATCCTATTCTTGTGATATCCATATGAAAGGGTCATTCAAAAAAAATTGTTTTTTTTTTGTAAATATCACAATTCTGATGTTCGATGTTATTCTCACATGGTTAAGGCCGGTGTAATCTTCGACCTTCTTCAAATGCATGTGTTTGAACTGGAGACCATTAACAAATGGAGATGAAACTCTTAATAGTAAAAGTGTAATATAGTTAACAACCAATACATAAAAAATAAGAACACTATACAACAAATAACTTTTACCAAACGACAGAAAATTTAATTATCGATCGACCTGTGTAGTTTTAAACACTTAAAACTGTGTAAGCTTTTTTGTTTATTTTTGTTACTCTCACTTTCATCAATTACGCTAATCAAATATAGCGGTCGATTTTTTTTTAGAGTGTCACTTATTTCAGGCTTAAAAGATTAAAGAAACTTTCCCTAATTTGACTGAAAACTAACTCTGGACTTATGGTTAGTAGTACTGTAAGCCTTTTTAAAAAAGATTGTATCTATCTTTTAAGCCTGAAATTAGCGACCACCTCTCTAGAAAATCGACGGCCATCCTGCTTGATAAATTCCGCTAAGTGAAAATAACGGAACACATTTTGAAATATATATATATATATATATACATATATAGATGTATATATATACATACATATATATACATATATATATATATATATTTGTGCGTGTGTTTGTGAGAGAGAAAGGAAAGATAGTGCGTGTGTGTATCTCTATGATAACGCTTACAAATATTTCGAGAATTTAACGACAACGACCAAGAAACGGACTTTCAAATATGCAGCAATTGTTTCATCTGATGAAGGCGTCTATCGCCGAAAAATATAAGATGAAAATAAAAACTTTAAATTATTTTTAATATTTCAAATTCAAATTTAAACAACGCTTAAAAATGACATATAGATAAAGATTGAGAGATTGAGAGAAGCATATGTAGTGAAAGTGAGACATGCACACAAAGAGAGAGGAATAGAGACAGACTAGACAATATCTGCGCGTGTAGAGCACATATTTTTTCTAGTACGAAATATCAGTAAAAACGATAGAATATAAAGTTATATCGTTTAGAACTGTGACGTAGTTTTGGTTAAAGACCTGCATGTTAAAACACATACGTGAATTAGATGGAAAATTAATAAGTCTCTTAACGTACATATACTATTACAACTATCACTACTTCTACAAATACTACTACTTCTACTATCTCTACTACTACTACTACTTCTACTATTGTTATTACTATTATTACTATTATTACTACTACTAGTAATGTTAAAACAAAAACACGGGAAGATAATCACACGAGCACAAGGAAACGGAAACTACCAGAAATACCATAAACTGCTCCCTTAAATATGAAAAAACGAATATAGTGGCACCAGTCTTGGCTGGAACCACAAACATCGTTCTAAAAGGTTAAAGAGGATGGAAAGAGCGAGGAGGGGAAGCACCGACCAGATATCTACTCATAGGCTGAGAAATGTACGTGGGCCTTGGGGCGGTTTATTGCATCTGAAATGTTGCTATGAAATATAAAAAGAATTGCAACTATTATTGAAAGAGACGGTGAAGTCTTGAAACATGGGGAGACTTGTTGTCATGCAGACTATAGGCAACTACATTCTTTATTGTCAGTGAGCAATCACTGATAATTAATGTTTGAAAACCCCTAGTTAATAATAACAATAATAATGATTATTATTATTATTATTATTATTATTATTATTATTATTATTATTATTATTATTATTATTATTATTATTATTATTTACTAGGAGTTCTCATACAGGTCATCAGTGATTGCTCACAGACAACCGGGGGGTATTCCCTGGAGTCTTAGTGATAACAAGTCTCCACAGATTTTTAGTATTCTCCACCCCTTTTCGATAGCCACCGGAAATAAACTTGTAGTATCTCAACAGCCGGTTACCATTGATGTATTATTATTATTATTATTATTATTATTATTAGTAGTAGTAGTAGTAGTAGTAGTAGTAGTAGTAGTATATAGAATGTGAGAAACTTATTATTTTAAAATAAGTTCTTGAAACATATGTTACAGTTTATTGATTTTAGATTAAGTGGAATAAATAGTAGTAGTAGCTGTGAAATAACGGCTCACGGGTACGTTTTATATATATATATATATATATATATATATATATATATATATATATATATATATATATATATATATATATGAGGAAGTAAATAATTATGAAATATAATTTTTTAGACAGAAATGGAAGCTTAGTTTATGGAATAGTAGAATAGCAAGTAACATGCTATTGACAATAAGGACACAAACACATCATTAAAGCTAGAGCAAGACATTTCGGTCGATTCGTTATCCGATAATTTTTTCATCATATTAATATGGTCGATCGAATAGACCGAAATATCGTGATCCAGCTTTAATAATGTGTGTCTTTATTTCTACTAGCGTGTGTTTTGCTTATCTACTATTTCATAAACTAAGTTTTCATATATATATATATATATATATATATATATATATATATATATATATATATATATATATATATATATAAACACTTACCATTTAATAAAGAGGTCTTCCTCGAACTATATTATGGAACTCGGTCACACAGATTACATCAGTGTTTAAGTCTTGCCTAATCAAGTAAGATTTGCTATATAAAAAAATATTAAAAAAGTATTTTTTCTTTTTTTAAATATATAATCAAAGTCACTTGTTTTTGTCTTACTTCTAAACGCCGACATTTTTCCCATTTCTTGCATTGTGATAGCCTTCTAATACTCTTCTATATACGTATTACACACAATGCTTCAAGCAAACTCCCTCTCCTTATTATATACATATATATATATATATATATATATATATATATATATATATATATATATAAAGCAATACAGTTGCTTGATATATATATATATATATATATATATATATATATATATATATATATATATATATATATATAAAGCAATACAGTTGCTTGGTTCATTTTCTGTCTTTTTTCGTCCTCTCTTTTTATTTTTCCAAATCACAAATTTTATTAACCGACATTTTGTAGCGCACATGTTAAATTGGCAGCGTTATTGGATATTAACATTGGTGGCTTTTCAAAAATTTATTTCCAGCTTTGTTTTCTCAATGGCTTTAATGTGTCATTTTAAAATAGATCTCATCCGTCGAATTTCACTGTTTATTGCGTTATTTACAGTGTTTGACTTTTTTGTATTCATTTTTCTTTTTAGAAATTTCATTTGTGCTTTTATTTATTTTTTAATTCTATGATCTTTGTTACAGCTGACCAATTTGTCATTCCTTCGTTTAGTTAATTAAATTTCAGTCGGATAGACTTGCAGAATCGACCATCGAGCAATTCGGAAGATGAAATAATGTCAAGAGAGAAGGTGGGGGAGAGAGAAGCAGACAGCGAGATAGACAATAAGAGAAATATAATAAGGGAGAAATAAATGGGGGTGGCGGGAAGAGAATGATAGAGAATAAGATTGAGACAGAAATACAGAGAGAGAGAGAGAAAGAGAGAGAGAGAAAGATAGAGAGAGAGGGAGGGAGAAAGAGAGAGAGAGAGAGAGATTAGAAACCCATTCTATCGGAAAAAAGACGAATAAAGATATAATCCTCTTCGTTTTTTGTTTGCAAAATATTTAATTTCATTTAATGAAAACAAAACGATTTCCTTTCATTTATTAGCGAAGTCATAAAAGGATTCCTGTTCAATTTTGCATGTTCCTCCATTGATGTGATTAAAATTATTCATTTATTTAAAAAGAACAGAAATTGTTTTCGTTTCTCCAAAGTTCATTCTATTTTGTTTGACGTCTTTTTTTATCCTTGTTTTTTTTATCATTAAAATAGATTTTCTTCTTTCTTGCCAATTATTTATTAATTATTAAATTTATTTTTGCTTTCAGTAAAATGTTAATCAACTTGTCGGAATGTTACTAATTTGTCTCTTTCTCATACAAGCTCTTTCAATAAAGTAATGGAACAGATATAATATCTGGTATTTTGCTTAATTATTAATTAACTTAAAATATTTCAGCTCTGATTTATGCCTATAACATGATTTAAATAATTAGACTTACTAAAATCAATTATCGTAAACTTAATAGGAACATTTTTTTACATCCAGTAAACTTATACAGTACGGCATAATTACGTTGACACATCAGGTTCGGTTACGTTATCCATGTTAAGCAACGTTGGGCCTGGTCAATATCGCATGGGTGGGAATTTGGGTAATACTATGCCGTGTATGTCATCTCCCCATAGCGGGATATTCATGCGACTGGGAGCTGCATGGGAATTTGATATTCCCTAGAAACTTCCACATGTTGTGGAGGTTAGTTGACCACACCAGAGATAACCGAAGGTAAGAAACTTATGTGCATGGTTTACTTGCGTCTTACTTGCTTTACGGCATACTAATGTCAATGGAGAATTTATACCGATAAAAAATAAACGATACAATTAATCATATTTTGTGATTCTTCTCCTTTGTTGATAAAAAAAGTTTATCAAAAACTGGTGGCGTATGTATGCTTTGTCGTACAATCTTATTTCCTTTAGAAATCCTCGACTAAAAGTCATCAATCTGATAATGTCAATATACGTAGATATTCCTCTGTCGAGGGTTATCACTCGGAGCCGTACAAAATAGCAGTACATGTTTCAAATATCAATATTTTATACTAATTTACATGAATGTTCTGTTCTGTGCATCAATATATCAAATCAAATATCACCATTTAAGTATGGCGCCAGCCAAAGAAGCATTAGAGTTTTCAGAGTTTCTCATAAGACATATTATATATTAATGTGAAGTTGAACTAAATCAGCGTCAAATCGCCGCAAACCTCGGGATTCAACTTTACAGAGTTATCTGATGGCATGTTTAATTGCTTAGCAAGGGGAAATAACCAATATTATCTTGTCTGAATCAACCCGGACACGCTGACACTTTCTAATTTATTAATGACAATAATAGTGTATATTTACTCGTTTCATGTCTGTGTATGTTATACTGCGAATGACGTACGATAATGAACGCAGAATGGATGGTATTCTCTTCTAAGCAGACGTGAATGTGTTTATTCTTTGTGCGAGTATTCTAAGAAGTTTGCCATTTATTTCTTTAAAGAGTGCTTATTGTTAGTTTACGATTCGTAGATGGAATTTTAGTGTAAGTTCTGTCTGATATTGTGCAGCGATTTCTATACATTTCTATCTACTTCATAACCTTCCGTAAATATCAATATAGCTCCGTATCCAAAAGAACTTTATTAATTCTGTGTTGTAGAAAGTAGTGATTCTGTTACTAAGTTTAATAATTATAGGATTGTTTATATTTGCTTATTATTAGGGCTTTAAAAAAATCATATTTCTGTACTGCCCTGTAGTTTTTTAAATTTACTTTTAATATTAAATCAATGACTATTATTTCAGCACTGTAATTTAGTGATGTTCTTGCCAGTGTGTTATGTATTCTTTCCGACCGTAGCTAACAGAACTTCAAACTGTGTTTCTCCTGCTTTCGCTTTTTATATATGTATTTTAGTAAGAATTATAGTATTTTATATATTGAAATTCTGTTAACTACCATTGTCAGGTGTACTGAAAAGGTCATTACAGGAGAAAGGACACTTGGCATGAACACGCATCTGATCAGAAAGAAGAAAAACCATAACATGATTGACTGTCAAAAACAAAATAATCGTTGGTTGAAGTCAGGAAAGACAATTATGGTGGAATGCCAAAAGTAAAATCATTGTTGATTAGAAACACCTGCAAAATGTTAGCGGCAAAAAGAAACACCCCGTTGCCGAATTAGACACCCTGTGGCGTGGCTATATGTACAGTGAAGTTTAAATGTGGGCGGTTGCAGGTGGGAATAACTTGTTATATAATAAACGCATGAAATTAATATCGTCAATTGATTGGTGATTTGGGTACGAGAAAAATAAATGCCGAATTCCTGTGCGTGAGCGTTTCTACCTCACTACCCCACACTCATTCACCGCCACCGACAATAAATATATATAATTATATTTTCATATATCAGTGTGTAGTCATTCTCTAAAGCACAATTCCTTGAATGTAATTTGGAAACTTGTATTCTTTCAGTAGTTTTCAGATTCTACTTCTTGCATTGTGATAGCCTTCTATGACCACTTTATTGATATATTAAACACAAGGCTAAAAACAAACTAAATAATCCTAACTAACTAACTAAATAAATAAATAAATAGTAAGCAGAGAATTACAAATTAATACAAATTCGGCGGGAAATTGTGTTAATATTGAATTTCGATTTTTGTAACCTTTAATTAAATGATATTTGTTATTTCATTTATTTAGGTTTTTTAAAATTATTTACACAAATGTTAAGACATATGTTATGACAGTTGCTCTAGACAATGCAGAGAACCACTTGGAGTAAGGAGCTAAAATGAATGGAAACATGATTACTGCAAAGACAGGATATGCCTCATGGCCTTCGTCTTATAAAGCACAAGGCTATAGCTAATAAGAAAACAGTCAGCAGGAAGAGAGTTCCACAAGCTTGCAGTACTTGGAAATAAGCTACTGGAATAGAAAGCTGTATATACGAGGTATCAACACAGCGATAAAAGCCACCATGACAGCATTGGAATAAATTTGTTGAATGGGTAGAAGAGTACAGAGGAATTTATAATAGAAAGGACGGCTAAAATGTATTTGCTAAAATTAGACTTGAATACTATCATCTTATAGTCTGTTAGGAAGCAGTCTCGTTGTATTTTGTTCCGTAGATGGAATGTTCAAGGGAAGAAACTTTATTCATGTATGTTATGTTTTTTGTTTTTGATACAGAAGAAAGTAGAGAAACTTCTTGTATGTGTTTGTAGCAAGGCGAGTTCTTGCTGTGAATGTGTTACAGGGGGAGTCAGGAATTGGAGCTTATTCTAGCACCTACCATGAACATAGCGATTTAATTGAGACGGGCTAGTAACCTCCCTTCTCTGTGAAAGGAGCCTTAAGTCTGTGTAGAGATCATCATCTCCAAATAGATTGCGAAGTCGGTGTTGCATTCTATCAAGGAAGGACAAAGTATTCAGAGCAGCACCCAATCAGATATGTCATCTGTACTCAATCTGAGGACTATCTGGCTACTATAGATGTAGATGATTGCGTCAGGAGTGAGGTACCTTCTGGAGCGGTAGAATGATTCAACTATTTTTCTAATGAACTTAGCAATGCTTAGATTTGATGTAAGTCTTCTAATAAAGTTATGCAGTTAAAATCAGTTGATTAGTTGACGGGTGTTCGTTGTCGGATCGTAATCATCGCCAAAGATAAATCGTACATCGAAATATATAGGTGTTGTTTCATACTGAAGGGTACAATGTATGCACTGTTTATTGTGGACGTTTTATCGTCCTGTGTGTACCCCGCTTTAAAATCACCTTCATTTATACATCAATACTTAATTATTTAGATGTTTTTCTAGCGCATAAACTATTCGGTACTTCGAAAAACTCACGCCAATTAGGCCGGATTAAAAGGTATTGATCCGTTTGGACTGTTCCTAAACTCCGGAAATCTGCCGAATTGCTAATTGTACTGATGGAGAGCACGAGTTCACCGGGAAAGACAATTTGTACAACTCGTTTGGAGACTTCGTAATAGCTGTTAGTTATGCCGGCTACGACAGTGTTTAAAACACTAGCAACAGCTAATATGGCAACGCGTGATCAGAAATGTACAGACACGTTTTACCATCGGTGTATGGAGGTCGTTATTCAAGCCAGTACCCCACACCACACGTAAAGGGTAAGGGTAGGTCCATCTCCTGTCAACTAACGCGCCCTAACATGTGTAAGTGTATCCCTTAACCCTAGAAGAGAATGAAGATGAGATTGAAGACATGTTTTACCTAACTGTTACCAGCCTTGAAGGCTACATATGAATTAATTTTTGAATATATCCCCACATGAAGGCGATTTTACTTTACTGTCGTTGGTATGTGATTAAATAACAATTCATGGTCAATTATGCTCTATCATCTAAATCAAGGGCGGGCAACCTTTTCAGAGTGAGAGTCGGATAAGACTGTTGGAAGGAGATCGCGGTCCGGAGTGAAAAACGAAATGTCAGAATTACTATATTTTATTTACATGAATAAATTGTACAAACATTGCATTGAACACTCTACAAATCTGATATTTTTTCTCAAGAGACTTCTGTATGTGATGTTATAAAAGGCGCCGACGAAGAGCCATTTTAGAACCATAAAAAATAATGACGGTTGAAGTAGCAAGTTGATCCACCATTCGTTTTGACGCACCTCACATAAGTTCTATGTTTCATGCCCTTTCCTCGTCTCTCGTTTCCTCTTTGCCTCTCTCTTTCTCTTTTTCTATTTTTATCTCATGCCAAGGATTTGAAATTAATAGTTAAAGAAAAATGAAATATACATGCATCATCGCCAGCTGATATTTATACATTTTTATCCAACTGTAAATCTTAATTCAAACATACTTTTACGTCTATGTCACAAAATGATATGAGTTTTACTGAGAGGTCAGCGGACCGGATTGCAATAATAAAGCCTAGCAGGGTGACGGGCTCCACGCTAAGCCTTCGCGGGCCGGAGGTTGCCCGCCCCTGATCTAAATGGTTTGAATTGTTTTAATTGTTACCTATTCACAGCATATCACTCCGTTTTTTTTCTAGTGTAGTGAAATTATACATTTGTATCGATAACATAACGCCTACGAGCTAAGACATACATCCCAGGACGGCTAAGTAATACTGAGAAGACTCTTTATTCATAGAAGAAATCGGATCAAGCGACAAACTAATCCAAGAATCCCGATACACATTACTTCATAAAAATCAGACGTTTATATATACTAGAAATATACCCGTTGTAAAACAGGTAACATTAATTGACGAAACAGCACAGTGTTGCACCAGTTTTATGTACACTTACGAATACTTGATATGAATATATAATGACATTAAACCTTATGTCTAGACGGTCATTTAAATGGAAATAAAAATCTATTACATGATTTTGATTGGGAAAAGTCTCTAAAATTAAAGCTGAAGCTTAAGGGTCTTTAAATTAAGGGAAATTTGCTTAATTGGTGTCAATTGCTACGATTCACATTTAATGCAAATCTGAAATATTTAATTTTTCAAATGAACGGTCGTGGCTATATTATGCATCTCCTAACCTTTAAAATATTCCATGAAAGTCGAGAAAACATTAATTAATTGATCTCTAATACTTATTTACAAAATTTCATAAAAATCAGAAATCTCTGAATTTTCACAAAGTGCTTCCACCCCATTTAAATAAAACTAAATACTGCTGCACATACCTCACTTTATATAAATAGAGATGTTTCGTATTATTCGTTCATTCATACTTCTCTATAAAATTCTTATTCGCCCAAGTAACTTATACCCCCAGTGTGTGTGGTCCGTCGTTTGGAAACCATTACTTATTGTGTTGTTTTTTTTTATAAATAATTGTAGTTCCAAATTACCGCCAGTAGTCTACTGAACAATTATAGAACTGTAGTGATTTCGCTAACCCAACTAGCTGATATTTCAATATTTGAAACCGTTGGCATAAATGTGTTGATCTAATTATCAATTTATAGCAATGTCGATCATGCTTATATTGTGATCTTACAAACGTAATTTAGCCCTCTGTGTATATTTTTCATATATCTCTCGCTCTTTATCTCTCCTTCTCTCTCTCTCTCTCTCTCTCTCTCTATATATATATATATATATATATATATATATATTATCTAAGCAAGTGTTGTTGAACGTCACGGAACTTTCTCGTTTGTAAATCTTCTTCGTGAGGTTCTCAAACCGTCGAGCTATTCTTTTGGTTTCAGCTGGCACTCCTTAGAGTATTTCACCGATTGTTCTTAATTCGGCCATTTTTTTCGTGCGCTTTCGACTTTCTTTGTGAAATACTCTACGGACTGTCATCTGAAACCAGAAGGATAGCTCACCAAGAAGATTTACAAACGAGAAAGTTCCGTGACGTTCAACAACGCTTGCTTGGATAATAACTTGCTGCCAAAGTATACACACACACACACACACACACACACACACACACACACACACACACACACACACACACACACACATATATATATATATATATATATATATATATATATATATATATATAGTAAGTTATAAATATATATTTATGGCAATTAAGCTACATGGAGGGTTTCTCATTTACTACGTGTAGGGAATCTTCAGAATAAAACGCAGGGAATTCGTGTTACCGGGTGTTTATATACATACACATGGTGTTTAGTCTAGTTAGCTCACCAATAAGATTCATTGTTATTCTTTCCACGGGGTAATGTTTTCATTAGCAAATGGCAGGGATTCCCTCAAATAAAGGTTCGGCTAACTTTTACACACTCCTTGTTTTGTTTTGAATAGGGGTGACGTACACTTTTCTAAATGTGTGGAATTATTAGGCAAGCTTTTTGTACACGTGTTTGCTTAGGACATTTTTCTATTTACTGTATAGGTATGGTTTTGTTTATTATTAATTTTTTTTTCCTATGTATTATAAAATAAAGTGAATTATGTGTATACATTGGTTTGCTATTTCACTCTTACAGGTTAAAAATGCATGAGTTCATCTGGGTACACTTTTTCTCTATATACTATTCGTAAAAATTGATTTTGTTCCATACTCAGGATATGTTTAAATACCGCAGTTAAAAATAAACTTAATAATTAATAGCTTTTATAATTCAGAGCTTAACACATAAATAGGGTAAAGTTTAAAAATTTAAATCATATTAATTATACTTTCAAATAGTCAATACGAAAATAAATATTCAAAAACGCCTATTTCTCTGTGCATGTGTATCTTAAAATCACATTTATTAACAAAATTACATTCAAGTGAAGTTTCAAAACGTAGACGATTATTGTCTTTAGCATATTAGATATACTATCTAGTAGTATTATAGGAAGCACAGAGGAATACCAGACACAATGCAAGAATATTTACGAGTAAATAGAAAACAAAATCGTCGATTATTTTCCAAAGTAATTCTCTCTAAACAAGATAGTATCGCAGAAGAGTTTAAGACATAAGATTATAATCTTGCACTTTCAAAATAAATGTGTGTGATTTATTTTATTTTTTCGTCAATAAACAGGTTAAGCAAAATGAAATGAAACAAATACAAGCTTCGGACGGGTTCGAACACTAAAACAAAATGGCCGACGGTTTCTACTCTTAGTCTTGTAAAAATTGGCTTTTCAAAGAAAAATTGAAATGAAGGTTAAAGTTTGAGTAAAAACCTAGTAAACATAACTTTTTAGAATAAAGCATCAGACAATGAGAAATTGCATCCGTTTAACTTGTTTTATTACTACTGTTAAAATATATTTTCTATGGGCAAAATTTACACATGTTTTAGAATATATATATATATATATATATATATATATATATGTATATATATATATATATATATATACATATATATGGGTAGACTTATATATCTATATATACATATATATATATATATTTATATATATACTTATATATATATATATGTGTGTATATATATACATTTATATATATATATACATATATATGTGCATATATATAAATATAGAAATATATAAATATAAACATATATATATATATATATATGTATATGTGTGTGGGTGTGTGTGCATGTATACAAAGAGAGAGACAGAGGGGGGAGATACTGAAGAGAAATAGAGATACGTTGACTAATAGATAGACATAGTTAAGCTTCTCAAAACATCTTGTTTAACAATCAAGTGCGATAATAACGTATATTTATATTCTAAAAACACATGTAATATTGAAATAAAAAAGCAGAACAAACAATTAATGGCACTCCGTCTTCTGTTGTACTCATCAGTTTTGTCCGGTGAGTGTTATTACATATATATATATATATATATATATATATATATATATATATATATATATTATACATGTGTATACACGGGGAAACTCGGCACCAGAAAACTAAAGCTAAACGGTAATTATCAAAATGGTTGTTATGTTAATTGTATCCGAACTGAATTTTCTTCGTTTCACGTAGAAAACAGTTGTTTTTGGGGGGTTGTTTTTTCTGTTTACCGCACATCAAACGCATTTCGTTTTGTTTGTGGAAGCCACTCTCCTGCTGAGCAGACTGATGTATTTTCAATGTTTTTCTAACAGCCATTTCTGAAAGTACAATTAAATATTAACAGTTAATTGCCCGACTTTTCTTTCCTGCTTACGCACACAGATATAAATAAATAATTATATTATACATATATATATATATATATATATATATATATATATATATATATATATATATATTCCAATGTTCCCGTGCAATCTAGATATCTATAAACGAGCAGATAATGTATAGTCTTAATGGTAATAAAATGTATGATCTTCCATACGTTATTAAGCACTATGGGCTATACTATACAAAAAAACACAACATTAGACTATATATATATATATATATATATATATATATATACAGGGTGATTTATAAGTCCCTTAGCTATTTAAAATGATTACCATATGAAGCATAAACATACTATGAACTTTTGATGATTGTTATCTTACTCTCAGATTACTGCTATTTGTTATTTTAAATTTGTTTGTTTATATATTTGTTTGTATATATATATTCATTTTTATTTATTTAAATTTGTGTAAGTCATCATATGTGCTTTTTTTTCAGGCAGTATGTCATTTACAATTGAAGAGCGAATATTTATTATTATTCACATGGCCAAATTTGATGAATCTCCCACACTTGTTGAAAGCCAATGACGACCTCAAATCAAAAATCACTGCCGAGTTTGTTAAAATTAAGCAATCAAATATGCTACAAAGAGTCGTAAATTCCTTGCAAAAGAGAATAGAGCTATGCATGCAGAACGAAGGTGGAAATTGGGAAAATTTACTGTAATTTTAAACTTCCATGAATGAATTTGTTGAATAAACTTTCTGTTTTGCATTACCGTATATATTTATACTTTAGAATTTCAAAAATAAATAGCTAAGTGACTTATGAATCATCCTGTTTATATATATATATATATATATATATTTATATAGAATATTTTTATGAAAATAAATATATTTTATTTATCTATATACCTTCATGTTTCATCTAAAAAAGTGCTATCTGTGTATTGCTATACGACAATTCGCTGGTGTCCAACACTGGACTAAAATCACTTTTGACTTCTATTCAACGTCTTTGCCTCCTTCGGCCACTGACATAATCTTACGCCACTTAATGGGAAATATAATCATTTAAGATTCTATATAGTGTTCAAACATCCTTGCAAAAGGATCAAACTTTGTAATTTTTCTTTTATTTAAATGCTTTTCATATTTTAACTACAGAGTGATCTACCTTTAAAGGAGGCAATTAAATAATTTTATAACAAAAATATGTTTTATTTATTCACATGCGTATATTTTTCGTCTTAATAAGACTCATGTATCTACATGAAATGCTATAAGGAGATATAATATTTTATGTTTCAATGTTCAGTATTTTCGTAAACAGTGCTCCATACGTGAATAGAGCGAGGTAGTATTTATGAAATTATATTCATGGAAATTCATATGCACAGAGGATTACACGTTTCATCTTTTTAGGGCATCGTAAGGCATTTTAGCTTGACCATTTCCTACAGGGATGAAACTTCGAAGCCTCTGTGTAGCTTAATCTCAATAAATTTATGTTTATTACTTACTAACCATATAAATATATATATATATATATATATATATATATATATATATATATATATATATATATACTATAAATATTTTTTTAATTATTAAAGTATTTTAACCTACAGCCTACAGTGTGACAGTGGCGGTTGCAAGCGGTCGCATGGGCTCTAAAGCAGTCCGTAAATTCAGCCTAGAATCATGAGACAAACGCTCAGGACCACGCGGCCGCAAGAAATCGACACAGACAACAATTGAAATTAAGATATACTTACCCGGGAGGCGGAGACAGTGTCATTGATGTCTCTAGTTTTCAACGCCGATCGGAACTATATATATATATATATATATATATATATATATATATATATATATATATATATATATATTCGATAGCATGATAAAAGGTGACTTTTATTTAGAAAAGTCGGTATATTATATAGTTTTTTGATTGTCCAAAAGACAAACGCATGTTTTCCCATACTAGGCAGTATCATGAAAAAAGAAGATAATCTCTTTTACGAGGTAATTTCAAAGAATTGGAAGAAATGAGACAAATAATATGTTGTTTCTGTGAGTTTACAGCTCGAGTGATATAAACTATTTTGAAACATTCCGTATTTATTCCAATTTTGCTATTTCCAATTACAAACCGTAATTATAATAATAATAATCACTTATGTAAACGCTAACTTGTGAATAGTTAGCGTATCGTGTACTGTTGACAACAACACCCACGCTGTCTGTCCGGTATGTTATCTATATACAGCTGGTTGCAGGTTTTATTTTGTAAAAGGACGTAGAGAGGTATGTTGACTACATAAAGAATTACATAAATAAAAGGTAGGACTTCCTTAACTGGGATATAAATCTTATCACACATGCCAGTCACGTGTAAAAAGCCACCATTCGCTCATGCATTGAGTAGTGTGCCCACATATGGGCTGGTGCACCAACCACTATTTTCTTCATCTTTGACAAGTTACGAAACGAGGTTTTGATGTAATATATAAAGCACTGTCTACCAAACACATACATCTGTCACATTGTCGCAATGTTGCATCTCTGTGCTTGTTTTACAAGTACTTCCCCGGAATGTGTCCCAACGAGTTTACTGCACTTGTGCCTCCTCAACATAAATACTTCGGTCAACCCAACTAGCATCAAAATTCCACCACTTCTCACTAGAGGTCGCCAGATGCCGGAAGAATTTCTATTTTAATAGCTTCTTTCCTCGAACCGCTTGCCTTTAGAATGTCCTTCTTACACCCTGTGTTCTCTGACTGCACTAACATCCAGAAATGTAAATGTAATTCCAACAAACATCTTGCTTCATAACTCCGCAATTAATATGCTCCCTATAAATTTGACTCCTTATCGTAATGGTCACTTTTGTGTCAGTCACAATATGCATTGTTTTGGTTGAATAAAAGTAAAAATAAAATAAATAACAAACAATTCATTTGATTATTGTTTTGTTTCAGATTTTTGTAGATGATAATTGATTATATGCATTATTTGATTTATTCGGACTACTATTCTCATCTTGATAGTTATTCTTACAACGTTTTGGTCGTTGTAAATGGCGTACTTTTTAAGGTATATCTTTTTACACTTGGGAATCTTTACGTGCAATACTGGAACCTATTGGGTATTTTGAACTGAACTCTAGATATAGTCCATAGATTGTTCTCGTTCCTTCAGCTATGGCCGGTTGAAAGTCTAATAAACTTTTTGGTACTACTCCAGGATATGCGCCTAATTTCCGTGACCGCACGGCTGCAGCGATCGGGCAGGTCGCGGAAGCGCCCGAGAGCTGCCGAGTCGAAAACGAGGCTGGCGAGACGAAAACGAGGCTGTATAAACAAAACCGAAAATCGTGCAAAAATGGAAGGTTGGCAGACGACAATATAAGACGATGAATACGGAAAGAAAAAAATGAATATATTAAAAAAAAAAAATGAAAGAAATTAAGAAACCCGTAGCTAAAATGAATACACTTTTTAAAATTATTTTTTAACCATTTTTTCACTTTTTTTAATTATGCAAGTCTTTCGTTTTTATAGATTTTTTATGGGTGAGGGTGGGTAGAATTCTGTACCTTTTCCAGGAGAGGTTAAGGGTATTCTGCTGTTGTTGCTGGCACTTTTTTTGGGGGGGGGCTTAGCGAAAGACAGGCAGAAGAGGAGAAGGGGTTCGTCGAGGATGTGGAAGGAGGAGCAGAAGGATGGTCGACGACGGGATAGAGTTCTGCTATCTGTGACAATATGGCGTCGAAGGGGTCGTTTCTAAATATCTGACGCCACATAAATTCCCGAAGATAGCCGTCTACGAGTGCCCTGCTCGTCTGCCCGCACTCCTTTTTGTTTCTCTGCTAAGCTTCCTTCCACATCCTCTCTACGTGGTTGGTGCAGGCACCCGTTGTCGGGTCCACGAAGTTTTCGCTGTGGTTTACAGTAAGTATTTTTTTCCCCCAGCGTTGTTTATACAGCCTCGTTTTCGACTCGGCAGCTCTCGTGCGCTTCCGCGACCTGCCCGATCGCTGCGGCCGAGAAGTCACGGAAATTAGGCGCATATCCTGGAGTAGTACCAACTTTTTAGTGTATTCTAAGTTATTATCGCCCATAATAAAAATTGAACCTTCCACCTCGGGAAGACTGTTACTTAAAACTAATTGTAACTAAACGTCTTTATCCGTAGCGCTGCAAGTTCTAAAAAAATGAACCACGAGAAAATCGAAGGTTACATTTACCGAAGCGTTGTGAACAGTACAACGAAGTTGAGAATAGTAGATCGCATAATATTAATAATACAATTGATACACATTGATTACTGTTGTTTCCCTGAGTATAAGTAGTAGTACTAGCGTAACAGTAGTTGATGTATTATTATTATTATTATTATTATTATTATTATTATTATTATTATTATTATTATTATTATTATTATTATCATTATTATTATTATTATCATTATTATTATTATTATGATTTTATTATTATTATTATGATTTTCTTCTTCTTCTTCTTCTTCTTATTATTATTATTAGCAGTAGTAATAGTAGAAAAAGAAGCATTAAGACGTTAACATTCCTAACAAACAGTCATCGTAACAAATTTTGTTTAATTCTATTTAACCCTATCGCTATGCATTGGTTAATCTTCTTTATAAATAAAACTCAATGTTTCTGTATATGTGTGTAATAGAAAAAAAAGGTTAAAAACAAGAAAAATCTAAAAGCGTTTTCTTATGTAAAATTTACAGGGGAAAACAATTGAAGTGTTTCCGAATCTCTAAATGTACCCCTAAGTGGGCTCTGAGGGCATAACCCCCTTAAAAGTTCAAATGCATCCTGTTTTTATAAAATTGAAATCATGTGTAGATAATTTCCTGGGGGAAACAATGGACGTGGTCACGAATATCTAAGTGCTCTACTTACCTTAGGGAGCTATCGGAGCCGAAACTGTAAATATATTTTATTTTGAGGAACTTTATAGCATACATATTACATTATCCGGGGAATACAATAGAAATTGGCACGAATCACTACGTTACCGTCTATGTGTCCCCACCTATAAATAACCATGGGGACAGAACCACCTTTAAAACTTCAAATACGTATATATGATTTTAATGAAATTTTAATCATATGTATAAGGCACTAATTCATAGTGTGTTCCACCATCTCAGTTTCTTCTGACTATATTCGGGGACGACAATAAAAACAGAGAAAGTAACATGGTTTGATGAGCATAGTAAAAGAGTGCATAGTAGTGATCCCCATCAAATCCTGAGCAACGTTTGATGTTCCTATTAGTAACTAATAATACAGTTGCAATTCTTATTAGACTATGTGGGACAGACAGTGGAGTCTATTCGTGTTTGACGAACAAACAGACAACTAATACTCAATTAAATATGGATAGCAAAATTATGCTCGCTGAAGAACTCATATATTTGTTGGGATTCAATTCGTATCAACATTTAGAAAAAATGTGGTACCATAAATAATATATTTGTGAATTATGACGTACTTTCGGTTACAGATATGCAGACACACAATCTCTTTCATATTTAAATTTTTAATTTTAACAGTTGTGTTCATATATAAATTCATAAAGTAAGGGAATATTATGTGTAAATGCTCAGAATATTTTAAAATATGAGGCGATGTAAAAAAGAATTTGATACTATTACATAACAATAAAGAAGGAGTGAGAGTAAAATTAATCACTTTCCCCATTCGAGCCGCGAGCGATTTTCCCAGTTTATTTACATTCCCTGGCTCGCTAGATTTAATTTCGATACATAACAAGAATCGCCAATACATCTATTTATTTTTCTAGAGTTCCTTCTTCATTTTCACTTAAAGAGGAATGAACTCACTGGTTATTTCGTCTCCAGAGACCGAACAAAGAGATTGAAATATTTTATTTACTCCGTGAACTGGGAATGTAATTCGTTACTAAATCTAAGACACACTATTTTATTTAGCCCATGCACTAGCAATTAATACCAAACAAACAAAGCTTTTAATTTATTAATAAAATTAAAATAAAAACATATATATTATCCATCAGTGTTCTATTGTGTCTTTCTTTTCTGCTTGAACCTCGCTTATTATTGTACGAGCAAATCATAACCACGACTTATTTCACCATGATAGCATAACGTTACATCCGTATAACGGATAATTAATAACGTTAATATATACGTGTTATAAAGAACTACTCCGAAAATGGTAGTTATCCTAACTCTATCGAAAGACTGTAATTAACTTTCATGCACCCAATCCAAGTGCCTTTAATGCCAAATGGTGTGAGATCTGAAATTTGAAGCGATAGGTGTTTATTGCTATTGGCATCATTGTCAGTGTAAGCATCACTATTAGTATAGTAGTAGTAGTAGTAGTAGTAGTAGTAGTAGTAGTAAAAGTGGACGTAGTATCCCTATGAGATCTCAAGCATCTCAAGGATGCTTCCTACTATTTCTTTGCTATTCTGTCGATTACTTTTGGCGCCTATACTTTATTCAAAAGTCCGATAAACACAGCTCAAATGAAATATATTTACGGGATAGCATATGGGAGAAAACCTACACCGCATGGTTGCATAGTTACATGTACTTTAATTAAATTTAAGACGAACAATCAGTCACTCAAGAGCCGCTTATGTAAATAACGAACTATCCGACACACAAGGACCGCTTATGTAAATAACAATTACACAGAGCAAAGACAAACGAGGCACAAAAGGAATGAACGGGTAAACACATATTTAAATCGCATTTAGGAAAAGTAAAAACAGAAACAGACAACGACCAGGTCATTAAGTACGAACGAAGGAATCATTTTTCATTCCTAATTTTTAAAAGATTTGTTGACTTTTCCCTGTAAGTAACATACGGTATATCATTCTGTGCTATACATCAAACAAGTAACTGTTTAGCTTGTCTGGGCAAGAACAAGTTACATTCAAGTCGAATTCGTCAGTTGTAAGCGTGGCTTTGAGATTTACGGGGACTTCAATGGGTTTTTTTTTTCGCTACTCATGGCTTTTGTACGCTGAAGATGACGGTAAATGCTTTCCCGCCATGACAGTCTATCAATTTTGCGGACTGTGAACAGATTTACATCTGTGAGTTTCGTTATGATTGTTATTCTTATTTCCTTTTAAATAAGGAAACAAAATATCCAACTAAACTGTTCGTTATAATTATTTTTAGATGAAATGCGGTTCTGTTTGGATAGGAAGTAAACGGGGGCAAAAGGAAGAAGAAATACTCAAGGAAGATAAGATATTCATAAAAAATAAAAAGGGAGAAATATAGAACCAATGACGTATCACGTTGAAATAGGCATAGAGGGGAACAATTGCGATGTACGTAAAGAAAAGAGGAACAAATATGTGAACAAAAATAAAAAAGTAAGAATCACAGATAGATATGTAAAGCAATAAAAGTTATTTACAACTAAATAATAAAGTGAGATTATTACACTGTAAATTTAATGGCTTCATAACCCCCAAAAAGATTTCGATCTCTGACGTAATTAACTTTAAATATATTGATTATTTCTACTAACATGTTTACTTGCATATCCACACCCCATTTTCCATTTTGTCTGAGATTTTATATACTTTTTTACTCCCTCATATATATATATATATATATATATATATATATATATATATATATATATATATATATATATATATATATATATATATATATATATATATATATATATATATATAGGTATTAAACTATTTAATAAATATTTATTTATAAATAGTATTATTTATCAGCCCTCTCCAACAAAGGCCGGGCACTCTTGAGTGACTTTAATAACAAGCAGTGCAAATAGCTACATGCACGATCTGAACGCCGTTCGTAGATCACTCTAAAACTGCTTGGGTAAATCTAACCGCCGACTCGTTATTTACATTTAAATTCCTCTCTATTTACTAACTAATTAGCTATGGCCGATGGGATAGGACACTCGACTACGAATCAGTGACGACTTGTGATCGGGGTTCGTCCCAACCGACCGTTGAGAATTTATTCCTACACGTAAGATTGTGTTAGCATGAAACATAGATGTCTGTAGGTATTAAAATATTTAATAAATATTTATTTATAAATATATATATATATATATATATGTATATCAAGAGATCGAATGCAAAACACGATAAACGCCATTTTCAAAATCACGAAACTGTTCTTTAAAAAAACGTTGAATTTCAACACTTGACGAAACTCCAAACACTTTGTGTTACGTAATATGATACCGAAGTAATCCCTTTTTGATTTCAATTCAAACAAGCTTCATTTGAAGTCTACATTCAATATAATCGTGTGTTTATTGTTTACGGTCTCAATTTAAACGAATTGGATTCATCGCGTTTTGCTGTAAAATCTCTATCTCTCTCTCTCTCTCTCTCTCTCTCTCTCTCTCTCTCTCTATATATATATATATATATATATATATATATATATATATATATATATAAATGAATAAAAGCGAAAGTTATTTTAGATTATCACTCCTATATTACGATCAAAACGGGTTAGTTATATATCAATCTATAATACAAAATGGTATTATTAAATACGATCTATATATTACTGAGAAACCACCCTTACACACAAGTTTGGAATTATAATTTGCATATCTATTTAGTAACCAGTATATAACAAATTAATGTTGGTGTTATTGATTTACATTTATATTGTATCTATTTCCCTTATATATATGCAATAGTTTCGTCAATATTTACAGTAGTTAATTCATATTATTCAATTAATAAAGGATAACTTTATTCTGGTTCAAAGAATGCAACGGTCATTAAAATTAAACTTTTTTTCTTTTTCGAAAAATATATAACGACGCAACGAGGTGAGTGCTCTACTTCCACCCATTCCCCATCTTCCCTTCTCTCTCTCTCTCTCTCAACATTTTCTTTTTTATTGTTTTTTAAAGAGTTTCGCATCATCGCCCTAGCGAATTGAATTTTTTTTCCATCCATTTATTTCTTATTTTAAAGATTAATAAAATTATATCGAAATTATCAAGATATTAATATTGATCTATTTCATGAATAAATGCGAAACATGTGGTCCCGGGTTTACAAGACACTTATGAATGCAATTCTTTAAACATAAGTATAATGCCCTACTCGTTTTAGGGGAGGGGAACAGAGGGGGGGGGGCGATGGCCATACAATTTTGACATCACATTTTTGTTTGTGTTGTCGATAGTCATGACTTGTGTCCATAATACCCTAGACTTACTCTACGCTAGACTCTCTCACCAAAATATCGCATTCACTCTATGACTCGATCCTTTCTTACTTTGTGAAGTGATAGCGAGCTAAAACTTTTTGTCGCTATGGGAGATACATTTTGTGCGTGTTTTTTGTTTTGTTTTGGGGAGTTACTTTTTAGACGATTACGTGTAGAGTACGATCCTGCCAGTCGGACTTAGTGTTAGTGTTAAAATATATATTAGTTGATTGCTCTAATAAGTTAGAAGTAACTTAAAATATAAATATGATTTAGATGAGGATTTTAATCCACAAATTTAACAAAGTATTTGGTTAATTTTTAATTACAAAAAATACTATATTCATATTTTTAAAAAAATCATTAATTTTTAAAACATTTTTTGTCTTCTATAATAAAAGCTAAAAACACAACATAACTATTTTAAATTATTCAGGAAGATATAATTCTGTTTTTTGACAAATTCACGTTTCGCATTTGGCGATTGTCAAGAATAATCAACAGAAAGAAAAAGTATTTCTGAATATTTAAGATGAGCATTGATAATTTGTATAATTTTGGTTATTCAAACTACATTTCTCATCTTGAGTGTTTTCATCAAAACGTCCTGGTCGCTGTAACCTCGTCCGAGATAGAATCCACAACAACCGGTGGAAGAAACATCATTTACAAACCGAAATCTCAAGCGAACTCGCCCTCTTTCCTGGATAGCATATAACTGACTGACAAAATTCGCATCCAAGAATATCTGGACATATCATATAATAAAAAAATTTAGGAGGTCAAATCTTGCCAAATAACGAAGTTGGAAAACCTGACATCTAAGGTCATAAGACCCCATGTCCAGTATACACTAATAAAGATCATTGTCAACGTCAGCTGACCCCCTCTGAGTAATACGTGCTGAACAAACGTCTCAACTTCGCCAAAATGATCAAGCGGAGTGCATACTTAGTTATAATAGCTCTAATAGAAGAGGCCGTCTTGAACAAACCAAATGCACAAGGAGATGAGCTAAGGTGGAAGGTGAGACAAGCACTCGAGAATTCAAATTCTCCAAAATCTAACATCTCAAAAGAAGTATTATTGGCTATAAATTCACAACGCAGTGATGATGATATCGTAATACTACCAGCAGACAAAGGAAATAGTACAGTGTTATTAGATAGAGCGAAATATTCCAAAAAATGGCAGACCTAATAATATATGGTGGTTACTCTAAAATAAAAAAGAATCCGACTCTATAAACAGAGAGGAAGCTGTCACAAACCCTCAGTAAGAACAAGGATATAATACCACCTGCAAAATATAGACAGCTAGTTCAGCATTACAGCAAGCTACTATACCCATACGGTCTTCCTAAGATTCTCAAAGGTAGTTTTCCATCATAGCCTATTATCAGTGCACGAGGTTAAGCATGTCATCCATTAAACCGATTCCTGGTAGGTATAATCAGTCCACTCACAGTAAAACCTCTATCGTATGTAAATAAGTTAGTTCACTTCGTGGAAAAAATCAACAATGCTCCCATTAATTCCAACCAGATGGCGAGTTTAGATGTAGTGAGTCTGTACACGGAAGTACCCATTGATGATAACCTGACAGTGGTACGGAATATGTTGACTTCAGATACCTCACTAAACGAACGCACTTGTATCCCACTTGATAATCTGATGGAGCTGTTAAATATATGTGTAGAAACCACATACTTCACCATTGTCCCCAGTACTGGCCAATGTATACATGAAATACATGGTGGAAATGGCGTTATGATCAACACCACTGAAGCCAACAATGTGGCTACGATATGTGGATGACACATTCATACTGTGGCCTCAGCAGGAAGATGTTCAAACATTGCTGGACCATGTGAACTATATCCGCTTATCTATACAGTTCACTATGAAAAATGAACATAATAACAGATTATCCTTCCTAGATATGCTGATACCTCGCAGTGATCAGGGTTTTCAGGCATCTGTATATCGAAAGCCAACTTTCACTGGACAGTATCTACATTTAAACTTTTACAATCCCTATAATGTAAAGAAAGGAATCGCTGCCTACAACATCGAGCAAAGACAATAAGTAGTAACAGCAATACATATCAAGAAGGGATGAACCGAAAATATTATCCTGAGAGCATGACATCAGCTCCACTATATCTAGACCAAACACCAAGGGACACCACCCAAAAACTCACCACAGTTTGTATACAATATATGAAGGGTTTGTCAGAAAAATTACAAAGAATATGTAATCCATATGATATCAAGACAGTATTCAGGAGCGACTCAACTCTCCGAATGTATGACTAAGAACTGCGTGTATGCGATCCCATATAAGTGTGGGAAAATATACAAAGATGAGACATGTCGCCAAGTAAAAGTAAGGCTAGAAGAACACCAGAAGCCGTAATACGTGAAAATATAAAAGAAACGGGTTTGGTTGACCACATATAGAGGAAAAAAGAAATCATCTACCTTTATGGAGCGAAGTAAACATTATAGATAGAGAAGAATGGTGGAGAGTAAGACGACTCAAAGATTAGCGCATATGTAGCAACAATGACGTACTAAGCAGACCTAGTATAACATTTAATACAATATGAGAACCATTAATTATCAATGATAGATAAGATTATAATATATATATATATATATATATATATATATATATATATATATATGTAGTAATAAAAAAAAGTACTGATATATAGTGATAAGTAGTAAGACTACACATAGAAAAACCAGGAATAGGCTTAAGGCTCCTTAAATCCATACTAGGACTGTCCGCAAGAACCCGTGGAGTAGTGGATATAATACTAAGTGAAATTCAGTGCTAAGTGATGGTCATTTGAAGGTTTAATCCTTGGTACGATACGAAGAATTGCGAACTGCTGAAGCCTTTTCCCAGTCATGGCTGACGGAACAAGAGCATGATACCCCGTGGATTAAATAAAGTTTCGTTCGAAATATTCTCGAGTTGAAAAAGAGATACACATGAGGAAGTCCGGAGGTAACAGCAGCCGAAAGGTTGTGATGATAACACTCAGGATTAGAAATTTAGTCTGAATAGGCAAAATTATACGGAAAGAAAAAGAGCGCAAAAAACAAATGCTTAACAGATAACACTTAGCAAAGCCAATCAAACTTACTTTTCTATCAACTTGACTTTTTTTTGTCTTAAAATATTTTAGAACGTTTTTTTTTCTAGTAAAAAGTTCGGTCAAATATTTTACGTTAGACTGAAAAACAAAAATGGCTGACAGTTTATCGCCGACCGTCTACGAAGTTTGATTGTGTTTGTACTTTTCACATTTCAATTAGATAGAGAGTACATTTTAAAGCATTTGGAACAGTTATTTGTTGACTATTTGTTTTGTTTCTACCTCAAAAGACGAAGTAACTAATTAAATCAACTTCGGGGATGTTCGCTTATGCCATCTCAAAAAATGAAACTGTAATGAAATCGAATTGGGACGAATTATTTAAATACACAAAAACGCTTTAAAATACTTTAAAACACAAAAAAATAAGCAGGTAGGTAGAAAAGTAACTTAATTGCATTTGGTAACATTTATTAGTTAATTATTTGGGTTTTTTTTCTCCCCACATTTTTTGTTGGTTTTTCTTGACAATCGCTCGGATTCTTCCCCTTTTCCTTTAATTATGAGCAATTCATTTTTATGCTAATACAAAATCAAATCTCAACATCGATATATATTAAATAACACCATAGCAATCATATCTTTGTTGTTATTCTTTAAATTACCAAATTGTGAAATAAAAGTGTTTTTTTTATTTTTCTGTAGATAAGGTTACAGCTAGATTGATAGCTGCCCGGACGGCGGGTGTTTTTTCAGCTAGTATATATATATATATATATATATATATATATATATATATATATATATATATATATATATATATATTAGGAAAGTTCATTTTATAAAGCATCTTTTGAATGTTAATATAAATATAGAGGCAAAATGCCTTCAACGAAACGATGTATTAGATGCGAGTAATTAAATCAAAAGAAAAAATAAAAATATTTCAAAACATTTCTCAAAATATTTCAAAATACCTTACGTTTTTTTTTTTTCATCTTGATTTTTTTAGCTAATATTTCGCTTGATAAAACAAGCTTTGACACAGCTTAGACAATTTAAGGTACAACCTTTTTTTCCATAATATCCTTCTTGGTCTTGTAGAAGTGTCTCGTCCGATGTTGTGGACTAATGGTGAAAATGTCTGTTTTAAATAGAACTTGATTGCGCATGGTCGCTGGTAGTGATAAATTAGGAAAGTTACTTTCATAAAGCATCTTAAAAGATGCCTTAAAAGTGGTGGTTCGAAAATATATAAATATCAAAGAGAGATTTGAGAGAACTGTTTAGTTACTTATAAATTACGGTTTATTAGAACAATTAAAACAATGTATTTGAAACATAATTCAAACCAAGAACTAAGGTATATTTTAGCATGCCCTTTCTGTTATAAAATATATTGGACAATGATGTAAGGAAACAAGCGTTGATAAACTGATAGTTAGTACATATGTATATATATAAATATATATATATATATATATATATATATATATATATATATATATATATAATTATTAACGAACACGTATTTCGCCGTTTTATGGTTCATAAGGGTGGCTGATACTATACAGATGCGAAACCGATATATATATATATATATATATATATATATATATATATATATATATATATATATATATATGTTGTTTTTTATTGTGTGTATTTTTGAATTTAAATCGTCAACTATTCTTTGGAACAATGCGAAAACCTTCTCTGCGCGTTTCTCCGCTGTTTTTTTTAAAATCCTCTTCTTTTTCAAGTTTTGTTTTCATTTGCTTTTGACACCTGAGGATCCTATGACGAAGAATCGAAAACGTTCGTGAAACTTGTGACACGTATTGGACATTTATTAATTTTTTAAATTTAAATACCAAAAAAACATCAGAAAAATTGAAAAAATAAAAACGGTATAATTATACAGACAAATTCTGTTATTTTTACAATGTTTGCATAAATATATATATATATATATATATATATATATATATATATATATATATATATATATATATATATATACATGGAAAATAAAAAAGGAAACACAAAAATGATTTATATATTCATCAACGTTTCGTCTTTAGTTCAAGACTTTCTCAAGATGATTGATATAAATAAATAAAATACAAGTACAATATTTGGAGATATTTGGTGCGTTTGTAAGGTGGACACATTTTTTAAAACGAAACACAGTCATTAGAATTAGAAAAGGTGGTGCGATTATGACGTGACAAAATGTTTTTTTTCTTTTTACGAACGAATCTACAGCCGTTAGAATTTCAAAATGGGTGATGCGTTTATGGAATCGAATGAGTATTCTTTATTTTTAATTTTATTTAGATATTGATGTTATGTACACATTGTTATTGTGGAGGTGGTGTAAAATAGCTAGTCTGGATGAAAATAAAAGTGTTGTACGGTTAGTATAAGTTAGCTTGATCTTTTAAATTATGTTAGAGTTGATAATTAGTGCTGATTCGAGAAGCCGAGATTTATTTAAAATAGATTTAATAAGTCTAGCTTGGTTAAAGTTAAAGGAATGATCATGTTGTAACGCATGGGATAATAGTGCATTTAAGGAATTGTTATTTTTTTATATCTCTTTTATGTACACGAAACCTCACCTTTAGTTTCCGTTGAGTTTAATCAACGCATATCTGATGGCAATTATTTAATGGAGAAGTATAAATACTTTATTAGTTTTTTCGGTTTTTTTTAGGAAAATGTTTTGTTATTTTTTATGTTTGCTTGATGGTTTGTGAAAGTTTGTATTTGTGGAATTCCTAGTTTATTTAGAGTGATGCCCATTACTGTATTATTAACGTGGGTAGGTAAAAAAAATGGCTGTTTATAGGAAAAGGGTGCATTGTATATGACGTAAACTTATTGTTTCTGGGAAATATTGTGTGTCTTTTTTCTTTGCACTTTATATGAATGCAATGAAAACAGTAATCTAGATGTCTGTATTTATTTTTACTAGTAGGACCCCGTTGGAATTTTATGGACCTTTCCTGCCAATCTGAATAATTTTCTGTTAAAAATAATATTCTTTTTGAGATAATGAATGTATGTTGAGGTCAATATTGTTAAGAATAAAATGCGTAGTTCTGTTTGCGTAAAATGTCATTGTCAGCTAAATATATATTTTTTTTAAATCAACCGAATATTCTCTTATTTATTTATTTATTTAGAATTGTAGCAATTTAATTATTTTAAAACAATAAAAGTTTGCCTTTAGACTGTATACTCAGCTGAATATTCTTCAAATCGATCAAATGAATGCTACTTTTTAATGTATTTATTTAAAAACGAAGAGACAAATTTGTTTTGGGTGCAATCCGTTTAAAAATGGGTATGGTCGAAATTGGTTACCTACCTACGTCAGGTAATTCATACATCACTATAATTGCTGATCTAACGTACTCGCCTTTTTAAATGTATATGAAAGCCGATAGCGTATGTATAAACACGAAATGTCTTTGCGTATTTTTCAATAACTATTTAATTTTAAAAATCATGGGAAAAAAATCAGCGTTCATTTCAAACCCTATTAGAAAATAGATAAAATGTATCGATTAGGATATCGAGAGAAGACGAAGAATTATTTGTGTGTCCGGCAAAATGTTCAGAAACGATACCAGATATATTTTAAAACCATTCCATCATTGGATTAAGTATGACCGTGGCTTGGTCATGGGAAATAGTATTGTAAGCTTCAATTGCTGGGGTGATTAGGAACAAAATAAAAAAAATGTGAGTAGGAAAAATACTTAATTACATTCTTATTCTTAGTTGTTCTACGCTAGACAGTCAGTCAGCAGCTGATGATTTTGTTATTTGTATGTCGTATGCTTTGTTCTTTATTCCTTTTGTCTTCCTTTCTACTGTATTGAACCAGTTGCCAAATAGAGGGAGGTGCGTTTGGGGCTAGACAAAGGATGTGTTGAGAAAAAGAGAAGTTTTAAAAAGTGACATGTTGCACACCCTTTATTTTAAACTCTACTATTTTGATACTAATACCTTTGTGTGGCCAATTTGAAATCTACCCTTCATATCTCTTTCTGCCTAAATATCATTTTGATCTGAATCCCTTAACCCCCCCCCCACTTGTTAGATTACATTCTACTTCCGATCGCTTTTCGCTTTTTCTCTCTCCTTTTCTTTTTTCTTTTCTCGTTCTCTTCTCTTGTCTTTCTTTATTTATACAATTCCCAAATAATTTTGACACAGTACGACAATTCGTCTTTGAACCAGTTAGAGCTTTTTGCCTTGGAATACGCTTAATTGAAAACAGGAAGAATATTGTTTTCCTTGAAATGGCCGTTTTTATTTGATTCCTCTCCGTGGACAACAGACCTGAGTGAAATCGCCGTCGTTGGATTTTTATGCAGATTCCCCCGGATTTACCAACATTTCTGAGCCCTACGTTTTTTGGATTTCGTTATTGGTGATTCCCATGCCCGTCTGAACCTTCTGGAAACATTTTTTAAAGAAGTTTTTTGAATTTCTTTAATTTTTAATTTTAAAAGAAAACTTTTTCAAATTTGGAACTTTGACAGTCCCACCCTGTCAACTTATCAATCATAATTTTTCCTCTGATGATAAGATTTTAATCTTTGAAAAGCCTGGTTTAAGGAAAGAAAGAGATGAAAAATAAATGTTTTTATTAACTAAACTACTCCTTGTTCTGAACAACTGAAAATACCGATTTGCTTCCATTTGCAGGTCTTACTAATTTTCATTGACGTACCATATATATATATATATATATATATATATATATATATACATACATACATATATATATATATATATATATATATATATATATATATATATATATATATATATATATAGGCAGCATCTTCTATTGCATGCAAGTATTGTTGAATATCAGAGACAACTCATGTCTAGATATCCTTTGATAGATCCTTTCAATTGTCCGAATTATGATCTTAGTTTCGGAGGGGAATTGGCTAATGAATTTGCCATAATTTGGATGTGTCTCCCAAGTACTTTCGGACCCGTCTGGGTCCGTCATCGGGGGAATGACGTCACTTAGGTATAGACCATGTGCTAGTATTTATAAAAGGTTTTTGGCGGGAATTATGTACTAAGTACGAAACTATATTGGAGCTATAAACATTTTAGAATATTATTACTGATATTCAAGTTAATTCTATTATACCAGATGGGTCCGAAAGTACTGAAGTATTGAAAGGATCTACCAAAGGATATCTAGACATGATTTATCTCTTATATTCAGCAACAGATATATATAAGGTAAGGTACACGATAAGTCATGAAAATGAAATGCCGTGGTAGACAAAATGTGTTAAAAAAGAGACAAACGGAAAACAGGTTAAAATTCAGGAGAACAACAAAAATTAGAGATTTGACTTATTTCGTTCGTATTATCGAACATCTTCAGAAAAAGTGAAGATTTCGACACACTTTTATTTTGAAGGCACACACATGGGAGAAGGAAAAATGATCGGATTGGACCATATCAGAATACATTTAACTACATTGAAATATGTTTGGCAAGTCGGTGACATATTCTTCTTTATTTCTTATTCTATTTTTTTATTTATTTTTTATTTTTTGCTCTTCTCATTTTTGCACCTACCGAGCTAGTATAAGGGAGGCGGTAGGTGGAGGGGGTAAAGGCGATAAGAGGGAAGAGGACAGAGTAACTAGCCAGGATAAGCACACATGAAGTGGAAGATATATATATATACGCATGTATACAATTATTTATGTAAATATATATAAGTATAAATAAACACAAACACAACCATCACAACATAGGAGTGGGCATGACATTGATACACCGAACACAAGCCTCCAAAAGTTAATCGGAAAATATCAAAGATAGGTCTGCTTATTTGTCTCATTTTAAGTTTACAAAGCAATAAAAATCTTAAATTGACAGTCTAGAAAAATCTACTCTACAGTCAAACCAATGTAAATGATATCTTATTATAAGAAAATTGAGTAGGCCTGCCTATATTTCCCTATGCCTTTTTAAAGTAAATGATGATATGAAATACATGTAAGAAAAATACTTAGTTTATGGATAGGGTTAAGTTTGAAAGAAATGTATTTCAAATGATCTAATTAGCTATATTTTTCGTTTATGTATTTAATTTTTTTATTATATAAATATTTAATCAGGGCCGCAGTGGTGTAATATACTGCATTGTTTTAGTGCGATGTTTGCGAGGTGCCTGCTTAGGGTATAAGATCCTGTTTTCCGTTTGTCTGTTTTTCAACCCCCCCCCACACACACACATATATATATATATATATATATATATATATATATATATATATATATATATATATATATATATAGTCTCAGAAGATTCTCGACCATTTAAACTATATAAAGAAAAAAACAAAAAAAACAAAACATTTAAGTCTCAAGTCGTTCAGTAGAAAATCACTCATGTAAGTCAATTTATTTTTTGTAGTTACTATATTAGTTTGCTTCCAAGAATTTACACAAGTCTTACCATTATTTAAGGGGTCATCAGTTGTTTACCATGAAAAACTGTTTCGGGAATTTATATATATATGCATAATTTTGATTCAAATTACTTTTCAAATCTCTCTCACTATCTTCGTATATATATATATATATATATATATATATATATATATATATATATATATATATATATATATATATATATATATATATTATATATATATACTTATGTATGTACATATATATATATGCGTATCTATCTATCTATCTATCTATCTATCTATCTATCTATATATATATATATATATATATATATATATATATATATATATATATATATATATATATATATATATATGTCTGTGTGTGTATTGTCTGAGAATGTATCCGTCAGTACCTAGGCCCAAGCCATTGTGTGTGTGTTTATATTGTAATATTTTAATACAGGTTTACAACCAGTAATGTATAAGTATATACTAACAAATAGGAATGGTACACCCCTCCTGGGGGTTATATCAGTTCGAAGTATGGTAATGTTCGGTTTCAGGAGATCCTCCTCCCAGGTATTTGCTCCTCCTTCTACAGTTTGGATTGGTGCATATATTTTGCACGCATTAACAGTGCCTTCTTTTTAGGGAGGTGGTTTTCTAATAGAGAATGACGTCACATCTAATCGTGCTACAGTGTTGGGGGGAATAAATTAACAGACTGACATAAATTGGTAGACATATGAAAAAATGGGTATATTCAGAGATGTAGTGGTAGAAAACAAGACGAGAGAGCAACGAGCCAATCAAAAGGACTGAATCAGTAGCACTCACCAAATCAGTGTGTCCGTGTGCACGCGCGTATATAATATGTTTATGCATACATGCAAACATGTAGAAATCGATATTAAAAAAAAAACTGATATAGATAGATAGAGAGAGGCATAGTAAAATATTGGGATAGATAACAACATAGATAGATAGGTGGTGAGAATAACATGCACTCACGCTACTAATAGATAGAGAAAGAGAGAGTGAGAGATAGCGAGGGAGGGGGAGTCAATAACACTTGTCTCACCCAATCGTTCATCAGAAAACGCCCTTCCCTCAGGTTCTATATCGAGACGGTCATACATAAAAGATAAAAGGACGGCAAGTTGGTGTCGTTATCAAACGGAACCAGGAAATGCATTATTGATTTCCATGACGATTGTCTCCCTTTGGCCAGCGCGGAAATGATTTTACGAATCAACTTTTTTTTTCTCGGCGCGACGAATCGCAGAAATAGATTACGAAAAGCGTTAAGTGATTGCTTTCCCTTTTTTGGGTGAAATTTGTTATTTATATTTAGCTTCTTGCACGGATTAACCATTTATTTACTGATGGCAGACATAACTCCCTTGAATTAAATAAGCAAATTAACTAAAAATGCAAGTAAATATAATATCATGTTGTCTCTCTCGTCCTCATATATATATATATATATATATATATATATATATAATAATGGTAATAATCCAGGTGAAAAATATCCACAGGGTGGTAATCCAGAGAATTTTAACCGGGTTTATAAAAAGTGCTCAATATCAAAATAGAGCTTTATATATGATAATTTTATTTACACTGACATGTACAAAATCTGCGACACTGGCATATCAATGTTATCGATCAACAGTTACTATAAACTGAGATCTCATCAGGCAGAGTTAGAATCCGATCTTAACCTCAAATATGATCTGAGGTTAAGATCGGATTCTAACTCTGCCTGATGAGATCTCAGTTTATAGTAACTGTTGATCGATAACATCGACATGCCAGTGTCGCAGATTTTGTACATGTCTGTGTAAATAAAATTATCATATATATATATATATATATATATATATATTCCAGGAAATCAGAACAACATCGGTACCGTTGGTTTAAAATCCCCAAAAGAGTGCCTATAGCTGGCCTATGCAAGACTCTCTTCAGCCTGTATTTATGTCTCTATTCCCTGGGAAATGGGCATTTGTTTTTATTTGAAACCGATAGTACCGATGTTGTGATCTTCTGTAATACATATATACATAAATATTACGCTTTTATTTTTAAAATTTTCTTTTAAATAATCGCTATAGAGGCTCTTTTCCACTAACCTTTCATATATATATATATATATATATATATATATATATATATATATATATATATATATAAGGTCTGTCTAAAATATATCTAACCTTACACTAGAAAAATATTTCAAATACGTGACGGGGTTGAGACACCCTAATTCTCTTCAAAGTAGGTCCCTTGTCCTTGCACACATTTAGCCCACCGATCCATCCACTTCCAGAAACACCTCTGGAAGTCTTCTTTTGAAATGGTGTTCATCTCCGCCGTCGCGTTCCGCATTATCTCTTTTTTCGCACCCTCTCAACAACAGCAGCCCTCCGAGCAGTTTGAGGCCTGCCATAACGCTAGTCACTCTCTGCTGATGTGCGGCCATTTTTGAATCGGTTGAACAACATTGAGGCAAACGCCTACAAGCACAGATGATGAAGAATCTAATAATAAAAATAAAAATCAAGAGAGATAATACTTTCATTTTACCTTTTATATATTTATGTTTTCGTTTTACGGTCATTTCGCTAGAAACCTAGCTTTATCAAGCAGATATATTTAGTAGAAGTAGTAGCAGTACATGTTGGTACTTGTCCGTCAGAATGGAAATGGGACGACGCTGTTATTGTATTTTTGTATGTAGTGGTCTCTTGTTTTTGAATATGCGTAACGCTGCGCAGCGCAGATAGGTAAACCGTTGGGAAGTTCATATTCTTTTAAAGCATCTTTTAAGAAATGTAGCATACAATTGAGGCAAACGCCTACAAGCACAGAGAATGCCAAATATAATAATACAAATCAAAATCAGAAATGACATTGGAGTACAACATGAATATATATTAAGTGCGTTTCTGACGTAAAATGGATGTTGTTGTCTTTTCAAACAAACCACAGTCAAAAGAATTTTAAAAAAATGTTCTATAACGTGAAAAGTATATTTGTTTGCTTTTGTTTAGAACAAACTAAAGCCGTTAATATTCAAAATGTCTTGTGCGTTTATCAAGTGGAATGAGTGTATTTTAATATATTTAATTATTTTTAACATCGATTTAATGTACAATGTTTTGTTGGTAATGCGGTGTTAAATAGCTAGTCTGGATCTAAATTAAAGTCTTGTTCGTTAAGTATTAGTTTCGGATTCCACTTCATAGACACGCACCACACATTTTGCATTCTAACGGCTATATTTAAAAAAGGACAATAACATTCTTTTCACGTAATAATCGCGCCACATAATTTAAATACTTACGACTATGTTTCGTTTGAAAAAAGAAATTATGAAACAAGCGTACACTATATTTTCAAATATTGTATTTGTATGTTATTTCCTTAAATAGGTAATCTTGAAAAAGTATTGAAATGAAGACGAAACGTTGATGAATATATACATAATTTTAGTATTCCTCTTTTATTTCTCATGTATTTATATATATACATATATATATATATATATATATATATATATACTTAAATAAGATTGGCGAAGTAGTCATTATTGCTGAGAACAGGGAGACCTTCATAACCAAAACAAGTAATAACAACAACACAGGTAGAGGGTATCGGGAATATGTTTCTTAAGATTGACAAAAAAAGGCATTTATATGTAGATCTATTTAGTCAAGCAACATAGTTATTTCGCACATCTTATTAAAGTTTATGTTGAAACTTTGTACTTAGAAAAATAGATCTATTTATCTATCTACCTATCTCTTTCTCTATCTATCTATCTATCTATATCGGCTACTTCACGTGTTTTCGTTTGATAAACGTGAGAATATAATCAGTACACAAGGTGCTATTTTTTGTTGTTTTTACATTATCGTATTTTTTGATGTTTTAAGAGAGTCTATAATTGATTTGAAAAGTGTAATTATTCTGAACAAATAAGATTCCGTCTAGAAAGTATTTCCTGCTCTGCAGAGATTTCGAGACATCTACTATTCAGTGACTTTTGTTTCTCAATCATGTAATACTTTTTAAAAACTAATCTGATCTTTTCTCAAATGGTATGTTTGCTTTTAAACGTCTTTATTCTTGGTGTTACACAGCGCAATGAAGCTGTGTATTTTCTTACATTCTACTATAGTGATTGTTCTTCGTTATGAACTCAAAGTGAATCCGGTGTGAGACCAAAATCTTGGAGCTTTTTCAAATGTTGCGTTACCTTTTATTGACCATTACTCGCTGGTCAACTCTGAGCCGCAATGCTGGCACGTATCAAAGCACCGTTTTACGGGTTTAATAGGACTTCCTTAGAGACGATATTGAACCATCTCGGAAACTTTTGAACTAAAAATTTTCATCAGGTTCAACACACGCCCGAAAATAAAACATTTCAGACTTTTAACATTTTCCTACCTACCCCATGTTCAAATTTATTAACTACTCAAGTCTCCATGCACAATAGACTTAACTTAATTAAACCCAACAGTACAAACATTGAATCATTTATAAAATTATTGTAAGAAAATATTTCAAACAAAAGAGCTCAAAACATTTTTGTTTTGCTTCATTTATTTCCTTTTATATTTATTTACAAACTTATTGATATTTATTAACATGAATACTGGCAATTTGTTTCTTTAAATGACTATTTAATAATTACTATGTTAATTAGCTAAACCATTAATTTTATGAACAACTATTTGGTTGCAGATATACCTTGAATAAGGTATTAAGTAGAGATAATGGTGATGCTTAATAATTTAAACATATAATCGTCATGAATAAAACTTTTAAAACTTAAAAGAATTGAGTCATAGGCAGTGATGTTTTCAGTTACAGACACAAAATCTTCATTATAATAAGATTTTAATATCTGTTTATCTGCTTTTCGAAATTAACTATTACTAAACAACAGTCGTATAAATTGATTTAGTTGTTTGTAGGATTAAGTGGTATTTATTTGATGCAGCAATCTAATAGATGTCCAATGTATCTGTGTGAAGTGTGACGTCATCGCTTTATTAGCACAAATCCCAACGGCACTCTGGCCTAGAATGGTTTTACTAAACTAGACCCAATTCTTAGGGTTACATAGAAACTTTCACATGTTATTTGTTTACTAAATATGCGTCTACAAAACAAATTAATGTACAAAATAATCGTATCCAAAACATTTACGGTTTCGGCTATAAATTACATAACGAAACTCGTATTTATTAGATGTCTGATACCTGTTGTAGCATTACAACTGCACTGGTTGAGCCGAGTACTAACACAGGTTTATAAGGAATATTAAATTAACAATCTTGGGTCGCAAGTACATCTCTGTCAAAAGAGTTGACGACATTATTTTTTGTAGTTTATTTCAAGCGAGGGTCGCCGTTCTCTCATTTGAAACGGCTGGTATTCTAAATTGGTCACCAACTTGGTACTGACCAGGCTCGTCATCGCTTGATTCCGTTGATCTAAAAGAAACCGGTGTTTCAACTTTGTTTCACCGTAAAAATATGTATCCATTACACGAATCGGTCATTCTTCCAATGGCATTTCACAAAGAAGAAACCATTACTGGTTTCTGCTTTTAGAAGTCATTCAACAAAATAAAGATAAGTTAGAAGTTAATTAATGATGTCATCTTTTAGGTAAGGGTAGAGAAGACAAAGGTCAAATCATTGATATTTAAAACGCGGTGAGGTTGATTTTACTTGATCCATTTATGTTTGAAAATGCCAATGATGATGATCTAGTTGAAGTCAGGCGAATCGAACCGAATAAATCCCTGATGGATGAGAAGCGACCTCCTTCTTCCTTCGACAGATGGCGACGCCTCTATCTCTTTGCTGCCATTAATCTTTTTTTTTACTATTTACAGAGTAACCCAATTAAATTCAAGATTTCTGTTTTTTGGGGGTTTGTTTTACTAAACGACGCAAAAAAGACATTTTTGTACAGTAATAATTTGAGTAATCTCGAAATAGACACTGATACTCTACACAGTAATATCGGTGAAACATACGAATTTATTTCAAGGGAAACACAACTGACACAAGACATTACAAAACAAAACAGAAACCTAAATATTGTGATGTAAGACTTTTTTTTGGAAAAAAGAAACGCACACATCAATTCAGAAACATGACCGAATTTATGCCATTTATTTTCCACGCTCGATTTAGAAATCTTGGGAATGTCTGCAATTTGTCTGGTTGTCAAACGGCAATCTTTTTCAACCACAGCTTTTACTTGGTTACTGTCGATCATATTTTGTCGCTAACAGCGAGGAGCATCTCTCACAGAAATGTTTCTATTTCGAAATAGAGCAAACTATTTCTGGAACTACCGTTATATAACATCATTTTCCCATACACATAGTATATCTTTATGCGGGTTTCCCATACACATAGTATATCTTTATGCGGGTTTCCCATACACATAGTATATATTTATGCTGGTTTCCCATACACATAGTATATATTTATGCGTGTTTCCCATACACATAGTATATCTTTATGCGTGTTTTTATAGCTGTTTTTCTGTTCTATAGTAAACAAATAAAAATAAGATGTCGGTAGTGCTTTGCATGCTCTTCCATTTCAAACCCTGAACTACACACAAAAATGTCAGAACTCTTCTGCTCGGAGACTTATTACACACTCACGTCAACATACTCGCTACAGCAAATACAGGATTTGAAGAATAGGAATATATAACAATTTTTAGTAGGCGAGAAAAGATAAGATTAAAAAACGAACAACTTCTTTGGCCAAACCAATAGCTATGTCCATTTATAGTGTATCAGGCCAGCCCATATTTATCTGTTTATATTTGTAAATCAGCCTTCGGTCAGATTAGACAGTGGACCCCCTCCCCACGGAAAAGAAGCTTACATGACGTGAAGTTAATTCTAAAACAAGGGTTACGCAATCCCTAGCGCACTTCGTCCTAGCTCGGCACTGCTTAAATACAGTGAAAAGTCCGGAACCTCTTGAAACGAATTATTTTGCAATTTCTAAAATCATAATTCTGTCTATAGGGACAATGGATCTGCCCGAAGAGAAACCTGCATGATTAAGCGTTAATACTGAATAAACAATTGCATAATCGCGAACAGCAATTTTTATATGTCGATATTATTTAAATACAGTGGAATGGAGAAGTCCAAACCTGCTTGAAACGCTACTAAATGAGCACCCAAAGATTGGTCTTATTTCGGAGATTTCATTGAATAATTGACCTTTAAACTATTGTGTAAAATCTCATTTTACTTATGTTCAGATTTTTTTGCGTACAAGATTATGCAATTCATCACGTTTATTCATACATTTCTTACCGGTAGTTTGCAGTCATTAAACGACTTAAGGGGTCTTTGATGATTTTCGCGAAGTAGATGAGAAAATCCATATCAAAGGCAAACAATTGATTAGCTTATCCACGTTACGTAAGAGATTTGAAGATTGAAATTAAATATAATCCTTTTCAGGTTTACTGCTAAGTCACGGCTAAGAATTCACATGCTATGATTCCGCATCTTCCCTATGAAGATAATCAAACATATGTGATTAAACTTTGTCTTGTCCGAGCGCAGTACACACCCTTGGACGGTTCAGCCGGCTTTTTCCGATGTAGAAAATTCTTAGGGAATATCAGATTAACAAACGATACCGAATTGCATGTGCATTTTGCTCAGGCAGGATACTTTTAATGATATAATAATTTACAGTTTTTTGGCACGGGTGTGTGGCCGCCCTCATAAATACAGAGCCTGGTATACCCAAATGGTCACCCATCTGGTACTGCCCATGTTCAACGTTGCTTAACTTCGGTGATCTAACGACAACCACTGTGCTAACCTTATTATGACGTAGGTAGAACTTAGAAATCCATGACTTTTATAAAGCTCCATGAAGTTAGGTAAACAATATAGTTCGGAGAATTGTTGTAATCCTCTTTTTTACAGAAATTCTCCCCCCCCCACCATGAAATAATAAATTGGATCTTAAATACGTGAGAGGAGATAACGCTAAAGAACCACATAGCATTAGCTTGCTATGTAACATATTATTATTTCTGAATTATATAAAAATTGCTAGTAGAATACCTGGCCAAGAACATGGATAAAAAATAAATTATAGCATCAGCTTTAAATTTAAACGTGTTTTCTTTGTTTGGTGGGTGGGCGTATAGTACATTATCGTTGACACTAGCTGGTCTAGCCGCACTAAAGAGCGACTAGACCAGCTAGTGTCTCAAGCCGTGATTGAAACTCAACGACGAACTGACAGTCGGAGCTCCTACCCCTACGCTACCATGCGACACTGACTGAATGTAAGTAGAATCTCAATGTTAACATTGTCAAATTCCGGTAGCCCGAATTAGTTTAAGCCAATGAGCTATGCTTTTTTAGCAAGTGGCAAATGGCGATTCTCTTGCGATACGTTATACCCAAGAGAAGAAGCTTAAATAGTCATCCACATACAGACGGTTTCGCTGTATCAAAGCTCATTAGTGCAGCTAGATCTGTACACCCCCTCTACACACACACACACACTCACACACACACACATATATATATATATATATATATATATATGTATATATATATATATATATATATATATATATATATATATATATATATACTGATGATTCTGAAAAAATTAAACGGATACTCATGTATGAAATCATTAAACTTATTTATAATTAAAGATAATTATTTGTAGTCCCTTTTTAGCTGAGCAATTTAATACTATATATAAATTATAAGCTATAATGCAAGTGGTTCCTGTTAAACACTATTTTGACACATAAATAGTTTTTTTCTTCTGATTTCGTATTTAGCCATTCATGGTAGCTTCATTGATTAGCGCGCTTGGAATTAGTTACATGCGATTTTGTTCCGGGCTTCGAATCGTGCGACTGGTTTAAATAGTTATATGTACATAGATTCCATAAGGATAAAAGGTATACGTATGCAGATAAAAAATTAAAATATTATTTATATATACATATATATATATATATATATATATATATATATATATATATATATTCAATCATATATATGTGCACACATATATGCATATATATATGCACATATATATATATACATATATATATATATACACACACACATATATATATATATGTATATACATATATATATATACATGTCTGTGTTTGTGTGTGTGTTCAAGCGAGCTCATAATGAGACAAGGGCAAAACGTACGTTTATTGACTTATCAATAATCCAGTGGAAACCTATTAATAATGATGTACGTGCTCGAGGGTAAAAACGAAAGTTCCTCTAATTTATATGCGGCTTTTTTTGGCTTACAATCTGGCTTATTTTATCGGAAGCAATTATAAACTCTTCTTTATTACTTTCGTTCGGATCTTATTGTCGGACTTAGACGTTATCGGCATTTTTATTTTTTTAAAAGAAAAGAACAAAATTTGTATCAACAATGACTAAATAAGGTAGGCAAATTAAGACTGTTTATATCTACTTTAGAAAATGATCCGTATTTACTTGCAGATGCTTCCGCCAGATTATTAGGTGAATTAAATGAAGAATTATGGGGTTGAACGCATGGATCTCGATACACAGGAATCGTTAGTAAACAGACTGTTTCCAAACAGCCACCCCTATATATTGCTGCACTGTGTAATACGATAATTGTAACCAATCAACTGACCCCAAATAAAAAAAAACACCTTCCAAGAATACTACTGCCAAGTAACTCATGGAAGGTGCTCGACTGAGCTCAAATTTCTGGGTTTCTTTTTGCAAGACATTTATAGCAAGAACTCTAAGATCTTGATGCCTCCTCAGTCGAAATAAATAGTTATTTCCTTGAATAAGCCCTTTCTTTTGTAAGCTTCTTAAACTGACTTTAACCCCAGATCTAAAATTGAAAGCTTACATCTAATCTGTTACTAAGGTTTCTGGTAAAATGGTTAGACCATCCTACCGCAACAGAAAGTAGCTAAACCCTGACGCAATCTGCTAAATGATGGAGTACTGCTGGCATATCTAGGGAGATGTCGCTCAAAGCACACTTTCATCTCTTGACAGAGTAACCCATCGATCTTTCGATCTAGCGTGGGATTATCCATCCTCATCTATACAGCCCTTTTAGACAGATTAGATGTATTGTTTTCTTCAATATAGGTGATACACTGGTCTCCCTGTAAAACATAAACACAAGAACGCGTCTACCTAAAATCACAGAAAAACCTTACCTTTCTTTCTCTTTGTATCAAAATCCGAAACTTCCATGAATTTCCTAAAACATTGTATCTGCGGAACAAGATAGCACGACTACATCATGGTTGTTATTAAGTCTTATGTAAACAAATATTTGTTTAGCCGTCTTCTTACCTAATCAATTAAAAAGTCCCTATTTAGAAATGTTCTGCGCATCTTACCGATTATTTCAGGTCATCTTGTGGGGGCGATCATTGTGCGACTCATCCTCGAGGTGTCCTCGGACCTGGATAATTTGTGACCCATTAGTAAATAAAAACAAATACTTCTCTTTGTACAACAATGGAAATAAAATGTCCGTTCTTCCCGGTACGTGCCTAGTTTTAGTAGAATTTCCATGAACAGAGTTTCCTTCCACGATCTTCCACTCTATGAAACACATTACTAAGGGGCTGCTTCCGAATGGATTACTACATAGTCCGCTTCAAATCTAATTTCAACAAATACTTTCCATAAACTATCCTTAACAGTAATCAAACTTAATTCATTTTCTTAAATAGTTTCAATCCTCTCATATTCTTAATCATCCAACTAAAAATCCATCAATCTCGTTGACCTTTATCCTCGAGTGGTATTTGACCTTGATATATGACGCCTCATAGTTAGTAAATAAAAGTCTGTACGCAATGTTCACATTGTTAAATACTAGCGCTACTTTTATACTAAATGAAAAACGCGTGACAATGTTTGCCCCTTCTGAGTAGGTGTGTTCAGGGGCGACCGCGTTGTCTGATTTACTCTGACATGTAAAGATAGACCTTTTAGTATCCTCGAACATTTGTGCTTTGTATTTCATTTCGTATTTCGGAACCGGCGTCGTTGGTTTCCTTCTTGACCCACCTATGGTACTTGTTGGGAGTTTTATCTCCCAAGAAAAGTTCAGTTCTCGCGCGTGAGAAAGCAGGAATTATACCTGAAGGTATGCATTGAAAGTTGACTTTTTAGCGATAGCCTTTGCAGAGTAGATCATAATACATTGTATATTAATTTCAGACTTTTACTTCGGAAAGTAATAGAAATTGTACACAACAGGAAATAGTAAATTTACAAGGACGAGGAGTTCACAAATATGTGATTACATGAGAACTTATCTCAACAAAGTTTGTTCCGGTAACAATTTTTCAGGCTAATCTCCGAAGATTGGTACCATTTCGGTCGTAGAAGGAACTGATCTTGACTATGACCTGACTTCCGGGGGGGGGGGGGTTGTCGCAATGGAGTAAGGCCGATATCAACGGAAATTGAGAAGCCAGAAAAGGAGGAATAGCTGTCTGCGACAGCCTTTTGTGGGCTTTTGTCGAAGTATAGTCAAAAGGTTATCCAAGATTGTAGGTAACTAGAAAAATAGAAGCTTGAATGCTAAGGGTTTGAGTTTATATAGTCTTGAGACCCTCAAAACAATAGTGATTGTGTCATATTTAAGGCAATTATGATTTTCATAAACTTCCCCTCCGATACTGAGCCGTGTCTGAGACGGGTTTATTTGCCGATGACACTACGCTCTATTCTCGACATGAGGGCAAATCGAATGCCCAAACATGCAAGAAAATAGCTGAATTCTTAGAAAACGACTTCCAGTCTGCGGTAGAATGAGGCCAACAATTGACGGTTACATTTAATGATACACACTCCAAGATCCTCTACAATAAACCTTCCGAAGCACCGATTGTTATGGCTGATAGCACCCTTCCCAAGTGTGCAACGGTCAAACACCTTGGACTGGCATTCTCAGGCATCATGAACTGGACTACGTGCATAGAAGTAAAACGTGTTACATATGCCAGTACTCTATACATCTATAAAGCGATCATTCACCTGTGCATGGAGTATTTTTTTCACATCTGGGCTGGTGGACTAAACATTAGCCTCTACCTCTTGGACATAGTACAAACAAATAATTTCTAACCTAATTAGTTCCGTGCTGTCTGCCAAGCTTCAGAACCTGTCAATTCGCCGCCGAGATCTATCCATATGCCGGTTTTACGAGTACTTGAACAAAATGTGCTCCAATGAACTCACTGCACTTTTACACCCCACCATAGATACTCCGAGCAACCCGACTTGTAGCAAAATCAAACCCATTCACTGTACACGTTCCTAGATGTCGGAAGATTTTCTACTCGGATAACTTCTTTGCTTGGACAAGTATTTGTTGACATTGGACTTGAAGACGACCATGTTTTAATCTGCTGGAACAGCGAAATCTTCGATTTTACAAAATCTTTCCATTTTGTCGATTATAATAGCATCAGGTCTTTTTGCTTGTATGAGTTTATCTGTTTGTATATCAATATCCCAGATGATTCTGTGTGTTTCGTGTTCCAGTACTGTTTCTGGTTTATGTTTGTACCGTTTCGCTGCGTATTCGAAATTCAATTGTTTATAAAGTTCCCAGTGTGTTGCTTTCCCCACACAGTCATGTCTGTTCTTGTATTCTTTTTGGGCAAGTTTGCTACATCCACTTATACAATTTACTGTTTCGTCTCTTTGTCCACATAATCTGCATTTACTGTTTTCTTGTGTATTTTCTATTTTAGCTTTAATATAGTTTCTCCTAATCGCATTGTTTTGTGTAGCCATCAGTAAGGATTTCGTTTCTCTATTCAAGTTTCCTTTACTCAGCCATGTCCAGTTTCGGAAGTTCTTGAAAAGAACACGGTTCAGTTAACTTCCATTTGCTTTTAGGTAGACAGCGGAATAAATGATAGTTCTTTCCAATCTAGTAGAGAGATAATTTCTTATGAATATCGAGCAACTTCCATGAAAATAATGATAGAGTAGAGAAAGAGAAGCAACGTCTGTTTTATGAGAAATGAGATGAAGTGAAGAGAAGAGTTAATCCCTCACTAGATTGCGAGGTCGATTTTGTAGTCTGCCAACGCAGGAATCAGTGCTCTCAGCAGCATTTTCCCTGATAATTGCTAACACAACATTTATTTTACATTTTAGACTGTTTAATGAAGACAAGTTTCAATGTTACCAATTAAATTTTGGAAATTATCGGAACACAGCTTTTCGCAACGGCGTTAATTCGTAATTAAACACAAGGGACCCGAGTATATTTAATCGCCACTTTTTTTGCTTTGTCCATCATGATTCATAATTTGTCAAGGAAAACACACACTCGAGGATACAGTTAATGAGATTGATTGAAAGTTAAATGGTGGTGAATATAATGAGTTGATTTGAAATCTATGCCACTCCCTAAAAAAAACGCCGATCCCAAACCAGCAATTCATTACCCTTTTCAGAAACGTAGGTCATGGAATGTGAGGACTAAATGACAAATATGAGGAGTAGAGCGAGTGTTACGATGCTGCCAAAAACATCGAGAGCAGAACAAATTGAAAATAGATACACTAACAGTCAACGCCAAGTAGGTTGATCTAGAATGTTCTATTCCCGGCACGATGTATGAAATATATTCTTTGGTTCATCTTTATGCCACAAAATATATGCTTCCATATGTCATTCACCAATAATTGAAGAAAATAGTTGGACAACATTTGTTGGATAATGGCCCTATAGGAATGGATGTATCGTTTGGAAATCGTTGGTTTGACTTGCGCGAATTAACGCGGGTGCAGTCGAGTGCAGAATAGGGCTTCTTCTTACAGTCAGAGCTAACAGACGTGACAAGGTTACCGTGTGACGAGACCCCAGATCAAGGGTCCGTCTGCACTTGCGAGAGGCTCTGTGACGTCACTCGTTCGCGTAAGAAGCGAGTTTTCGTCAGTCTGAGTTTTTGGAAGCAAACCGATGAGACGTGATTGTTAAAATGTAATTTACACCAAATAAGGGAAATATTTCCCTTAAGGGAATACAAGCGAGAGAAATCCTCCCTTGTTAACTAACTAAGATAAAGTAGTGATTTGCTCTCTCCCTCTCTCTCGACGTAGTGAATGATCCCCAGTTGCAATAACAACGCTTGTAATAAAATGAATAAAATTTAAAGGAGAGTTTGTATTCGGAGTGCGTCATGAGGCTTTTGTTGCAGACAACGGACGGCGTGGCTCCTGGCAGGAAGGAAAGAAGAAAGAATTCATCCACTAGACGACACGACCACCTACACAAGAGGGAGCAATCTAAGGTATGCAACACATTTACGCGAAGATAATTGATCAGGATTTTGATATTTGAAAGCCAAATTCTGCTCTACAATTTAGTCGCTATTTTATATAAGTGTATTATTTGTATCGTTTTCTTTTCATTTATACAGATTCTTATTTTGCACAATGACAAACATTTGACCAATAACATTCTCGTGATCCAATTAGAAAATAGAGTTTATTTTTGCAATAATAGTTAATGAAAGTTAAACGACATAGATTTGTATCTGATTGGCATACCATAATCAATACAGGGAGAGTTAATTTAGTTTTTGTGGGTTCGTTATGTGTTTTATAAGTAAATGCACGCATTTGCTTTATGGATATATTTTACATCCAAATGTGACATTGATGTGATCTTAATTATCCGGGTATTTTAGTGTATTGATGTGGTTTCAGGCATAATTTGATGAGAAACACTGATATTATCTGAAATAGTGGTTAATAGTCTCGCTAGTCAGTTAGCCTGTTTTGGGGGCGTGTAATTAATATACTTAATGATAATGTGATCAGTAATGATATAACATACCTGCGAAACCTGTTAAAGTGTGATCACAAAATTATCACCTATAAACCATACCACACGTTACAATTGAGTTTTACATCTCCCCCCCCTCACAACTTTTCCTTTCTTTTTTCTTCTTTTCTCTTATTCTACTCCCTCATTTATGTAGTATTTCGATTTTTTTAACTACTGTTCTGATCCTGGTAATTATTTACACAGAGCTTCGGCCGATCTAATCTCCCACTTACTGCAAGTACATGTGTTCAAAATTAGGAATCTTGAAAAAATGTGCTAGAGATTATAATATTATGTCAACGTTACTCACCATGTTGTCGAGAATATGTAGCCGATAATTCATGATTATAAACCTATTAGTGGAAACGTTTAGCACGGAAATGCATATTAATACCGATTGGTAACATTTTCAAAAAACTGAGGTATCAACATTTTCAGATAATATAACTCAAATTATTTAAACTTACGTTTAAAAGCAGGGTTCAAAGATCAATGATGCTCGGTTAGTTTAGTGGATCTTATAAAATAAAATATATACCCATAAACACATACTTAACTTTCTATGCATGCACCTCGTAAATGTAAAAAATAACTGTGTTGCCGAGAATATATATTTAAAATTTATGATGATAGGTTGATTAGCTTCATAGTTAATCCTGTACAACTCTCTCTCTCTCTATCTCTCTCTCTCTCTCTCTCTATATATATATATATATATCTATATCTATATATATATATATATATATATATATATATATATATATATATATATATATATATTAACATATACGCATTCCTGACTTATATATCGCCCCCTTTTTTCTCATAAAGTTTTAAAATCCTGATAATGTAGCCATGTTACTTACTGTGTTGACTACAATATGAATTCAAAAATTCCAAATGATTCGTTCATTACTTCATGAGTTTATTCTGTACAAATAAATATATATATATATATATATATATATATATATATATATATATGTATATATATATAAACATATAAATATAGACACACCTAATTGTATATTCAAACACCCCCTAAACGATAAATTTTACAGAACAAAATGAATCCATGTAACTAACCGTTTTACCTAGAATATATATTTAAACATTTATAATGATCTCTTGATTAGTACAGAAGATTATCCTGAACTGAATAGATAAATATATACATATCTACACATACGTGATGTGTGTGTATATATATATATATATATGTATATATATATATATATATATATATGTATATATATATATACATATATATATATGTATATATACATACAATTAACGTGTGCCTTCACAATAATGTAGAAACATATGAACCTTTGCTTAAAATGAGGACAAGCAAATATTTTGTGTGAAATATCAAGATGACGTTTCAGTTAAATGTATACTCTCTTCAGACATGTTAATTTTAAAATACTGTAACTTAGGAACACCCGCGTCCTACGACGGATGGAGCAGTCAAAGTGAAACATCGTTTTCGGTTTGAATCCAGATCCATGGCGTTAAGTTATACATAGTAAATCCCAGCGTGTTGTTTACATTTTAAATAACGCGCCCGTCTTGCGTCCATACTGATTAATCAGAGGGAGGTAACCGATTCAATGGAGTAACGGTGGCTGTTCAATCAGTTTAGCAATAGATAGATTAACTACGTAACTCATTTAATGTATGTATATATATCAATAATAAAAGAAATAATTATATTTTATATGTAATATCATTAGCGGGCCAAATGGCGTCAGTATATGTGGAAATCTAGAGAAAACACTTATGAGTGTATATTTGTAAATACTAATTTATTAGAAGTTGAAAAGCAATAAATTATGCAAATTAAGAAATGCGCATAGTGTTTACGGCGGTTATTGTTGTAGTATATATATAGAAGCTGACAGACTAAGTAAATAGTAATATTACTCTGATTGAGTTTCGACTTCAGAGAGACAGACACACAGATACATAATCTCCATTATTAATAGGAATATTTATAATATATATATATATATATATATATATATATATTTATATATATTATTTATATATATTTGCATTATAAATATATATATATTATATATATATATATATATATATATATATTTATATTATAACTATATAGTTTATATACATATATATATATTATACATATATGTATATTATAAATATATGTATATATATATTATATATATATATTTATATTATAAATATATATATATACATATATTATATATATATATATTTATGTTTTAAATATATATTATATATACATATATATATTATACATATATTTATATCATAAATATATGTATATATATTATATATATATATGCCGGCACAAATTCTACCAAAAAACAAAAAAATGGATTTAAGTAATATGCTTACACCTACCGCTGCAACACCTACATGTAACATCCCATCTTCCCGCCCGAACTCAAGGTGCTTTCTGAAGCAGATTGAAACGTTTAAATAAGGTGAGGTTGGTAAAAATCTACACACGGAACCAGAGGACAACGTTTCAACCTCCCCTGCCCTTTTTGTAGTCCAGCGACTACGATTCAACTCACACATGCTTACACACTCTGCTGACAAAAGGCGGCATACACACGAATGCCTACACGATCTATGAATTCTCAAATTACACGCGAGCACACACTTTCGTACAACTACGCACCCTGACAAATAGCGACACACCCACCAGTGCCTACACACCCAATCTATTCTTAACATTCACACGCACACAAATTCGTACAACTACGCACCCTGACAAAAGACAACCCACACAGTTATGCACTTATGCGCTCTAACGCAAAGCTTGATACAGATACCTCATCGTCGTACGCAAATACACACCCAGAAGAGTTGTTGTAGTATGGTGCTATGTAATTGTTCTGTATGGGTAGTAGGGAGACACTCCTTAAAGTGCATTATAACCTATATATAACATTAGTTAGGCTGAGGGTCTTATTTAATGATTAGGTTATTTGTTTTCAATATATATGTATAATATATATATATATATATATATATATATATATATATATATATATATAAATACATATATATTGTGTTTTAAAAGGATGTGCTTTTCTTTCATTCTTCTTTGATGCATGTTTCTCTTTTTAAAACATTTTTCATAACACTTTTTATGTAAGCGTTGATCTTAGAAGTATCTCTACGACACAACCTCTTAACAAGCTACAGACCGCGCTGCTTAACATTTAACGCAAACATGCCGAACCCTAGAGTACCTGCTAATCTGTATGTTAATAAAATTAGGTTAGCACTTATGCGTCTGTGTATAGGAGGTGTTTTTTTTTACTCTAGGTTGCACACACATTATTATATCGGTTGCTATTAATTCATAAAAAAATAAAAAAGGGAACAGAGTAAAATGCAGAAACAACTTTAAAAAATCATATTTAAAACAATAATTTCATTACAAAATTAAATGTACCGCAATTGATTTACGTTTCTCGTAAATACGTCAGCCATTTTAATCGTTTGTTAATAGTTAGAAAATGAGAACGCATTACTTCATGACCATTTGAAATTTAAAATGAATTTGAAGGCATTTAAACATTTAATATAATGTAATTTAAACTGACTTTAAAATTCTTTGGAACTTCTTTATGTATTACCATATGTAAGAGCTTTGAAAACTATTTACATCCAATAATATTATAAAATGGGATCAAAAAAAAATTACTTTAAAACAATTAGTTTCATAAGAGATTTCTTAAATTAATTCTCTGAATGGTGAAATGATACCGGAATAATTTAATGCAAGTATAATTTGTTAATAAAACAACGGAATAGTTAACCAAAAATAAGCAAAAGGAAAAAATCTAAAAAGACTCCTGGACAGCACTGGGTAGAGTGAGCCAGTATAATATGTATTTCCAAATGTTATTATAGTAACCAAAATATGTTATGGGATACGTTCGTTCTTTGTCGATTCGCCAGATACGACCATTACAATATGGTAATAATATTCGCTTTCTTCTTTGCCGCCATAGATGGAAGGCTCACTCCGCCAATCTCTCTCCTACTGTTGTACCCTAATAGGCACATGCGAACATTCCGAATCGAGTAACGGTTTTGCAATCAAATCTCCAGCACAGATCAGTGTCGTCTACTAATTGGAGGAAAACGGTTCCTATTCGAAATGAACTGACTGTTTCGCTCTGGTCTTGTCTGATTTTACTCTGCGGGAAAATTTAATTGGGTGGGTCCAATTAAAATTATTGATAAAACTCCGAGGCTGGCGAAACACACGACCGCCGGGACGAGATAAAACGAATTCGATACACGAATTGAGAGACAATTTGCACACACGCTATCATGTGTGTGTTTTTGTGTGGGTGTATGTGTGCATGGTGTTGCGTTTGTATTTGTGTGGTATGGTACGTGTGTGGGTGATGTATATGTGTGTGTTTATTGTTTCTGTGCGTATTATGTATATATCGATATATATATGTCTTAGTAGACGTGTGATATAAGTGTTTTCTATTTGAATGAGAATATGCCAGTGTTACATGTAGGGTTCAGTTTGTGTATAAGTTTGCGTGATATATATATATATATATATATATATATATATATATATATATATATATATATATGTGTGTGTGGGGGGGTGTAATTCAGTTTATGTGGGGTCTGTGATAAGTATATATGTGTGTGTTAATATGTTGGTAATGTTCATACTCTATATATATAAATATATATATATATGTATATATATAAATATATATATATATATATATATATAAATATATATATATATATATATATATATATATATATATATAAATATATATATATATATATAAATATATATATATATATATATATATATATATACACTGTAAGTTAGAATAAACAAAATTAGAACATTATTTATATCAGTTCCAAGAAATAAAACACAAATAATATTTGGCATACGATCGTTTCTAAAATTAGTTTGAAAATTTTATGTGTTATTATACGTTAGATTATTCCAAAATGTCTCTTCATTAACGCACATTATAACATCACATGCAGAAGTCAAGCAGGAAAAACATCATATTTTAGTATTATTCAACGAAAACACTCATACCCAGTCAATATAGGAAACAACATCTCTTAGCAATTTCATACTATTCCGTTGGAAAGATCAATACTGATAATTGTAATTCAAATATATTGGATACAACAAATATAAATATTTAAATACAAAACGAACAATGTTGAGAAATAAAAAAAAAAAAACTAATTATAACAGAGAATAAATGATGATAATAAATCACAGATAAGTTAAAGCGGGGGTTAAAGAAAAAACTAATTAAAATAATTTGAATATAAAATAATTTACAGAAGTGAATATAAAATATGTAACGAAATAAATATTAGAATGAGACTTATAAGAAACAATTAAGAATATATGAATTTATATAAATATATATATATATATATATATATATATATATATATATATATATGGGAAGAGAAGGATGAAGGTAATCCGACGTGATGGGAAAATGAAAAAGGAAAACCAAAAAATGGATGTTTTTTATGTGTACATCAACGTTTCGTCTTTATTTATAAGACTTCATCAGGATGATAAAATAGAGAAAAAATGTCATGCAACTACAGATACATGTAGGGTAGACATATTGGGAGGAAAAATAAAATGAAATAATGGCCCCTACTGGGTGGACGTCCGTACTTGTTGGAGAAATGGAAATGAATGTTGAAGAAAATGAGTGAGGAAAAAATGGAAGGATATATATTTCTCATTATGTAAAACTAATTCGAGTTCCCGGCACATATATCACGTATGATAGCTCAGAGGTAGAGGCGCTGAATGTCAGCTTTACGGTTGAGTTTCAGTTCCGGCTTGAGGAACTAACTGGTCAAGCCGCACGGAACAGCTGTATGTGGATGACTATATATCTATATATATCTGGGTGGGTGTGTCTGTTCATGTTTTTGTAATAATCCTAAGTACATATATTTCAACTAAAATAAATGTATTTCCTTGAGTCATAATTTTTTTAATTAAGAAACTGATGACGTTATAGATATTGCATTTTTACAATATTTATTTTCATCTTTTTCTTGTCTATAATTGCTCTATCTCGTATATCGCGCATCAATTGAACAGTATAGGTTCTAATTTAAAGGTACACATTATATTTGTATTTTCCTATTCTTTACCTTATTGAGATATCACTTACATTCAGTCAATATCGTATGATAGCGCAGGGGTAGAGGCGCCGACTGCCACTTCGACGGTGTTGTCTCAATTCGCGGCTTGAGACACAAGCTGGTGTAGCCGCACTGAAGAGCTGTGATACAGCGAAACAGTCTGTATGTGGATGACTATATATATATATATATATATATATATATATATATATATATATATATAAGGTTAATACAACAAAAGATATAAGAGGCAACTAATATCTTTAATTAGTGAACATCCGGATAAAAATGAAGCTCAGTATACTGGATAGAGCATTAATAGCACTAGACAAAGTGAAAGAATAAAATAAGGTGCGAATCAAATTTTATTACAATTCAAAGTGCAAGCAATGTAATTGAAAGTCCTTAACCAATGGGTTTTCAAAGAAAATCTCGTCAGAATATCATTACCGCAGTGGAATTACAGCGAGTAAATAGAACATTACTTTGAAAACATCGAGGAAAAAAATATAAAAATATAATAATAATATACAAAATTAATAATAAAATTAATAATAACAAAAAAATTCATTAAAAAAATCAATATATGCAACACAAATTGTATCGGCCAAAAACATATATTTAAGTTGAAATACCCACTCAAGAAACGGCTAGAAATAATATTGATTAAAGTAGTTTTTCAAAAATAAGGCAGTCCAAATGGTAGAAATTAAATCCCAAAGTAAGCCGAAATGTTACAATTCCATGTGTGATGTTCAATACATGTATTACATGGGGATGCCTTTAGCAATGTCTGGAGTAGTACAACCCAGTTTTTTTCTGATTTCCCGAAGGATCAGGTGGACGAATGCTGGATATCTCCAGTGGACGAAGTAACGTATAGTGTTTAAATATATACAGTATCTACAATAAGTGAGTACACCCAACAAATTTTTTACTTTTTACTTCATAGAACTTTAATTTTTCGTAGGATTTAAATGAAACTCGATGTGAACATAGCCATGTAGTCGTTTAATAGCTGTATAAACTATGAAGGAACAAATATCTTTTCAATGCAAAAAAATTGAACAAAAACATTTGGAACAAGTAACAAAAAGTGAGTACATATGAGCATTTTAAACAAATAATCTTATTTTTAATACTTTGTATGGCCTCCATTGTTATCAATAACAGCAGACAACCTCCTAGGCATTGATTCGACTAATTTATGACATGTGTCCGCCGGAATTGCATTCCATTCACACTTGATGACCTCCTTCAGTTCGTTATTATTTCTCGGATTTTTCCCTTCAATTTTCCGTTTCAGATGCTCCCACAAATGCTCTATTGGGTTCAAATCAGGTGACATACTCGGCCATAGGTAAGGTATTCACCCGTTTACTGTCTAAGAAAGCCTTCGTAGCCCGAGACTTGTGCTTAGGGTCGTTATCTTGCTGGAAAAGTCCACTTTCTGCCAACACTTGTTAGACTTGGTAACATTTTTTCCTCCAATATCTGGCAATAGAGTTTGGAATCCGTTTTTCCTTCGATGAAAGCAAGTTTTCTAATCGAACTAAGAGACACATCAAACAACTAATAGAGAGAAACAGCCGTCAGAGTGATGCTAGCATCGCAGAAGAAATTTCGCACAGTTTAAACGTAACTATGAGTGCTCAGACAGTGCGCAACATTCTCCATGAAGACGGGTTTAAAGGCTGCATGCCCCGGAGGAAGACTCTGCTTAAAACTTCTCACAAAAAGAAGCGATATGAATTTGCTAATGAACATAAAGACAAAGACATGCAGTTTTGGGACAAAATCCTTTGGTCTGATGAGACAAAAATAAATCTATTCGGATCAGATGGCGTTAAACGTGTGTGGCGACGAAAAGGGGAAGCTTACAAGAATAAGTGTGTCGTGCAAACTGTAAAGCATGGAGGTGGGAGATTAATGATTTGGGGTGTATGAGTGCCAAAGGAGTTGGACGACTTGCTTTCATCGAAGGAAAAATGGATTCCAAACTCTATTGCCAGATATTGGAGGAAAAAATGTTACCAAGTCTAACAAGTGTTGGCAGATGTGGAGTTTTCCAGCAAGATAACGACCCTAAGCACACGTCCCGGGCTACGAAGGCTTTCTTAGACAGTAAACGGGTGAATACCTTATCATGGCCGAGTATGTAACCTGATTTGAACCCAATAGAGAATTTGTGGGAGCATCTGAAACGGAAAATTGAAGGGAAAAATCCGAGAAATAATAACAAACTGAAGAAGGTCATCAAGTGTGAATGGAACGCAATTCCAGCGGACACATGTCATAAACTAGTCTAATCAATGCCTAGGAGGTTGTCTGCTGTTATTGATAACAATGGAGGCCATACAAAGTATTAAAAATAAGATTATTTGTTTAAAATGCTCATATGTACTCACTTTTTGTTACTTGTTCCAAATGTTTTTGTTCAATTTTTTTGCATTGAAAAGATATTTGTTCCTTCATAGTTTATAAAGCTATTAAACGACTACATGGCTATGTTCACATCGAGTTTCATTTAAATCCTACGAAAAATTAAAGTTCTATGAAGTAAAAAGTAAAAAAATGAGTTGGGTGTACTCACTTATTGTAGATACTGTATATATATATATATATATATATATATATATATATATATATATATATATGCAAAACTACAGAGTAAAATGCTAACACACTTTACGTAACAACAACAATAATGAGAAAAAACCAACTCCTTAAAATCATCGCGAAGATCGAAAGCGCTGGAGATGGTCGAAGAAATTACTCGCCGGTCAATACCCTATTAACAACTAAGAAAATAATTACAAGAGATAATTCTGTCATCTATAACTAAACATATATCGATAACGATTTGATGTATATATATATATATATATATATATATATATATATATATTGCCTGTTTCTTCAGTGGTTGAACACTTTTGACAACGACTGTCTATAACAGGTTTAAACTCTCGCTGATTTATCAGGTTGTTCATAGTGGCCGAGTTGGTTATGGTGTCGGCATTTTTGTTAAGCCATGATTCGTGTTCCGGGGTTTCGAATATTGCGACCAGTATTAATACTTATCTTTACATTGACGATTCCCGAAAGGATGAGACGTATATGCATATAGATAAACAAATACATTATACTTATACACATATACATTTATATAAGAAAGTACTCTCCGAAGAAATTATATATATATATATATATATATATATATGTATATATACATATATATATATATATGTATATATATACATATATATATACATATATATATACATAAATGTATGAATGTATATATATATATATATATATGTATATATATATGTATATCTATATGTATATATATATATATGTGTATATATATGTGTATATATATATGTGTGTATATATATATGTATATATATATATGTATATATATATATGTGTGTATATGTATATATATGTATACATATATGTATATATATGTGTATATATATATGTATATATATGTATATATGTATATGTATATATATATGTATATATGGGTGTATATATATATGTATATATATGTATATATGTATGTGTATACATATATATATATATATATATATATATATATATATATTAAGGCAAACATTAGTAAAAACAACAAAACTCTTTTTATTGGTTAGACCTGTTTTATCTTTTCAATTCTTCTAATCTTTTTTAGTTTTAAAATCCAACAACTTGGTGAAAGATCCATATAGGTTACAAACGTTTTCGATTCTTTCTCCAATCATCGTCAGATATTGATAACAAAAAAACGACTAAAAAGCTAGTGAAAGGATGCCATTTTTAAAATACATCGGCGAGACGTGCACGTAAAACGAACGCCTACGTTTTTCAAAAAAGAATGATGAATGAAATATTTTAATTCATTCATGTATTTATTTATATCTAAGTTATTGGTGATTCATTAGGTGGAGTCGAATAATTACGGAGAAGGAAACATGGGTATGAAGGCAATAATTAATTTAATAACATGTCCCTTTTTAGATTTGAAATAAGCGACGCCGTGGTTTCATCAGTGAACTGAATTAAACATCGCTAAGCATTTTAAAATGGTTTTACTAGTCTCATATGCAATATTATTTATTTTAGGTTGTTGTGTTTTTATATATGCGTATGGCTTCAAGTATTTTTATTTGATTCAAATTTGTCTCAGAATGTATAATTTTGGTGTTGTTTACTGAAGTTGATATTTATTAAGATGGAGGGCAATTATGTATTCGTAGGTGTTTGCAAATTGAACTAGAGTTTACAAGGTGCATGGTGAGGCGGTGGGATACGATAGTTGTTGTAAAACCAATGTAGCTATTATTATTTTAGGAGTTAGATTCCTCAAAAGTACATTTAAATTTATAGATTACATTGATTTTTTCTAGTGTTTTGGAGGTTATGAGAGGGGTAGTTTTTGATTACAAGGTTTTGAGTTTTAACACATTTGAAATAAATAATTAGTTTAATTTTATTATTATTGTCTGTACGGGATATATATACATATATATATATATATATATATATATATATATATATATATATATGTATAATATTCTTTATAGCATTTTCCTATATATATATATATATATATATATATATATATATATATATATATATATATGTATATATACATGCGTGTGTGTTGTAAACATACTAGCTTTGAAACCATATTGTTATGTGCTGTGAGTAAGAGCGTGAGAGTGATTATGTTAACGACATGTGCTGCAAGTGCTAACTCCATTGATGGGGTTATAGGGTGCGGCCAACACTATCCAACCATGGAACCCCGTCAGCATCTGTAAGGGTTTATATGAATTGAAGTCTCGTCACAAGTTATTTGCCAATAATTGGCTCTGACATCAACGGTCAGTTGAAACAGCCAATTAAAAAATACGCTGGCACAGTTTAAAACCTCTGCACTTCCTGCTGTCTATTTAAATAATTCTCCGTGGGTGCAGGCTTTCATAATGCACTGAAACAACGTCAGCTATTAACACGTATTTTCATATTTCTGAGGAAAATGTCTTTACGCTATCCTCATTATAAAATTATAATAAATATTGAGTGAAATCCGAGAAAGAAAGAAAACACATTCAAAATATGCCACCGATTTACACAACCTCGTTTGTTTACATCGACAGGTCGAAGTTTCGATCTAAACGTCTTCGATGAACCAGTTTATTTTTCTAGAATAAACCAAAACCTTGCGTATGAAAATAAATATAATACTAATTCTGAAAGATATAGGTACATAAGCAACACATTGTGTATAGAATACACTTCTAAAGATCCCTATAGCGGTATACAATATATGTACAGATACAGAGAGAGAGAGAGAGAGAGAGAGAGAGAGAGAGAGAGAGAGAGAGAGAGTATATAAGTAGCTAAAATGTATAATGCCTGGTGACCATTATGAATTTTAGAACATATGTGCTCAGCGTAAGGGGCAATCTGGGTTATATTTAGTTTTGTGTTAATTGCTTGCAAAGTAGGTAAATATATTTTGTGAAAATCAAGATACCTTCGATTTTCTTGAAAATTTAACAATGGCATTAGACATAAAATAATACATATTCCTTGAATTGCAGTTTCTTTGGAGTATTTTAAACGGTTTTTCATGTATATAATGCTTTATTCTTTGGCAAAGGTTGTTTGGGAAGTTCATTAAGTATTTGGCTGCTGATTGAGTTTGGGTGTGACTGATCTTTCAGGTTTCTTATCTCAGCAAAGTACGCTTGCAAAATGTAGACACACTGATTGAGCGTAACCGACGAAACAGTGTTGACTACTATATATATATATATATATATATATATATATATATATATATATATATAATCTAGGTAAAAACATCAACAGGGTAGTAATCCAAAGAATTTCAACCGGGTTTATAAAAAGTGCTCAAAATCAAATAGAGCTTTATATATGATATTTTTTATTTACACAGACATGTACTAAATCTGCGACGCTGGCATGTCGATGTTATCGATCAACAGTTATTATAAACTGAGATCTCATCAGGTAGAGTTAGAATCCGATCTTAACCTCAGATCTTATTTGGAGAGAATGAAGTGGTGAGAAAAAGAAGAAGAAAAGAAATTTAACATTTCAAAATTTAGGGAGTCACGTTTAGGACCGTTAAAAATCAAAAAGTTAAAATCTAAAATCTAAAATCAAAAACAAACAAAACAAATCAATAAATAAAATAAAATAAAGTGGAAAGAGGGACATGTAATGAAGAGAGTAGGGTGGAGATAGATAGATATACAGATAGAAAGATAGATAGGTAGACAGATAGAGAAATGAAAACGTCTGTTAATTCAGACCGAGAGGGGAGGTGTGGGAGAGGGAAGGTAAACATGCAAGTTGAGGTGCAAAAAAAATCGACAGTTATTTTTAACTCGAGCGAACAAGCGTATTTTCAAGACAACTGTAATGTTGTGTATAAGTGTGTATGCGTGCGTGCTTGCCCCCAGATCAGCCATAATTGGCGGTATGGGCGAGTAATGGGGGGATAAGGGGTTGTTAATCAAATGTGTCACTAATTATAAATTTATACTGTTTTTATTTTTTGTCTGGAGTTTACCAACTTATATATATACATACATGTGTGTGGGGGGGTGTAGATATACATATAACCCCTCAACGAAATAACATGTTTAGATAGCTCAACGCCAATCTATATTGACATTTGAGATAACAATATGATGAGAGCACTTAATTAACAGAAAAGAAGCAGGTGATTAAGAGAGAATCCTTGCAAATAATCAAAACGCCCATAGGAGAAAACTAATAAAATGTGTAAATACTTGGTCACTGTCCTCATAGGATACTCTGTGCGCTTCATAAACTATTCAATAAGATCCCTCATCTACCGGAATCAAAAAAACTTGAAAACGTATCCACTACAACGAAAGATGAGACTGACCGACTTCATGTAAATGAACACGATAGGGAAGAGGACTGCTAGATATTGAAGATAGCATAGAAGACTAACAAAATACACAACCCCAAATAGAGATAGGCTGATTACCACTGCCAAAAATAGCACGATGGTTGATAAAAAACAGAAAAAATACATTAGATTCAGAAAGATCTGCATGGTATTATTTATAAGACGGAGTAAAGCAATAGAAAGGACACTTTAACAGATAAACGGAATCAAAACAACGTGATCATAACGAACTACATTAAAGCAAATATAGACCCTGTAAAACAGTTCATGTATAAGACGGAGTAAAGCAATAGACAGGACACTTTAACAGATAAACGGAATCAAAACAACGTGATCATAACGAACTACATTAAAGCAAATATAGACCCTGTAAAACAGTTCATGTATAAGACGGAGTAAAGCAATAGAAAGGACACTTTAACAGATAAACGGAATCAAAACAACGTGATCATAACGAACTACATTAAAGCAAATATAGACCCTGTAAAACAGTTCATGTATAAGACGGAGTAAAGCAATAGACAGGACACTTTAACAGATAAACGGAATCAAAACAACGTGATCATAACGAACTACATTAAAGCAAATATAGACCCTGTAAAACAGTTCATGTACAGTAGGTGGACAACGAGACGAAATGGTAAACTACCTTATGGTAAATTAAATACATTATGCCCCAAAACGTCACTAGCTTTGAAGATGTTTCACTGATAATTATGCAAACGGATGCATTTTGAACACTCCAACCACTTGTAAAAGAATAAGTAGGTTCGAATATTAGAAGTGAAAGGCAGAAATGTCTATCGCACATAGAAATACAAACCGATAAACTCATCCACGCAAATAACTGAACGTGATTATTGTTAACTAGAAAGAGTAACAAAGAGTAGATTTCACTGTCTAAGAAGATGAGGGCTGAAGACCAAAGAAGGAAACTAACTAAACAAATAACTGGGGCGTGTCGGAAAATTTAAGGGAATCTACATCATGAAGATTGCTCAACTACAAACTAATATTAAGGACAGTCTAGAAAAAACTGGAAAAGGATTAAAATGTATTGGAATCTGTGGGAAGATAGGAAGTTTGCAGAACATGACAGTATCGAAGAAACTGAAATATAATGAAAAACCCCATTGTTCGGAAATGAACTCATATAAAAAGATTATTCTTACCAATAACATATATTCTGAAATAGAATAACATCATAGAAACACAGAAATAGCATGAAACGAACCCAAGGGAACTGAAACTACCAAAGTTGAATAGAAAAATAACACAATTAGCCCCCCCCCCCCAATAAAAAAATAACAGTCACATATATGTTGCACAAACATCATCGTAAAGCGTTAAGGAGGATAGAAAGGAGAGAAGGCACACTTTAGCCTTCGGCTGGAAGGCCACGAAAAGTAGTTGATTGCTGGGGAGGCTTACTGTTACTCAAATCTCAAAGAAAAGAACGTTTGTTATCAGCTAGATACCAATGGCAAAACGGCTGTTGCGAGACGGCAAATTGATTCGCAAGTTTTAAAAATAAGCTGAGAGTCTTGGAATTCTGGGAAGAGTGTTAGTACTCAGATTCCAGGGAACCTTACCTGCTGTTGACAGTGACCGATCAATGGTAATGACATGTGTGACAGCTCCGATTGAGTAAATAATGCACATTCGTGTGTGTTGAGAAAACGTAATGTTCTTTTTTGTTTATGTGTCGTTATAGAATTCACTTCAACGATTTTCTGATTTTTGGTGATTGAAGTTTCTGAAATACATATTGTCGGGGTTCGTCGAGATATTGAATAATATATTATTCTTGTTGCCTGATTTATTATTGTGTAGAATTAAGAAACTAATCTTTTCTACCTAGTTGTAATCTCGAGCGTAGTTTCCGAGAAGTAATCTTGCCGTCTTTGGTTATTTGAGCGAAGGAACATTAATATTTAATTACACCTCTGCCGATTGCTAAAACTCAATATGATTGACTTCTCTTGTTTTGCGATACGGAATGTTTACTTCGACCGACTGAGGATGTAGAATAAGCACCATGGACAAGTTGAAATGAAGTTAAAACCAGCTGATACGCGAAAGGTGATCGGTGCTTGCATTACTAAACCAAATAGTAGATCGTTTGTATTATTAAGATTATTCGGACTACTATTCTCATATTGAATGTTATTCTCACAAGGTTCCCAGCTATTTAACTTCCGACCTTCTCCGGGGGCATATTTTTAAATTCGGGAATGTGCACGTCGAACTCAAGAATTTATACGAAATTTCCTGAGTTCGACACGAAGATTACTGAGTTGGAATAAATGCACCCGAATAAAGTAAAGAACCTTGTGAGAAAAACATCCAATGCGAGAATAGTTGTCTGAATAACCCAAGTAGTACAACCGATCTAGTGTTTTGTTTATTAATGTAAGTAATCTAAGTACAACAAATTATCAATCCTCATTTGAGGACTAAAAAAGTACTCGATCGCTAGACATCGAAGGTAGATTTTTGCAATCAAAATGATAAAAAGGTCATAAAAGAAACAAAATTCTCTGACCAACTTAGAATCAAATAAGACCTCGTATTCAATATGAACTTAATACTTAGTTACTAGAAATAAAGTGCATGAATTAATCGTTGCAGATGCCCCACCGTTATAGATAGAATGTAAACGTAACTGTTAATCTGTCTATTAAGTATTGGTGTCATACGTGAGATGCCGTAAGACTTCACCTCCTACTTCTCCACACTTAGCCATAGTAACCAAAGTACTATGATAAAGATGCCTGTTACACGAAAATTGCGATTGTGTGTCCATATTTAATTTCATACCCACAAGGAAAAAAACTGGCCACAAGTTCTGTTTTAACGACAAAAAAACCAAGCTCCAACACTGGATTGAGAAAAAATTCTACAATCTCTATAGTCTAAAAGGATTTCAGCTACTCTAACCGAAGACAGAATAAATACTACATTTGATCCTAGATTAAGGGAAATATAAGATAAGCATTACCTTTTATAATCACATTCGAAAAGGCTGTAGGATCAAAACCAGCTAATGTTGAATGTTAATTTGATCAGCTTTAATTAATCACCTTGTATCACCGATAGCGTATTTTTTAGAATTGTTTCAACAAGGTTCATTAATTAAGTAAATTTATAACGAATCGTCATCGTCTCCTTTTTCGTCACGTTAAACCTGACTTCCATTCCTCTTCTTACCCCAACGTTTTTTTTTTCATGTATAAAATGTGATCTTATTTATCATTGCCGCTTGCTTCTCGTCTATTTCTGTATATTCAAAACCACTTAATATCTAACAGCTCTTTATTAAAATGAGTGTCCTCATCTGGCAGGGCTACTCCCCAGACTCGATACATACTTAAACGAGCGGCTACATATAGCACACGTGAGTCTATCATAAGATTGGAGTGTGTGTTGATACAGTGTTATATGCCTTTTAAATTGATCCTTGATTTTAAAAACTTGCTGCGCTATGGTCTTATACACATATGTTGTATACTCTACTGAGCGACAGATATGTATTCATGAGGTCTCATAAAGCACGACACGACAGCTAAACATTTGGGAACATACATGGTTCCAGATTTTACATGGTAAAATATTATTGCCATTCACAAACTCTACGAAGTGTTATCTGCATACAATCAAGTGAAAACGTAGACAGAACATTAATACATCTAGCAATAATATGTTATTTTCGTTCGCATATATTTTGATAGTATATACAATATATGTATTGAGGTCCTAATGGACATCTGAGTGTGACACTTTCTTGTTTACGTACGTCATCTCACACAAAGGAGGAGCTGGTTCTTTGTAGAGTGGTCTCGTAACAATAGGACATATATTACACTAGCTCTAAAAGAATAGGTATTCAATAATAGGACGACTTCATGCCAACAGAACATATACTACAGTACCCAGTATTGAAATATATAACAAAAGGAAAATTACTAGAGGTGATAGTATAATTCCAACTTCAAGCAGACAGACACCAACCCTCCATTAATTATAGATAGTAGGAAATAATAATTTACAAAAGGTTTATATTCCGAGTACTAAATGAATTATCTTGTAAATTTAAATATAAATACAATGTATTATTATTTAAATAATTTACATGTTTCCGACTGTTATCCACTCCATAGCTATTGCTATATCTATATAGTAATGTGAAGCGGATATATGCTTCGGCTTTTATCATCGATAGCTTGGACTCAGGCAATTCATATTTTATCCTTATTTGCCAGCTTTTGTTTTTATTGCTGCCCTATATTTTTCACATTTCATAAAGATTCAGTTTCATAAAGGAAACACTTACTCCGGCTCGCTAGAATTTTAGAATAGAAGGACTCTGCACTAATTATCTAAACTAACGTGAGAGCTTGCGAAATTAACATAAACTATTATTATCCTTGCTTTGTTTGATTCAGATAAATACAAAAATATTTATATTACAATTATTTGTATATCATAATAGGTGGATGTGTTTGATTTGTAAACTGTGTTTTATTGGAATTTTATAAGGGGATGTCCGCAGTTTCGGTGCTCATCGGTACATGGATTTATTGGCATGTGAATTTTATTTTCTTATTTTATTTATTAATTCAAAAAATGTTCTTTCCTTTTTTATCTCTTTACTATTTCGTTTTTTATTAACGATTTAAGCGACTGGTACACTATTAGAAAGTAAATAAATAGCTAAACTAGTTGTGTGTTAACTTACACTCATAGTGCAACGTTTGTTACCGCTTTGGTTTTACAGAGAATCACTTATTACAGTATCGTCTTAATTTTGCACTTTTTATTTGATATCCCAGAGCAACGACAGGTTGTCATGCTAGTTTCATGACATTATAAATTATATTTACGTATGATTATAACCAAAACAACTAATACATAACAATAAAATAATTTAAAGTCATCCTAAAGTCATTAAAACAATCGAGGGTGATGTTATGAGATTATACACCTAATAAAAACGAACTCAATTGAAATGTGACTTTGGATAGGTTAAGATTTTCTTTACGCTTACCACATGGTTATTGTCAGTGGAATCGATCGCAATCGTTTTTTAAAGCTGATTTGTTTTTATTTCTATACCCTTAAAATAAAATACAGGGCATACTAATTAGAAAATTGAATAGACATATGGATAGAACACACTGAATTCCTTCAACCAAAATACGCAAACATAAACAGATCAAATGGATCCTCAAATTCAATACCCACATCAAAAGTCTTAATGCAGACCTAGGTGTTCTGAACCACTATTAATACGTTAACAGTCGACAACAATAAAATATAATTTAAGTAAAATAAAACATACTATATGATAAATAAACATACATTCACAAGTAAAAAATACCAACCATAAAATATAAATAAAAATTATAAGTTATACAGCCCCTACTAGTAAACATTAACTTAAAACATCAATTAAATAATATATCACATACATTGCATAAAAGTACATAACATCAAAATAATTGTAACGTAAATATATAATTATAACCTGCCCAAACCAACAATTACGACTTGACGTCTTCTTTAAATAATAAAATAATACATTACATGCATTACAAAAAACATGTACGATCTAATGATCACAATAATATATATTTTCTGTTCATGTAAAAGTTGACACAACACAGTACATAACTCAAAAGACATTTAACACAACATAATTATAACTAGAAATAATTTTCGCAGCACTTTTTTCAAAAGTTTCACTATAAATAAGCAGCCGCTAACAGACCCGAAAAATATAACTAAATTATTCGAAATCGGCTTAAAGCCAATATTCGACTTCAACAGACACGCCCATTAACAATATGCAAAATGTAATAGCACGTTACGTATTTACAAACACACACACAAATAGATAATCAACATAATCTTATAAGTCACATAAGTATTACATTATGACTAGTTAATTTCAGATTATACATTGCTATTTAAGCTGCACGTAAATTGCCGCGCACGCATAAATCGAACGATCGTATATACCAATGTAAACAAATTTGTAAATGAATAACCTATCTCAAATATAGTTGTTTTGTTACATAAAAATATATCAATTAAATCACTGGGTGTATCTGGCCTAACACATCTTAGCAGCTTAATTACTTTTATTTAGAACAATTGACCTTAAAACAATACGACTTAGAACTATTCCTGAAGGCGGGGCAGAGCTAGAAAGTCAGCTGCACACCGAAATGCTACATATAAATAATCTAATAACATATATTTAAAAAATGATAGTAGCCTCTAGACACAGTTAAACGACACTTAGACGACTGTTAAATATATTTATTTCAATACAAAATTACACTATCTTAGAAAGCAAATACATCGTCACACCGTCATTGCTTATATGTGTAACTCAAAAGAGAACGTGACGACTGATGATCACAAATGAACTGCTACAATTCCGCAGAAAACTCTTACCCGATAATTATACTTAAATAATTAATGAAATACAGTTGTTATAACTAAAAATTATAGCACCATATATGAATATGTAAGCGTAGGGTTTACAAGAGTCAATATATTATTTCATTTAAAAATTATACATTACAGTGTATGTTGCGGATAACCAGATTAAATCGATCTGGTCACGTTAGATTAAAGATACAATCCGACTGATCGACGCACACGGATTCGTCAGATTCATTTCGTTATTGAAGCGTCCGAAAAATGCAGGATACCCAAAATCTACTCCCATAATAACACATTTGGAAACCTTGACAAACGAAACATAACCTACCTACAAAATATTATATAGAACCTCAACAACTCAAACACACAATATACAATCAAATAGAGAATAATTGAACAATAACAAAACTATCAAAAGGAACTCCAGCGTACTGCACGCAAATAACAACCCATCAATCTACCGCATCAATGCAAAATCCGAAGTTTTCAAAATGTGATCATACATGAAAATCTTATTTAGCTTAATAGTCTAACAGAAATGATACGTAACATACAGAGTATCATAAAACGCATACTACCTCACACTATTACCAACCAAACTTTGACGATTCCTAGGGTATTATTATATCCGCCCTACCCATCAACAATACATAATTTATATTTCAATTCCGCAAATACACCCATGCTTAAACTACCATAAATACCACCACAATACCGCCATACATCTCAAACATTTACCTAAAAACACACTTTATTCCAAAAATGTCCAAACAAAATGTTAAAAAAATAAAACAAATAAAATCAAATTATACTATACGGAAAAACATTTAAACATTTTTATGAAAACTAAGCCGATAATTCCCGAAATACTCATAAGGATTCATTCCCACCAGATTACTATAACACCAACGTGCACACCCATTCTTTTTTATATATAAACGGTACGAGTATCTAATCAGACCTATATCCAATAATCGACACCTCACATAACTATAATCCCACTCCTCATTTAATACTGGCATAAAAAACTGTCACAGAATAACTCCTACCTACTTCCAACAACTTCACTTGAGAATGAACAATGCTACAATATTTACATATATATATATATATATATGCATATATAACATAAAATATAATAACACGAAATCACACAATTTTGTAATTTCGTGTTATTATATTTTATGTTATTCTTGCTCTGTTTACTACATTGAGCTCTCATACCCAGATTTCCTCCTGGAATTATTCCATTATAACACAAATATATGCATATATATATATATATATATATATATATATATATATATATATATGCATATATATATATGCATATATATATATATGCATATATATATGCATATATATATATGCATATATATATATATATGCATATATATATATATATACATATATATATACATATATATATGCATATGTATATATATATATATATATATATATATATATATATATATATATAATGATTTGTGGGGGAGCGCACCATTTTATTATCGCAAGAATAAAAAGAAGAGGAGTTTTGATCGTACATAATTAAAAGTTAATCAAGAGAAAAAAAGCCAGTCGACCGGTTTCTTCCTCTCTTAACAAAGGCTGCATCGAGGGATTAAAAAAACGAGGGATTAAACATAATGGGGTGCAGAGAGAGAAATTCGTCAAGCAAATCAGCTCAGCAGTTGAAAATTGCTATTTAGCTTCGAATGTACGTGTTGTGTTCTATACAAAACCTTTATTGACGTCCTCTCGTAAAGACGTTTGCCTCCCACCATAAAAATAATGCCATTTATCATTTTAAATGTAGTTGCAGTGCCGAATACGTGAGTAGAACGACGTTGAGATTGGATAGTAGAGTCGAACAACACATTCCGAGTAAAATTAGGAATGGAACTTTTCAGCAGTCTCAGTAATGCTCACTGAATATATCATCTACAAATATTGGACGATCCACGTTGTCTCAAATGTCCCCCCTCCTTTGTAAACAAACGGAGTGTCTGTTAGGACTAGATGTGATCAGTCCCATGGATTCATCCTCTATAATACATACAATATTTTGTTCTCTTCTCTCTCACTTTCTTTTAAATTCCTTCGGGTTTTTTTTAATCTCTCGATACAGCTTTTGTTAAGAGAGGGCTTAACCGGTCGACTGGATTGTTTCCTCTTCTTTTCTCTCGATCAACTTTTAATCATAAACGATGAAACTCGTCTTCCCTTCATGCTTGCGATATATATATATATATATATATATATATATGTTAGTATTTTATGTATTCACATGAAATGTTATAAGGAGATACAACTTTTGATGTATCAATTTTCAGTATTTATTCAACAGTGCTAGATACGTAAGTAGAGTTAGGTAGTAAGCTATGAAATATATTCATGGCAATTATGCTATACAGAGGCTCCCGTGTTTCATCCCCGGGAGGAATCATCAGGCTGAAATGCATGGATTTATTTTGCCGGGTGTTTTTATATACACAGCTAGCTAGTTAACCAATAAGATTTTTTGTTGTTCTCTCGGCCAATCGTTGGGCTTCCACTAACAAAGGTGTTATTAGTGTTACTTCCTATATCCTGTTCTATTGTTCGATTCTGGTTCCTTGTATTTCTATTTTAGGTTTTAATTTTTTAATTGTTAAGTTTTTGTAGGTCGAGAAGTGGGTCTTGCTGATCCGCACGTTTAGGAAGGCGTGTCAGAAAAGTGACAGTCTGTGAGAGGTCGTGAGCTTAGGAGACATGAAACGTAGAGTTCCCAGCTGCATCAGTAACGCTGGAAAATCCCGACCCGCTACGGTGGTGTGCATTAACATCCGCAAATACATATATTTGGACATTCGAGTCGAGTAAGAGTGTTCTATCTAAGCTTTCAGAGACACAGTCAAACAGGGTACAGTCTTGGGTCGAAGGAGAACGGTATGAAAATATAAGTAACTAACGCTGGGATGTAGGGTCAATCTAAAGCACATGTAGGTTTGGTCATCTTATTATAACCTATGTTCTATAACCAAGGGGAGGATGTTCTTAACATAAACTCCTAGCCCATGCATATGTTTGTCAGAGTCCTTACGGTAGAGTTGAACGTCATCAGTCATGTAACAATGGTGAGAGAGAATTGAGGATTTAAGGTTCGTTTCACTTAGAGCTAGGATATTCGGAGAGTTTATCAAGAAAAAAGGTTTCTGCGTCGTTAATGTTGGTTCTAAGTCCCTGTGAATGCGAGTCTCAAGGGCGTGGCCGACGATGTTTTTAGTTGGGTGTCTGGTTTAGGTTTGTTTTTTTATTTTGTAAATTCATGGCTGTTTTGTGTTAGAGTGGGGAGGGCAAAGTGGGGGTTTGTGTGAGCTTATTGGCACCAAACAATCAGTTTATAAGTCGTGACTTGGTTCATGGGAGTTGTGGCATCGGGAAAGCCCAGCGGGGATAACTGTAGGGTCTCTTTTATGCGCCACATGGCACATACAGTTTCTCAATATATTATGCAACTGTTGAGGGAGCAGCCGTTCTTAGCGCTATCTAAGAAGTTGGGCCCATAACTGTCGGATACAGCAGCCAGAAAAGCTGTCTAACATGCACCTTCAACCTGTCAGAACAAAAGCGACCCAGACTAGTCATGTAGGACTTAGTGACAAAAACTTTCCCCAAGTTGCCCAGATAGAGAAACACAGCTAAGCACTAGGTGTCTTTAGAGGCGTTCCAGTGTTTGTACTTCTACGCCTGGCTTATATAAGTGGTGCGTAGGCCGGGCGATAGGCAGAGCCCATTTACTCCTTAAGCAATTATTGGTTTGCAAACCGGATAGTTTGTTCTATATTCCAACTCTTGGAAGGTTGTCCGTCAAGACTATGGAGGCCTCTTTCCCCAACGGTGAGATGCCAAGGCGTAAGCAAGACGTAATTAGTTAGTAGCAAGGTTATATTGTCAGAGATTTCCTTCTCTTAGGTGGATCACCTGACAAGGTCTACGGGTCCAACACTAACATGTTTGGCTATCCCTGTTTTCATGTATATCTAACATTTAGCTACAAGAACATATAATTTTACAGCCAGTAGAGGGATACTAGTTTACTATTTATAAAATTAAACGCTACGGAGAAGATAGAGTGAATTGAAGCTCAAAATTAAAAAAAAGTTTTTAAAAAGTTTAAGAAAACACAGGGTAAATAAAAGTAAATTGTGTAGCATGACAGAATAATAGAGTTCCAGTGAATATTTGGGTGTTGGTCAGTTTAAAGCTGATACAGTAGCTTTACCAATATTAAGTGCACATATCGAGAAAGATTATTCGTATTGAGAGGAATTAACCTACTGTTGTTGGTGTTATGGGGAAGGATTGAAACGCGTTGTACTTGAACATCTAAATGAGTTATCTGTTGACGCACTATGATTAAGATAACATTATAAATTCAGAGGGTGTAAAAGGGTTCATATTGGTGTTAGGTTTCAATCGTTTAGATATTTGGAAGTTTATGTGTTTAAGAATTAACTATTCAGACAGTTTTAGTATTTCAGGGTTTAAGAAGTTTGTACATTTCACAGTTAATTAAAGATTGGGAACGTAAACAGAAAATTGTTTAAATGTGCAGGTTACATCACTGAAACACAATTTATCAGCTCAAGTAGCATCAGGGTTTCCTATGCTAGGTTTTATTCGAGTATATTGAATTTAAACAAATAAGAGTTGAGTTAGAGGGAAGTGGTTGCTAATTATAATATTTTATGGTATTACAAATGTTAGAAACGGGGTGGTGTGTATGTACTTAAGTCAGGGTTATGAATATACAGTTATGAATGAGGTTAGATTGATTATGCAGGGAAAATATAGCATATATTACATTGATTAAAGAGGTGCAAATAGGCTATCATAGAGGAAAACCAGGAAACGCAGATAAAAGGTAAAAACTATGAGATCTATAAGGAATAGATTGTCAGTGGTAATCATAGTATCAAAAGGTTCAATGGGGTGTATTCAAAGGGAGACACAAATGCAGTAGATAAGCATTACGATTGTGTTTACTAATAGTTGAAAATAGATTAACGATGTTGTGTTCATGGAGGAAAGAGGAAGTAGGGATTAAGAGTGTATTAACATCTAGTATTTGTTCTCATTATGTTTTAAGGTATTATGGGTTAATAAGATGATCCGATGTAGTGACAAAATATATTCAAATATATTTATTCGCATACACACCAGTGTGGTAAGACCGTTCGAACGAACAATACCTAGTTTTGAGAAGGAACAACTTCAATTTAATTCTCCTGTTTTCTTTTCTATATGCTGCTGAGTTTCAATTGTAATTGTCACACTGTACCATCCTTTAGTAATAGTGGACAAATACATGATGATATATCATGTGTTGATGATTTGGCCAGAGAAAAATGTTCCGAACTGGGGCAGAAAATGTCCTACATACGTCCAAAAAACTTCGTCTTATATATATCAGTAAGTTGTGCTTTAAATAACTTAATGTGCCCTCTTCTCTTATTTTTTATTTGTTACTCTGTCTCTTTATCTTTCCCTCTGGCTGTCTTTCTTTATCACATATTCTGTAAAGTATAGCCATGAATTTGCACTATTCTACCTCTCACTTTTCTCACATGACATCACAACTATATGATACTGACTTCCCCGTGGACTTCAATACATAGTATTGCAATATTGTAGCTTGTAGAAGTAATGATTCAGTTGATAATTAGTTAATTATAATCTACTTTCAATAAACATCAAGCCAGTAACTCTCCTGTTGCCTTCTATTGGCATTCTTGTAATTATAGGTCAGTTCCTTATAAATCTAGTAGCAACTTAGTGTACACCATGCTGCAACCATTAATAAAATAACTGACCATGATCACCAACATCCGTCTCGAAGACACACACCATATGATGATGATGATGAAATTAATCGCATGAAACAAATAAGATCTTCTGATTCTAATAAACATTGACACTCGATCATTTGAAATTCTACACCGGGCAACGTTATTGATTTACTTAATTATACTAATGGGTCACTGTCTAACGAGGTGTGAAGGTCAGTCAAAGATAAGGGTTTAATAGATTGTCAGTTGTATGGTGAACAACATAGTAGAACATTTTAAACGATAAATGGAATGCGCTAAAGTTGAGTATCCTAGATGACGGTTCAGAAAGTATTTGTTTACATTTTACTTGAAAACGATCATATTTTAGTCAGTTAGGAAGAAGCGTCGTTGTATTTTTTCCGCAAATAGTAGGTTCTAGGATAGGAACTGTGTTAATGAATGTTTTGCATGTTTGTAGTTAGAGATAGAGAGAGAGAGACAGAGAGAGAGACAGAGAGAGAGAGAGAGGATCTAGCTACGCCAGTTCTTGCTCTGAATGTTTAAGAAAGAGAGCCAAAGATTAAAACCCAGTCTTTCACCTACGATGAACATGACGATAGATAGAGAGAGACTAAAAACGTCTCTTATGTGAGAAAGGGCTGTAGGGAAGAGAAGCAATCAACCCCACCAAAGTGCATAGCCGATTTTGTATTCTGGCAAGGGAAGGATGGGTGTCATCAGCTGCAACTCCCATGATATAGTAACATACAGAAGATTAATAATACAATTGTGAAATTTTCCACAGGTCTCACTAATAACAAAATAATTCTGGCAAAAGTAATCAGCATCCGTCTCAAAAACATACACCAGATGATGATGATGATGATGGTGATGATGATGATGATGATGATGATGATGATGATGATGATGATGATGATGATGATGATGATGATGATGATGATGATGATGATGATGATGATGCAAACAAACTAAACTGATTCTAATACATCCCGAGTTGCGTTATTTTATTTCTTTTTACTAATGGGTCATCACTTATCAAGGCCTAGGGACAACTCAAGTATAAGAGTTAAAGTCGATTTTGTACACTTGCAAAGAGTGAAATGAACGGCACATTGCCAGATGTGTCAACGCTACACCATGGCCTTTTGGCTAAGATCAAAGTGTAGTATCTGTTCCGATGGATACTGCATCCCATAGACTGGTATTGTCTTGGCCTTCGGGGCTTGATTTACGACGGTCTATGGGTTTGCCCTGTGCAGTTCTAGGAGGTCCACCCTCCCAGGCTTCGCATCCCCTCTTTGGGGAGGAGTAAGTTTATTGCTTTAGCCTGAGGCGTCCTTACCGGGGAATGCCGACGGGGCTGCCCAGGCAATTTTTAAACCCCACTTTCCCGACCCAACCTTGTGTCACATCTTACTTGTGGGAGTAAGATAAAAACTGGCCTTGTGCCTAACTCCTGGAGAGGAGTAAATCAATACACCATCTTAGGACTAATCTGTCTTTCATACAGGTAGAGTATTTCGTCTGGAGTGGGTAATATCTGAAGAGGTAAAATGCTGTAACATTTTCAAGATATTTAATCCTCACTATAACAAGACGATCGCCTACTTCTCGTGTTTAATACATTTTAATACCATTATATTCTAACCAGCCATCAGTTTTCGGAAACAAATTCTTCGATTTTTCTCTTCGTTTGTTGCGTTTTTCTTTTGTCGATTCTATTCAGGTCAGCGAGGATTAGTTGTGAAGAAGATAATTAAGTCGATTCATTAGAACAATTGAGCTAATATTTCCTTTATGGATAACCGAGTACAAAAGCGGAAGAATAAAAATATAAAGAAGAGTTTGAAATAGAAACAAAATGAAAATAGAGAGCAGTTTTTATTTTATTTCATTTCTGTGAATGTGGCGGATGGAACCGCGATGGAGAGATGAATTACTCATAAATATTACAAAAGATTAAGTGAAATAATATATATATATATATACATATATATATATATATATATATATATGTGTGTGTGTGTGTGTCTGTATATATATATATATATATATATATATATATATATATATATATATGTATATATGTATATATATAGATATATATATATATATATATATATATTTAAACATATATTTCAGCAGATCAGAACAACATCGATGCCGACGGTTTCATTAAAACGAGGGGGGACAGCAACGGACCACCCTTCTGGACTCTACTCAGTCTCTGTTGTGATCTGTTGCTTTCGATTTTTCCAAAGCAACAGACCACAACAGAGACTGGGGAGAGTCTACAAAAGAGTCGTCACGTGCTGTCCCCACTTGTTAGATTTTTAAAGGACGGTAACGATGTTGTTCTGATTTTCTGTAATACATATATAAATAAATAAATAAATAAATAATACGTACTTATTTTTTACTTTTTTCTTATTAATCGAGCACTCTTCTGGTGTTCTGTCGAACTTATCTTACATATATATATATATATATATATATATATATATATATATATATATATATATATATAGCGAGAGAGAGAGAGAGATAGATAGTTATCCACATACATACTGTTTCGCTGTATCACAGCAAGACCAGTTAGTGCTTCAAGCCGGGATTGAAAATCAACCTTCGAGTTGACAGTCGTGGTCCCTACCCATGCGCTATCATGTGACACTTACTGAATGTAAGTAATACCTCAATGTAAACCTTGTCAAGTGCCGGAGCTCGAATTAGTTTTACCAAATGAGCTATGCTTTAAAGCTAATGGCAGTTGGCGATATCTTTATAATAATAAGATCTACCCACAAAGGGAGCTTTTTATATAGTCATCCACATACATACTGTTTCGCTGTATCACAGCTCTTCAGTGCGGCTAGACAAGTTAGTGCCTCAAGCCCGTATTGAAACTCAGCTGACAGTCGTTAAGTTAGGAAAATATATTTATAACAGTAAAGCTACACGAAGGCTTTCGCGTTTCATACCTGTAAAGAATCGTGAATTTCTTTAGGCTGACGATTCTTTTACGTGAAAGCCCCTGTGGAGCTTACTTGCCATAAACATATATTCATAACACACTAGCTTGTTCTACTCACGTACTGACCACTGTTAAATTAAATACTGAAAATTAATTCATTTAATATTATATCTCCTTATAAACTTTTATGTGGGTAAATGAAATAATATATATATATATATATATATATATTATTTTGGTACAGAAAAACTAGTACAACATTCGTTTCGTCGGTTTCAAGCACGGAAGGGCTTAGCCATCCGGCTCTCTTCAGCTTCTGTTGTTATCTGTTTCGGAAATGTGAAGTCACGTGTCACTCTTGTTTGGACGCGTTATTTGCTTAGAGTGTAATGTTTGTTTAAATTTAGTGTAAGGAAGGTTTAATAAGGTTTGATATAGATACTACTACTACTACTACTACTACTAATAATAATAATAATAATAATATCTGAATGTCATATGCTAGCACAACATCAACATAACGGATGAAGATATGGCAAATTCGCTCAGGTACTACACTGGAATATATGCGAACTTTATCAATTGGACTACAATAAGAAGTGGTATGAGCATAAGCCAGATGTGGTACAGGAGAACAACAATGTCAAACTTTCTTGGGGAATGCGCATACACACTCATAAGGTTCAAAACGTTTCAAACCCGAAAATATGTTTCTAAACAAAAACAAGAGAACTTGCTTAATAATTTATATAGCCTGCCCTTCGATACAAGAGTGCAGGAGAAAGAACACGAACAACAAATATCAAGATCTAAAATGGAAATTAGTAAGACTATGGAAATGTAACGAAGTAAAGAGGTATTCTCGTTGTAATTAGAACGCTTGGAACTAAAACGAAGAACTACCATAAATGGCTCAAACAGATTGACGAGACAATTTATTTCCTAATGCTGCAAAAGGCTTGCCTATTAGAAACAGCGAAAGTGTTAAGGTACAGCCTGAATGTCTAAAGTCAAGGGAATTGACTTGATGTTCAAAAGAAAAACAATCCAACTAATAACATCCAAAAGTTGAGACATCTATGAAATAATAATAATACTAATAATAATAATACTAATAATAATACTAATAATAATAATAATAATAATAATAATAATAATAATAATAATAATAATAATAATAATAATAATAATAATTTGACAGCAACAGAGAGAAAATCTGCCAAATCGTAGATTTTACCGTCCCAACAGATTACCAGATTACGACTAAGGACACAGACAAACAAAGCAAAATACATGAAACTTGCCAAAGAGTTAAAACATTATAGAGCATGAACAACATTACTGTAATACAAATAACTGTAAGAAGCAAAAAGAACAGTTCAGAAAAGCTTAGAAAAATTATAAGAGACATTTAGGATTGACAGCATAAAACACATGGCAATGATAAAACCAACTGAACTATTTAAGAAAATCTTCAAGTGCAGAAAACAACCCAAATCACCGTGGAACGTTACTTAATCACAAGTAAGTTAGAAAATAAATAGAACAAAAATATAGAATGAGCTCTACATGAATCTAAAGGAACTGAAAGTGTCAGAAATCCCAACATCTGACAACAACCACCTCTCCCATAGAAATAAAAGAAACACACACACATTTGTGCTGGCAGCACTTTCGGCTGGTACCACACAGAATAAGTAGAACGGAAGCTATATGGACATTAAGGAGGTGTATTTCCACTGAAATTCTAGGGAAGACCAACGGCAGAGAATAATCAATGGTAAACGGTTGTTACGATAACGCAACATGATTTGAGAAGATTATTAAAAAGTTAGAGAGTGCAGAAATTCTGTGGTAAGAAATTATAAATCAGAGTCAAATGAATAACTCTTATCTTTAGCTAGTGTGCAATTACAGATAAGGACTCGTATAAGAACTAGTACTTAAAGAATAATTATATTAAGAAGAGGGTGAATGACGGATAAAAATTCACAGACATAAGATACACAATAACAACATCATGTATATCGACGAGCTAGAAGTATTCACAAAAATCTCAAAAAGCAAAAAAAAAAAAAAGAAAATTTAATAAACACAACCATAATCTCCAGCCAGAGCAGAGACATTGAATTCGCTATGGAAAAGCGTGCCTAACTATAAATAAAAAAGGAATAATCGACATAACAGAGGTAATAGATCGTCAACCGAAAGGGGATGGTGGAGCTTTGCGAACATTAACCTATGAATATCTGGGAATTCTTGGAGCGATTGCCATCAAATCAAGAAAAATAAAACGGAAGTCTTGAGGAATATAATTGAAGAGGGTTAGTATAACTCTTAGAAACCTAATTATATAGTAAACACATAATAAAACGAATAAATATATTGGCACCATCCCTTGTAAAATACTCTCGGGATACTCATGAGCAAGACAAAACAACTCGGGTACCTGGACCAAAAACTTATGTCCATACACCAAGTAGGATACTGACATATTCTGTATAAAGAAGAAAAAAGGAAGGAGATGACTGATAAATATAGAAAGCTGATACGATAATACAGTAAAAGAACTATAAAATACATCATCCAACAAGCAAAAAGGGTTGTATCACTGCAAACCCCCAGCGAAAATGAATAATACAAAGAGCTGAAAAACTGCAAACAAACAAAACGACATAAGATAAATAGGAAGAAAGCTGCTTCATGGGCATTCCATGAGAGATACAAACGAAATAGCGCCTGAAAACACATATAGATGGATACTTAAAGGACACTAAAATAGTCAAACAAAACTGATACTGACTTCTGCACAAAACAATCTAATGAGAAAGAACTACATAAAATACCAGATACACAATGTTTTAGCTTTAAAAACTGAGTAGAATAATACAACACGGAGTTAGTTACCTGGATTATATATTTACAGAAAGTACAAAAGCAATGTTTTGTGAGTGACTGTCTCTGGAGTTATCATAGCTACTCCTCTTTGTTACCGCTATTCACTATGTCGGAAAAGGTCCATGTAGTAGTACAATGAGGTAGATCAACATAACACACATAACATAGGAAAATAATTAATGTAAAGTCTATGCACAAAGAAACGAAACGGTAAACCACATGAGTGAATAAAGAAAACTATTCCAAGAATAATATAAATATAGCCATGTCTTGGTTGGATACGTTGTCTATTGGCGACAAAGCAAACAACTGCAATTTCAACATGCAAACAAATAGTACAAGCATAATGCTGAAAATAAAAGACATACATTACGCAGGGTTTTGGAAATGAAACACGAACAAACCTATCTAGCTAATATGAGCGTACGTAATAATAGTCAACATGAAAGAAAAATATTGCTAAATAGTACACACATCCACCCCTGACGGGTAAATATAAGGGAGATGGAATGAAGTGAGCAAGCACGTGTAGGAACCCCTAGAGAACAATTCTGAAACACCTGGAAAAAAGACTGAGAGAAATGTGACAGGATTGAGATAACACAACCCACATACACAGTAAAATAATTAAGAAAAATCCTCGTGTGCGGAAGCCAACCATCGTAATGAGGTAACACCAACAAACTACACGTAACTTGAAATAAAATAACACTGCGAAAATACCCCTACTAATCGAGGAAGACACTTACAAACACCATAGGGAAATAAAACTGCCAGGGTAATAGAATGAACTGATAGAACTCCTATATTCTGACAGACCTCTCTCTTAAAGAACAAACTAAAAACAAAACGGAAACGGCAACAAAATCGTTTCACACCACAAAAAAATGTGTCATAAAACGTCTCGGAGGATAAAAGTGCATATGTGGTAGACCGTGATACAGAATCATGTTTGAAAAGTAAACAGAGTACTAGGATCCTCAAAATTCTTATCCTCATTCTCAATGAAGAACGCTAATAGCTTTTGTCAACACAAATCCAATTATTAACGGCTGTATAAATACGGCACAATTTAGTCGGAACGGTGATCGAACGATGCAAATCTGAAAGAGCTAGTTGTCTCACGTCCTAGAAAACACCGTCTGCGTTTGCCATTTAGCGATCACTGATAAAGACTCTTGTAATACCTTAACGTGAGAAAATACTTATTTGATTTATATCGAAATACCAAGATAGCGACCCATTAGCAATTTCAGAGCCAAATAACTTAAGCATAAAATTCATAGATTTATTTAGATATTTACTACTAATAAAAAATCGTTCAAAAATGTGAATTATTAGATTATATATAAAATAGTCTGTAGTCGAATGGAGCCAAAATGGATGGTAAGATTTAATGCTACTAAGACAAAACACTTTTCATTTTACAAGTAACTTTGCTAATCTTTCAGGGACTGGAGAAAATGCTTTGGCGTACAGTTCAAACGCCAACTAGCAATGCCATCTCGGAACTGTTCATTAAATGCAGTGGTTGTATGAAAATGTATGAATTCTGCTATCGAATGACACATGAAATCAAAGAAAAAAACATTTAAAAAACAAAAGAAAAGTTATTCATGATTGACCATGTTTCTCTCTCTTTCATTATTCCACCTCTCTCTCTATCTCTGTCTCTCTCTCTATATATATATATATATACATACACACACATAAATATATATATATATATATATATATATATATATATATTCTTAAAATAAAGGATAGTTTAATCGATGTTATCAGAAAAAAATGTATTTCATAAATATTAAATCAAGGCGTCGTTCCTATTTTTCCTTTAATCCTTAACAAGTCTAAAAAGAAGGAATGGTGTTGCCTGTTTGACCGACACAGTCAACACCCTCTTATGCTTACACGTAAGAGAAGCACATCTTGCATAAAATTAGCGGCACTCCGTCTCCGTCCTGGACCTAACCGAAAAAATCAGACGAGAGAGTTGATCGATTTTCGGTTGTTAAAGATTACGAACGTATTGACATCACATCAAAGGGAAGGTATCGTCGCGTTTTAACTCTTATTTCCGGTTAGCACTACCCTTTCCCCACTCTAAACCCTTAGCAAAAGGGAAGTCAAACGTCCGCCAAACATCAGGTGTCATCTATTAAAATACAGGAATACAGTGACTTCAAATCAGTTCAAAGTTCAGTCGCCTGTTAACTCAAATAAAGTTTCATCACACACACCTCCCGCCTACGCTCCTCAGCGGAGAATAGATATCAAAGGGAGTTGACGAATCGATAAAGGAGTTTCTTGTCAGTCGATGAGTAAGCTGTTGCCGGTCGAGGAAACGCGTCAGTACCAGTGTAATTTCTGTGAGCTACGAAGATCAAGAAGAAAATTACGAAGAAGAAAAGAACGAACCAGAGATATAAGACTTCCGTCATTACCCCAGTATATATATATGGTTCCTGAACATGTACATCTTGATATCTGAAGATGGCTTATCCATCACAAGATCAGTGGTTATATTGGATGAATATGACTTTTAACATTCCTTGATAATTGAACTTTTCAACTTCCGTAGGTGGACCTGTAACAACCTTTCCGATTCTGTAAGTGAGTAATCTATTTTCTTCTGTGATTTGTTTGGGAAACTTTTTTTCTATAGATTTTGCTCGCCATTAGTTAACGTTAAACATTAGCCCTTGCCCCTTACATATTACTTGTTTTTTCTTGTTTTTTTAAAAATATATGTTTAGCCATCTCTTACTATTTTATTAATAAATATTGTTTGAATCTTAACTTGGTGTTTGAGTCATTTTTTACCTGCTCGTTACTCTTCCCTGTTTTCTATGAGAAGTCTTTATTTGAAAATCTACTTCCCACTGTATTCTGTTTATTGTATTCGGACCTAATGAGCTACGAGCAACTTCCGGAATTTTTTATATATTTCATGATAAATGTCAGTATACTGAAATCATATGCTCTTAATCATACGTACGTACGTACGTACACACGGATAACACAAACTCATGTCTGACCTTTCTGGATCTCTGGGTTGTCTTGACTAATGATGCTGAAATTCTACACACTTATAGAACCTATCAAATAAAAATTTTGTGAAAAGTATTAACTAATTTGCTTTATTGGTTTTTGAGTTATGATTGATCAAAGAAATGAGATTTCTAGCATAGGCCGTTTTTGTAGTCTATTACGGGATAGAGCACTCTCGCGCCTCCCTTGATTTTTTAATATTTATCCATTTTCACGCGCTCGCCTTCGTGGTTCAGCTAGGGTTGTATGTGATAATATATATATATATATATATATATATATATATATATATATTCTAATAATCTTTTTACTCAAAATCAAAAGAATTAATGTGTTGTGTATATTTATCATGCACTTTTTTCGATTCTTCGTCGAATCGTAATCAGGTGACAAAAACAAATTAACAAAAAAACTGAAAAAATCAGGTGAATGTCTAACATGTGCCGAAAACGCATACGTCAAGTCAGTTAGACGTAAACAAAATGCAGCATTTAAGTTCTCGGGAACACGTTAACAATTTCAATTGCAGACCGCGGGAATTAGCGTCATAAGATTAATTGAATTGCGTTAAGCATTTTAAAATGTTGTTAATGGTTTCATACGTAATGTTATGTATTCCAAGTTGCTGGGTTTTATTAAATATTGCTTCTAGTATTTTTATATGTTTAAATTTGTTTCATAATGTATTATTTTCGTGTTATTATCTAAAATGTGTCATAAATATAATTTATTAGTATTTCATATTTATACAGATATCATCTCATAAGTTGACATAATATATTTTGTATATATATATAATTTCAGTATTTATTTTAATAGTGCCACATACCTGAGTTGAACCTAGTAGTAGTATGCAAATATATGTATGGCAGCTAAGCTACACAGAAACGCTCAGTTATATATTTTCATACTAAATATATTAAGATAGATAAGTACATAGATAAATACATCGATATCAATATATCAACAGGTGTTTAATCACACACCTGCATAGATATTTCTTTAAGTAAAACACGCCAGCAATTTTTTCAATATGTTTTCATAGAATAGTTGTTTTCTACCAAGTAGTGGTATTTCTACTTCGTTTGAATAAAGCAAATTTGTTATTCGAACACTTTAGAATATGGCAATAGCCATTTTATTTACTGTTTCTCGACATTCTTTCTCATTGTCTTTTCATCCCTCACTCTCTTTCTCTTTCTTTAACTCTCTTATTCTCTCTTTCTTGTTCATTCCTTTCCCTTTTCATCGAATTGTATCTGATTTTTCTGTTAGTGTTTCCCTTTATTTATGTACTTTTTGTTTTCCTTTTTTAATTTCGCATCTTGTGTTTACTCTTTTGCTGAGTTATCTCCCTTGATTGCCTCTCCTCACGTGCTATCTCTATGTTCCCCTTTTTTGTCTTCTTCTATTTTCTATTTCGGTTTTCCATTTTCTTCTAAACTCCTTTTCGATCGGTACATCCCTGCAATCCTTCTCTATTCATACCCCCTTTTACTTCGCTCTCTTGTACTTATCTTTTTTCTCTTTCAAATAGTTTGTATATTGTAGAGGGTCGTTTAATAAATCAGCTTCAAGATCGATTTAGTCACAGCAAAATAGACCCGTCCTTTCATTACTTTCGGAAAGCTTCCTTCCGTCGGACGGTTTTATCCCCCACTTATTCGCTTTCAGACATTTGGCTACAGCTTCCCAGTCGGAACGGAAGAAAAAGATAAGATATGTCAAAATGTCCAATGGGAAAAACATCTCAGTAAACTTTTATTCTTTCCCGTCATGAGAAACGAAGCCGTCTGATTGCAATTGTGATATTTGCGTCAAACTGAACGAGAGAGAAGATACAAACGACATCGATTCGCCCAACAGCAAAAAGACGTATAACCGAAACTGTGTGAATTATAATGAAGTCTAGAGACGGAAATGTGTGATATAATTGGAACAGGCGAAAGAAAATTAAATGGCCGTGATATAAATGCAAATATAATCTAAACAAGCTATTCTCAATCTATGTGTCGCGACTCCCTAATGCTCCAGGAAATTTATACCAAGAAAAGACAAAATATAGGTGTAGCCCAATAACCGTCTCCGTGGTCGCGCTACGGTAAAAACAACGCAATGCACGTTCGTGGTGCAGTCTGTCGTGCTCTGGGTGTGTGATACTGTCGTCGTAGATAAGATCCCCAACACTGTCTTTTTTTGCAGTCGTGTCGGTTAGAGATACACTCTTTGTAGAGATAGTTTCATAGACTCAGCTATCCATTCAAGCAACTATTAAGATTGTTATGATTCCGTGTTATTGTGGAAATATTTAGTACTTATTTATAAATCGTTTCAGTCAATACTAAGATAAGCTAAGATGGCTGAGTCTATGAAACTAGCTCTAAACTGTTGAACTTAAAAGAGTTTCGTATGCAAATGACCTAAATAGACATCTGAAGGCTAATTGATATAATTTTAGTAAGTAAAAAAAATTACCCTCAAGTGCATTAGAATTTTTATAAATAAATTATAGAACTTATCAACTATTTTAAGAAATATTACTGAATTTAAAATTTAAAAATGTCCGCACAATTTTTAGGACGTACAAGCTTTGAATGAAAAATTCAAAATGGCGTTTAAATTGGGTTCCTCCACGTGTGAGTTTTGCTCTTTTTCTTTGTTTTTTGTTTGGTTTCACCCAATAAGGAACCACTGTATAGTGTAGGTTTTTTCAAGCACCTTTAATCCAAAAACTTTTTACTCATTGTAAATTTTTTCTGATGATTTTGTAATGTGGAAGAGACGATATCGACATGAAAACGTTGTTTGGCACAAGACAAATGAAACGGACCGTAAGAAACATAGCTCACAGAAATGTTATGTTTTTTGGAAATGTGAAAAAATAAAAACAATAAATTAAACCATGGTTATTGGAATATAATATGAACTGACCTATATATATATATATATATATATATATATATATATATATATATATATCATTATATATATATATATATATATATATATATATGGTACACGTATTGTATTAGTTTCTGTATATGTAAATCAGTTGAAACTCTAGTGTTTATGAAAAGTGCTCAATAATAAGTAGACTTGTTCTTTAGTATAATTTTCTATTAATACAAACATTATCGGTTACATATGTGCATACATGTTTCAGTTGTACTCATCACAAAGAGTCGACCTCTTCAGACCAAAGAAGACAAGCTGGACTATCTGTGAATAGTACTACCGAACCATGTATGCACATATGTAACCAATAATGTTGGTATAAATAAAAATGTATTCTATATATATATATATATATATATATATATATATATATATATATATATAAGTTAGGGATGTGTATATATTTATATTTACGGTAGGACTTCATTAACTTATAAATTTATGATTATGAATTTTGGAATATATATATTCTAGTCAACACTTTGAGTAACATATTCACATTGGTCTCTTTAGTAAATCTAAACATTAAGGGGGCAAATATATGTAAACGTATGTGTATGTATTTGTATATATATATATATATATATATATATATATATATATATATATTTGTATATATATATATATATATATATATATATATATATATATATATATATATATATATTTGTGTACAGAATAAACTCTTCAATACATCGACCGATCAGAATGAATTTTGGAATGTATATTCTCGGCAATGCATACACAAATTGTGTTGCGTAACATAAACAAATTATATTTTTTTCATAAATTATTACAATTATGTTCATAAGTTAAGATTTTCTAGGCATAGCATTAACCTAACAATCCGGTAATTTCGAATACAGTTGCAATACGTAATGTGGAGAATATTTGTTATATTAAGTTTAATATAGTTTTATACTAAGAGACTAAAAAGGAGGAAGACTTTCATTAAAATTGCGATAACAATGATTTTTGTGAAATTCTCATCATAATTAATAGACATCAATTAATAGATAATAATACAATGTCTAGAATCCTTTTTCATATTTTGATGAAAATCTATTACATGATTTTAATTCTAGAAAATTTATTAAATATAAGCTTTAGGGGTTTTAAGAAAAAATTGAAATCCAGGGAATATTGCTTAATTTGTACATAATGACAATGGATCAAATCTAATGAAACTTTGAAATATTTGGATTTTAAAATTGGAGTTTATGGCCATATTATAATTCCAAAGATCTCTTTACAAATATTCGGAAGAAATTGAAATTGAGGGAATATTAATTAATTGGTGTCTGATGCTTATTCTTCTAATTTCCCAAAAAATGGAGATTTCTGGATTTTAATGCAGGGCTTACACACATTCTTTGCCTATATTGCATAACAAATAATTGAAATAAATATGAAAAACATTGTCAATCTTTACGCCTGAAAGCTGTGTTCCAAAATTTATAATGATCGGTAAATTCGTTTGTGAGTGAATCTAATACATTGGAATATATAAACATGTTGACATGCCCAACATTTGTATAACCCCCTTAAATGTTAAAATTTACAATAACTAAAAACTGTCCATGTTACTGATTGCCTTTCAGAGAATATGTATTCGTTAATTCAGAATGTTCGGATAATTAGTTTAGGATTTTTTTCTGTGCAATTAAATGTTGTTTGGCACAACACAAATGAAACGGACCGTAAAAAATATACTTCACAGACATTTTATATTTTTTGGAAATGTTGAAAAATAAAAATAATAAAACAAAACCATGGTATTTGGAATATAATATAAACTTATATATATATATATATATATATATATATATAGAGAGAGAGATAGATAGATAGATAGATAGATAGATAGATAGATAGATAGAAAAATAATATATAAACATAACTAACGTTATATACATGAACCCCTAAATGTTGAACTTTACAAAAATAAAATGCCCGTGTTTCTCACCATGTAGCCGATAATGTATGTTCTAAAAATGCATTATGATGTGTACATTAGTAATAATGTTTTATTTCCGACTTACACTTATTTTTATTAAAGTCACTTGGAAAAGACAGTCATCGACATTTTTAAATAGCATACTAATACTTCATATTAGTTTCTGCTGATGATTGGAGAGCCAAGTAAATAGGTACCTCAATTCACAGAAACAAATGCTTTACGTAGATTGTTAAAAATAGAGACGTCCCATTTCCTTAACTAATTTTGGTTTTCAATATACATTAAAAAATTGTGATTAAATTCACTTATAAAAAATATTTTGGGGATTATTTACATTATACAAATTACTACAAATTGGCTGCTATTTTTTGTTCGCTTGAATATATGTTGAATTACCTCCCTTAGTGTGACACGGACATGAATAGCACATATACATATTATATTCTCGAGTCTAATACTGCCATTAATGATATCGCTTGCTGCTACTTTGGTGTAAAGCAAATGTGTATGTAAATACACAAATAGAAAACGGTTCAAGTAGAAGGCAATGTTTATAGGAAAAAGCTTAGATATCATTTATTAGCGACGTCTGTCTGTGGTGTGGTGGTTAGATCTACTGACTTTCAACTAGATGTGTGCTAGCTTGCGGTGGGTGCTGAATGATTAAAATACAAATGAGATACCATACAATATTTTATAATTTGTCAAGTATTTAAACAAGGAATTAAAAAAAATTGTGTCTTCCTTAATCTATGCATTTTCAAAAATAAGCTCGTTTAATAAGAAGATAAACTCAGCAAAAATGTCATTACTAGTTAGACTACATTTGAATATATAAAAATGTTGTGAGCTAGAAAAAATGTGTTTTTATAGTCGTTGTCTCAATACTTGATTATTTAATAAATATTGTACTTCATCAAATTGTATTTGTATTATTCATTTACTTACAGCATTTCTCTATCTCGTATATCGAGCAGTTACTTATCACAATATGATCTCAAATAAATATATAATATATGTATCTTTATTTTTCATTCCTTTCCGCCTATCACTCTCTCCCCTCTTTCTCTCTCTCACTCTCCCTCTCTCTCTCTCTCTTTCTCTCCCTTACTCTCTCTCTCTCTCTCTCTCTCTCTCTCTCTATATATATATATATATATATATATATATATATATATATATATATATATATTAACATTAGTACAGTGCTTATTATTATATTATGACTTAAAAAATTATGTTACTATACTCCTTCTTATTAGAAAGGACTTATGAGTAAATATAGTACGGTTTACAAAAATATATTAAGTAAATATAACCGAAGAAGAGAGACAACTCATGTATTGTAAGAAAAATAAAACATCCGATTGAGTATCAACCTATGTAATAATAGTATTAAAATTGATTGACAAAAAACGGAGCGATACAATGACATAAGAAAATAGAAAATAAAGACGTTGAGCCCAACACTGTCTAAGATAATGTCCTCTTAAGCTATGAAACGTCAATCGAAGACATCGTCCCTATTGGCGATATCGGAAGACGTGTGTCGCGCAGTTTTGGCTGTTTGCGGATTTGTGATAGGGTCCGTTCGGCGCCATTACAGACATAACGTTTATTTTTCACGATGAATTTAACCTTCAGTCCTCGCTGTGATCTGTTTTACAAAAGCATAAAATAGATACAGATTTCTATTTAACGGATCCAATCCATGATGGGATTACTTTTCATATATATATATATATATATATATATATATATATATATATATATATATATATATATATATATATATAAATATATATATATATATATTAAAACTTCTGTACCAAATCTTTCCCACTACTGAAAGATTTAGTTTGATATTTATTGGACTATATATTAGACTTACTCTTATATATATATATATATATATATATATATATATAGGGTATGAGAAGGATATATATATATATATATATATATATATATATAGGGTATGAGAAGGATATATATATATATATATATATATATAGGGTATGAGAAGGATATATATGTATATATATATATATATATATATATATATATAGGGTATGAGAAGGATATATATATATATATCCATATATATGTTATCCATATATATATATATATATATATATATATATATATAGAAAGAGAGAGAGAGAGAGAGAGTAAGAGAGAGAGAGAGAGAGAGAGAGAGAGAGAGAGATAGTAGTTCGCGGGGCCGGCGGGACAGTTATAAAAGTGGGGGCTTCTCCTAAAAAGTGTTGGGGCGGTTAAACACTTCATTAGGGATTACCGTAAAGTGAGGGGGGGACCCAAGTCAAAAGTGAGGGGACTTGAGCCCCGCCCCTTCCCCTCCGGCGCCGCCGTCCATGGTACGAAAATATAAGTTTTAGCCATACCTTCTATTTTTTATATACCACGCTCTTCCCATTGTAAGCTTGATGATTCTCAACTTGTTACAACAGTGTATATATAATTAAACAAAATTCTGTTACATTCCAAAGGCCAACTTTTAATTTACTTTCCGAAACATTATTTCAAAACAATCACTTTTCGGTTCTGTTTCGTTCAGTACGTGAACAACCAACATTTAAGTTGGTCCAATACTGAACGAAACATGACTGTAAAATTGTACCTAACGGGTTTGATTCGAAAACTCGTTTCGTAACGTGAATACAAGTTTCATTGTCAGAATGTAACACAATCTTATATATATATATCTATATATATATATATATATATATATATATATATATAGAGAGAGAGAGAGAGAGAGAGAGAGAGATAGAGAGACAGACAGACAGAGAGAGATAGAGAGATTGAGAGAGAGAGAGAGAGAGAGTAAGAGTAAGAGTAAGTACGAGAGACATTTAAAAGATGTGAATAAATATTGTAAAAATATAATATGTATTACGTCATCAGTTGCTCGAAAAAAGGTATTTAAAATACATAAATGTATTTTTCTTTCCTACAGCGATGGATTTTCAAACAATTAAAATCAATGGCTTCACTAAAAAAAATAAATCTATTTTATTTTAAACACCTTGTTGCGAGCAACCGATGATGTAATATACATTATATTTTTACAATTGTTATTCTCATCTTTTACTTTTCATATATACTGATAACGTAACAGATTTTGTATTTTTACAAACTTTAATCTCATATTTTATTTGTCTATATAATTGCTCTAAATTGTATATTGAGCATCAATTCTTTCATGATAGGTACTTCTTAAATCCAGACATTATATCTCTTTTTATATATATATATATATATATATATATATATATATATATGTATATATATATATATATATATATATATATATATATATATATATATATATATATATATATATATATATATATATGATTGACTCTCCCGTCGATTTCGACGTATGAGTGCCCTACCAGGGGCTGCCCGCGCGTGAATTTGTAATTGCAAGGGTTGTGCAATCCCAACAACCGTTCTCCTGAGTCGGCATTGCTTGATTGCAATGGCAAGTAATAATACAAGACGACTGGAAACAATGCCGAGTTAAGATATATATATATATATATATATATATATATATATATATATATATATATATATATATGAAAATTCATCTATGAGGAGTAAGCTACTCAGAAGTGTTCATGTTAATGTTTACAGGGAATCATTTGTCTATATGCGTGGAAATTGTGTTTGCAGTTGCTTTCATATCGTATTAGTGTTTACTTTAGTGAACTACCAAATCTGATTCGGTAGAATTATTTTGATTGATGCATGCTCGAACTAATCTTGAAACTAGTTCCTGACTGTCCTTTGTTTGACAGCCCTTTGTAAGACAATCGTTTTGATAGAACTCATTTTCAAGTGGGTCAACTTAACATGTAATCTTATTCTAACACGCAAGGAGTAAAATAATCGATCTCAATTATTTAACTTTGTTTACCAAGCTAAGTAGAACCTGATCTTTTTCAATCACAATGTTAACATATACCCCTCAAGATGTCCTCTTTGGTAATCACATTCTGGCCACGCCACTATCGTTTTCAATCCTCCAATGGTGTTGTTAATTGTCAAACTGACAATCTCATTAAAAGTTATCGTCGAGTGTCTTTTCCATTGGAAAATTGCGAATCATTTGTAAAGAAAAAATATATTAAATACGGTCACGTTATCCATCTTAAGTTCCAAAGATGAACACATTCTGTCAATGTTTTTAACGAGAATCTAGTGTAAACGTTCTGTTAATTGGCCAAAGTTATGTTAACATGAACTACATTTTCATTCAATCCATTACTAATTGAGATTTGGTATATTTCTGTATGTATCCGAAAGTATACTTTTTGCAATGAACTGTTTTACTGTCTTTTTTTATGATCAATTTAGTTTACTATACTATTTGAAACGAATTTATTATTTTTCAGCGCTAGATTTTATGGGTTGTGTAGTATTAGTTCGCTCGTCATGAGGTCATCCCCCAATACGTTGCCTTCTTCTATGTTGTTGTAGGTAGTCTAGTATATGTTTGTTTGCCATAATACCATCCTTCCAGGTAAGACCTCCACCTTGTGTAGAGGTAATGTAACATCTGTTTTTCGTCGTAATACCATCATCCCAGGGATTACTTCCTTCCTTTTGTTGAGTAGTGTATTATTTATTCTGTTGTAATTATACAATCTTCCAGGTATTACCATCTCTTTGGAGGCAGGTCTAGTATATGTTCGTTTGTCATGATACATAATACATGCAAATGCACCCATACATAACTTCCTTCTTCCTGGCGCAGAGTGGTAAATGGTACCATCATTCTATGGTAGTTAAAGTATGCGAGCGGTGTAATTGAGTATTATCTGTACTGTTTTCATATCGTAAACAAAAGGTATAATATGACACTACGTTAGTCACTTCTATCGAAAATAATTATAGAAATTACATATATTTGCTTATAAATGTGTGAAAATAATATTTACAATCATAATTGAATTATGGTTTCTAGGTGAAGACTTCAATTCAAACTCAACTAGCTAATACATTATTAAAACCAGAACAAATGATAACCGGTTTTGGACGCTTCGTTCTTCTACTTTATTCCTAACTTTGACAATACAATAGAGTATTTGGAGTATTTTAAAGAGTTTTAAGGAGAATAATCTGAGCACAAACTCTCATTTAAAAATTCAAATATTTCAGATTTGCATTAATTTTTATCCATAATCATTTCGGTACAATTTTATAGTTCTGTTTCGTTCAGTAAAAATTATGGAAACTTCTCTGAATTTTTTTTTTTTTTTCTCAAATCCTCTTAAACTTAAGCTTTATTATTTTAGATATTTTCTAGAATCAAAATCATGTAAAAGATTATTATGAAAATCGGAATAAAGATTTAGGACCAAAGGTTTAGTATGATATATCAATCATCTTAATGGGACATAAAAGTGGTGCAGTACTGTTTTGTTCAGAATATTTTTTACCCGTCCGAGAACGGATATTCTTCAATGTTATACATAAACAAGAAAAAATAATACGCACTAAAAAAAATGGAATTATGTATGCTTGTGTAGGAATTGAACTCAAACTCAAACGGTTAAACTATCTTAAAAAATTATAGTAAACAGTGATAAACGACTTCTGTTTGTTCGGTCTACAACACACTTTTTCACTTTGAAAATATAAGTAAACCTCATACGGTTATCATTTTTGATAAAAATAATTTAAAGCAGGTGTTCTCTGTTTTTCTGACCCGAGGCAAAAAAAGAATTACAATTATCTGACTTGCAATTAATGTGTTAACTTGATTCCCGTTAGTACGAAGAATAACACAGTAGATAATAATTGTCTGAAGGGTTGAGGTTGTCGTCCGGATGTTTTTATTACAGTTATACGAGTAAGATCATGGACAGGTACTTATCTGGTAAACATAAATTAAAGTCTTTAGGTTTACATCTGGTGTTTATGACTAATAAGAAATGGAAATTGATTGTCGAATTATGAATGAATTGAACAAAATCGAAAGAAAAGTTTTTGATAACGAAATTTTTAAGAAAAACCATTGCCGAATTGACATTGTCTGGATAAGAGTGAAGTCAAAGAATTGAAAACAGGTAACGAATCAGAATCGAATATGGGATAATTTCGTTCTGTCCGTTATTTATGTGGCCTATGTAAAATTTAAAATGATATGAGGCTAGTGGGAAGAAAAGAATTGGTAAACGCACGAATATTTGTTCATATCGGGTCCTTTAACCGAACTGAGAGAGTGAGAGAGAGAACAAATATTTAATATTACCTATTTTTATAGCTACATTTTACAAGTGTGTTCACTGTCGCTACTAAATGAGTGTTGTCTCTTAGCACTCTAATTCGTCACGTGATCCCTGACTCACGCTTCTCGTATTCCGCTCATGGATGTCATTTTTAATCTTCTTACAAACTTGGTAAGTTACTATCTCCGTCTTATTAAAATATAAACATACTAAATTTCAAAATTATGTTACGGCCAAGCAATACGCAATTTTATTGAAAAATGCATAACTCCTTGTTCTTCTCCGATTGCGGTCAAACGGAAACTAGTTCATAATACTTAGTTCAAAGTAAACATTCCAAAATTGGTATTGGTCTTCGATATTAAAATACACCAAGCGATTGATATGCAGTAAATCAGACAAACTGAATTCTCCACTAAAGTTTAGTCCAATATTATAACCATGGATTTGCATATATAAGAAATAAAATTTTTATCCTTGTTGTTCAGGGATAAAATACAAAAACGGATAGATTTTCGGTGACCTTTTAAAAGTTCTGGTCCTAATACTTCACCTTGGAGCTGAGATGCGCTAGAAAAAAACTGCGGTCGCCAAAAGAAATATAAGTGGAAGGTCACCGACCGTAACAAATGAAATATAAACACGAAAAAAGAAAGAACATGAAATGAGAAATTCGAATAAAAATGTAAAAAGCATAAAAAAGAATTATCCCTATTTTTTAAATGTTTCAAGAAAGGATATTACATGGAACTATTTAAAAAACGGACATTCTTAATATGCGTCCATTCAATCTGTGCGTTTTGCGCTGAAAATATAATCTTAAGCATGAGAAACACAATTGATATTGTTAAATACACAGTGACAGACAGACACAATTGATATTGTTAAGCACACAGTGACAGAACAACCCCAATTGATATTGTTAAGTACACAGTGACAGACAAACACAATTGATATTGTTAAGTACACAGTGACAGACAAACACAATTGATATTGTTAAGTACACAGTGACAGACAAACACAATATTATTTCAAAGACAGAGAAAAATAATGCAATTTCAAATCAAGAAAGACAAAACAACGAATATTTAAAACTAAAGAGTTAATTTCGTATAGAAGCAGATGATTCTAGTGTTGGCATTGGTTTCCTCGATATCTTTCTCGTTAGAATTATTTGTAGAAAGACATCGCGTACTACCAGGATGGATACCTGAAGGTTACCAACATCCTAACGTATAGTGTTTGTGTGGAGCAAATTAGATTCGAACTTGGTACACCCAGATTGTCAGTCCGTGTCGTTTACCACTTAGTCACAGTCACCTCCAAAACTAAAGAGTCACATATTAATACAATAGTTTGTCAAATATTATCGTGATAGACCAGTGAAAATGAAATTTGTAATTTTAGAAAGACAAAACAACTAATATTTCAAACTAAAACTTCATAGACCATGACAATAATATTTCAAACTTAATCGTGACAGAATAACAAATGTGCTATTTTAAACTTAAGCATGACAAACAAAACTAGTGTTTCAAACTAAAATATGACAGCCCAATATAATAATGTTTCAAACTTCATCGTGACAGACTAGTATACATCCTATTTAAAACTCGGGTGTTATAACAAATCTAGTATTCAATCTAAATCGTGACAGACAAATACAATAATACATTACACTTAATATTGTGAGGCAAATAAAAATGCTATTTCAAGCGTTAGCATGACAGAACAATACAATAATATTTCAAACTTAATCGTGACAGACAAATGAAAATAAAGTTTCAGACTCAAGCGAGACAAACAAATCTAATATTTCAAAGCAAAGCGTAGCAGACCAAACACAATAATACATAAAACTTAATATTGACAGACAAAACTAATATTTAAAACTAAATCTGACAGACAAATATAATTCTACGTTAAACGTAAGCGTAATAGATCAGCAGAATAGTTCAACTATGACAACCGACGAAAATGATATTTGAAATGTAAGCACGACAAACAGAATATTTCAAACTAAAGCGTGACATACCAACATAATACTACGTAAACATTAATCATGACAGACCAAAGAAAATTATATTTTTAACGTAAAAATAACAAGCAAAAATAATATTCTAAACAAAAGCGTTACAGACCAATGCAATAATATTTTGAACGTAATCGTGACACACCAATGTAAATACTAGTTTACGCTTACGCGTGAAAGACCGACAGATAGGCACGTATACAATACTTAGATGAATCTAAAATAATACCGATGGACAGCCAAAGCAACTCCTAGACTTTTTATGACGCATCTAACAAACGTGGAATAAATACAGTTGCGTCTGAAAAGATATAAGCCGTTACATATTGTTTATAGGATCAATGTTTATCTAATCATATTGTCTTGTTTTTTTGGTTTTTAAAAAAGTATTTTATGTGTTTTTTCTATAAAAGAAACACTATTTCTTCATTTAAACCCGTGAGTACACCCCTATGTAAAAGACTTGAACAGGAGTTAAGTTGAATACCTCTCTCTATATATAAATATCATGAATAGCATTTTCTGCGACGTACTATATTCGCAAATAAAATATACGGTTTATTTCACTCACATTTAATATGACTGGGACAGTGGTTGTGTGGTTAAGAATGATGAATTGAAGTTACTCGAGTTTATAGTACGAATCGTTCAACCGGCGGTATAATATATTAGCTATACTGACGTTTGTTAGTTAACATGAAACACGTATGGCTGTGAATAATAGATATATATTTATACAAAAATATTGAAGTTAATACAAAGCCTTACAATGTTTTATTTTATTTTCACTTAAATATCTATTTGTTTCCGTCAACCAATGTACCCATTCACTTGATTTCTTTGTTAACTATAGCCAGCTTTAACATGTGTGTCTACTTTACATACTGATATATAAGTTTTACTTATGATCTTTAACCACTGACTAGAGTTAGAGGAGTATTTTCAGAGGTTGAGCTGCGTCAATTTCTGGATTTCGTTCACTATGTAACCTTTTTGATACATGGCATAATGTGTTTACTGATGACCGTATTAGCATAGGGCAATGTTTTTGTGACAATAAAGAGGAACCCTCACCATCAGGAAAAAGAATGAGGTGCTTTGCATGTCGTATGCAGATTTAAAAAGCGCTTCTTTTCATAGGTGCGGGTGTTTATGTTGGTCTGATTTGCATATGTGGATATCCGGTGATATAAATGAAGAGGCCAGCTGGGAAGGAAGCAGAAGCGATTTGGATTGGAGAGAGAAAGGCAGAATGAAAGTGGGCTGCACAGAATTTTGTTGGAAATTGAATGCCAGTCAAAACCTTTTTTTTAATTCTTTTATTTTTCTGGCACAGTTAGTTAACAGTTGTTTTGTCAGTTTTCCTCATGGTCTTTAATTAGAAGAAAAGCGTTTTTTTTTCTATTTTACCTACTTTATCCTCACTTTCAAGTATTGTAGCGAATGCGGCCGTATTGTTGTTATTGCGGATTATAAGTGACTTTTCTATGTGTGTTCTAAACGTTGTTGACGACTGTTATTTGGTTATTTTGATGGACACATTTGATACATAATTGCATATTTGTCGGCCTTGACTTAGACATTATTAGCTGTCTTTGTTTCTGATGTCTTTTTTCAGATCGGATTGGAACTTTTTTTTATGGTCCTTAAATCTGATCTTATTTATCGGGTTAATTTTCGAACGGTTGCAGTGCTTTTATGACCGGTGGTGGCTTCTGTGTTCTTCAGATGTTTATGTCCTTTTTATGTCATTTGTATTGTCTTCATTCTTTAGGTATAAATCAGCCTTCCATCTTAGCCTACCGATTAGATCCGTTATCCTCTCAGTTATTATGAGTGTGAAGATGTGTAGGCTGGGGTATGTTACGTTTTTAAGCAAATATGTCCTTGTATACTTCTCCATTCTCAGTCTGCATCTACGTCAGGCATAGTAATTGCAATACCGAGAAATCCTAGGAGAGCTCAACTCACAAGATGTAAGGGTATTATAGTATGCTAGTTCCGTAGAGGGTGTGGTGTTCTGGATAGAAGATCTTAAGCATATTTTGGATAGTAGATATAAATAGATATACAGAGCAAAGGTTTAAATAAAATAAAATAAAAACAGCAGTTAAGTCTATGCAATAAAATTAATTTCACCCTAGATGGGCTCTTTAGATTTGTAAATCTATCTGATCACTCATGTACTAAGAAATTGGGACGTTTAAATCGTATTGAAACATCCGGGAAGGGTTACATACCATTCAGACAGGAAGGAGTATGTTTAAATAGGTTGTAGTGTAAGCCGCAAAGTACCTAACTTAATTTTAGTGACACGTTTACTTGTTACTCTGTCAGTTTCGGCATGTCTGGATTTATATATATATTTTGCACTAAAGTATTAAGATATGGGGTAAATATATCTTGGATATCTTCACATGGAAATGGAGAAAGGATGAGAGATTACATTGCCGAAAAGGAACATACATCTTCGGTACAAGTAATGGTGAATTTACTGAATTGGAGATAATAAAAGCAATAAAATTGTGTATATATATATATATATATATATATATATATATATATATATATATATATATATAAATTTTGTATAATTAGGCAACATTCTTTCTTTTATACATATCTGGTTGAACAGGAGTGCACACTTCTGTTTATTTTTTTATCCAATTTTTCTATTCGTCGAACAATATATCTTATACTATCAACCATGGAGTGTAGAAAATCTCCATATTTAACGCAAACGTGTTCGACCATCATTGGTCGTCTTCAGGCGGATGATTGATTAATGCAAAATAAAATTAATGAATTGTGTTTTAATGATTTTAATGTTTATAATCACATGGAAACATCTTCTAAATACATTCACCAATTTTATTTTGCATTAATCAATGATGGTCGAAAACGTTTGCGTGAAATATGGAGATTTCCTACACTCCATGGTTGATAGTATAAGATCTATTGTTCGACGAATAGAAAGATTGGATCAAAAAGAGAATAAACAGAAGTTGGCACTCCTGTTCAACCAGATATATATATATATATATATATATATATATATATATATATATATATATATATATATATTATGTATCTATGCATTATTTTTATTAGTGTGTATATGCATTTGTATTATAGGATATTATATTAGACATAACACATCACTCAATATGTTCCAAACATAACTATCAAAACAAACTTTTAGGCCGAATTCGACTTTATCCATCAACATAGTCTCCTTCTAAGATAGGTAAACTTATTCCGTAGCTTCTCAAATAATTCGATGTTTTTTTTTGTATAACTATTTGTCTTTGATCACAAAATACCCCTTCATTTTCCGATATGGCTTCTCCATTAGAGCTAAATCCCCTTTCTTAGAGCACATTTTCAGGTGTGCAAGCAGTCAGTAGTCTGTGTCACTCATCCAGAGAATACGGTTAGTACTGAAACAATTTGAAATGAATTCTTGTAATTTGACTATCTTTGCGAACGAATTGTGACACGGTGCATTGTTTTTGGTAGACGATCATTTTATTTTATTAATTTGTGGCCGTTTTCCAGGCGATTTTCTACATAATATTTGCTATTTGTTGTTCTTCCTTTCTCATAATAATCGATGAACAAAATCCCTTGTGCATCTCAGAATACAGAGGCCAAAACTTTGTCTGATGATGTTTGCGTCTTTGATCGCTTTGAACAATTTTCACCTGCTGATGGCTCACTTAGCTGACTGCCGTTTTCGACCCCTGGAGTGAAGTGGTGAATGCATGTTTCATTGACACATTTACCCCAGTTTTGGTTGCATGGAAACAGTTTCTGACAACACTGAATAGCTAAGGCATTGCTGTCTTTAATCGACTGTGAGCATACGCAGCACCCACTTTTCAAACAGCTTTCTCATTGACAAGTGTTTATACAAAATAATGAATACACTTACTGATATCTACAGCTCTTCTATTATCTTACGTAATTTCAATTTACTATCGGGTAGAACGCGTTTTTTTTTCGCAGACAACTGCCGAATTTTGGTGACACTAGTGTTCAAGATTATTTGTGGATGTACGGTCGTGTTTAAAATCAGCATAATACTTATTAACCGTTGTTTCCGGCGGAGCAGAGTCAGAATAACTGTAATTAAGGTATTGGTTAGTCTGAACGGTGTTTTCATATCAGAAAACAATGTTTTATAAACACACGAAATTGTGTTGACGATTTGCAACAGTAGCTTAACTTAAATAAGTGGTATTTAGAAACTAATAATCCGATGGGGCTCAATGTGAAGGTTAGTACTTTGTAAAAATCATATGAACATTGAAATTAGCTTGCCATCTATATGCCAGCCTCGGGACTTATTCAGTAATGCGTTATGTGTTGTATCAGTATTTAGTTCAACAGTGTGATCTAAGGAGAGAGTTTAGTAGTAGTATTAAATATACTCATGTCAAATAAGCAACAAAAACACGTTTGTGTTTCATGCCAACGACGTAATTCGGTAGACTAAATGCAAAACGAATTCTAACGAATTCCTTCGTTAGAATGAAACACAAACGTGGCTGTATAGCTCAATTGCTATATTTCTATTCTGTCTCCTTCCCCCTCTCTCTGTCTCTCTCTCTTTCTCTCTCTGTCTCTCTCAGTCTCTCTGTCTCTGTCTATATCTCTATCTCTCTTACTTTCTCTCTCTCGCTCTGTTATATATATATATATATATATATATATATATATATATATATATATATATATATTTATATATATATATATATATATATATATATATATGTATATATATATATATATATATATATGTGTGTGTGTATGTGTGTTCGCACACTAAGTTCTGTTTCCGCTCTCCAGCCTGATATACATCCGTCTCCTCTTACTTGCCTTTACACTCAACAACCCCACGTTCCGCACTCATCGCCAGACAGAACTAAGCGAGCAAAAGGCACTTTGCTATCGCGTGTATAGATAATGGGCGCCCTTAATGGGTTTGATGATGTTGGGCCTCGCATTTGGTTCAGCTTGGCGGGCTGGGTTTATTGCGCTTCGGATGTGAGCGGCGGAAACACTTAGACCAACAGCCAGATATGCACAGAGTCATAATCAATGCCCGTGCCACTGTCCATTAGCGCCTGGTACCAAACACTTGCCAATAGAGTTGTTAATAGCCGCGGACAGTCGGCCGTAACCTCAGTCACACACACACACACACACACACATACACACTCTGTCTCAAACATACACACATACGCGCACATGCGCGTTCTCTCTCACACACACACACACACACACACCACCCATCACATTAATTCATACCAGCGAATCTACCGCACCTGTCGTGTTTTGAATAACTGCCTTTTCTCCAATTATATTTTTCACTCTTTCTACATTGATGATACTGCTATTCGTGTTCTTCTTCTTGTTGTTTTGTTGTTATGTTATTATTTCGTGTACTAATTTTCGTTGTTATGACGCCCTACACAGTAAAAGCATGTTTAGATTTTCAACAGAAAAGAACAGATCAAAAGCTTCAAACGCTGCGTTCGTGACGTAAGAATGATTCCATCAATTATTTGGCCTTAATTGATTGACGACATCAATTATAATACTTTACGTCAACTTCTTCGACATATGTTTCCAATTATGTTTCCACTTTTCTCATATTATTATTATTATTATTATTATTATTATTATTATTATTATTATTATTATTATTATTATTATTATTATTATTATTATTATTATTATATGTACCCATTATGAGGTCTCACACATGTCATCATCAGTGACTGCTTACTGATAATTACCGGTGGTGTTCCTTGGAGTCTGAGTGACAACAAGTCTCCCCAAGTGTTCAAGTTCTCTCAATCTCTTACGATAACTTGCAAATGACTTTGCGTTATCACAAAATACGCTTACCATCGATGTATCGCTGTCAACAACTATTGGTATTCTCTGGGATTTGGATGGCAATAAGCATTCATAAAGTCCTAGTCTTCTCCGCACTCTTTCAGTGGAGGTTTGGTTAGTGCATTCCCTCTTCGGCCTTCAATTCGCCTTGACTTTTGACAACTATTTTATGTCGTATGAGCCGGGGATTGTCCCATCACTTATTGGGCTTATGAGGGGTAGTTTATGAATGTTTTGTATTTTTTGTTCCTTGGTTTCATGTGGTGAGATTCTTTCTGTGTTCTGGTTTTGATATTATTATTATTATTATTATTATTATTATTATTATTATTATTATTATTATTATTATTATTATTATTATTATTATTATTATTATTGTTGTTGTTGGTGGTGGTGGTGTTGGTGTTGGTGTTGTTGTTGGTGTTGTTGTTGTTGTTGGTGGTGGTGGTGTTGTTGTTGTTGGTGGTGGTGTTGTTGTTGGTGTTGGTGTTGTTGTTGTTGTTGTTGTTGTTTGAAAAGTCACACATTGAAAACGTTGCTGAAATGGCTATAATAAAAAGAATATTAAAAATTTTTTTTTTTGAAAACCTAGTTTTGCATGTTTTCTCTTCTTCTCGACTTATATTACACTTTCTTACTTGCCTGATTGAGATTTCATTTGTATGACAATGCCCCAGATGAGTTAATGCCTTTAATTTTCATATACATGTTCTGATTTATGCTTATACACTTTAATTTTGATGTCCAACTGCATGTGTTTCAATAGTTAACCATGGATAACATTCTGAACCTATTCATTTCTTTTTTTCGTATTCTTTTCGGGTAAGTTTGATACTTCACCAATGCTGTAGTTTATTGTTTCGTCTCTTTAAACAGAGATTCAACGTTTTCTGCTTTACCTTGGTTTCACTTATATTGTCTTTTTTGTAGCCTTTTTGATCACGTTTTCTCATATTCTTTTTTTGGACAGTTTGCTGCATTCACTTATGCTGTAGTTTACTGTTTCGTCTCTTTAAACACAGCTTCAACGTTTACTGTTTTCCTTGGTTTTATCTATATAGGCGTTTATGTAACCTCTTTGATCACGTTGTTCTGTGCAACTGTCATTAACGATTTAAATTCTCTGTTTAAATGTTCTTTTCGTGTGCCAGATCTTCGGCTAGTCCTATAAATCTTCAATGTGTGATATTTCTTCCCATTTTGATTTTCGCGACTTTTTGTTTCTAGTTTCGCTTCTCTTCATATTGTTCAGTTTGTTATCGCTTTTAGCAGCTTTTCTGCATTTTGTGTCATGTACTTTTCTACTCTTATCGCATCTCACAGAATGTTATATACTTCCCAGTCTTCACTCTTTCATTCTTTTCTTTTACGTCGCTTCGATTAGCATCATTCTTCATGTGTAGTTCATTTAACATGATCATGAGTTTCTTACTTCGTTGATCCATGTTTCATGATTTCATTTTTTCTCCAGCCTATGGATAGCCCAAATTATCTTACTTATACTGCCAAATTTGTAATTCCGTTTATTAGGTTGGAAAGAAAGTAATATCGTTTTTGTCCAACACATTTATTTCATTTGAAACATTCACATTAGGGCATTTTTAATCTTTACAATAATTTCCCTCATTTTCTATGACTTCTATCGAACGATCAACTAGCTTCTTGATACCTTCTTCAAAATAAATTATCTGATTTGTTAGAGAAAAACAAATTTAGGTCATTTTTGAGTTGGTCGTCATTTTCATGAATTTAATTCTTTAAGCTGCAACGACCGGAAGAGATGGTAGTCGGATGGAGCTATGTCAAGTGAATAAGGCGGATGAGGCAAAATTAACTTACTTATACTGCCAAAGTTGTTATTCTTTTTATTATATTTCTACTGTATAATTTGATTTCAACAGGCTTTCTTATTCCTCTTACCTATACTTTTTTAATATTCTCTTTCGTCTCTGTTGATTTGCAATCTTGAAGGGGACGCCATCGAGTAAACAGACACTTCCTATTTCACGCAGTTGTGTCCGTTTTTTGCATTCCTTTTAGATTAGTTTGCTTTTATTCAAATATTATGTTATTTATTGTTTCGTCACAGTTTTCAGCAAGTCCACATTTATTGTTCTTCAGTCTATTTCATCTACTGTATTATATCTAGTTTTGCATTGATACAAGTAAATGCTGATTTGAACTTTCGCGGCTCTTCGTATTGCCTATTTTGGCGGTGCCCCCTTCAGCAACTTGTTAATCTAAAGTCGATCAGTATAATCCGCCGGGTTTAGTACATTATACATTTTAATTATTTTTTAGTTCCCTAGTCCATGTGTCTGAGTTCTTCCTTCATCTATGTAGTTTCCAAAACTCCCAGCTATTTATAAATATCATAATTGTCAAATGCTCTAATCTATTCTCGTTTGAGCAGTTCCATTGCCTTCCGCTCTCTCGTATGCTACCACTTTCCTTTCTAGTAATGGACGTTTTACTACTCCGAATTAAAATGTAGTGCTATAAGGAAATCTTTTAAATAATAGTTAGCTTTATTCTATTCTCTAATAGATGTCGCAATGCCCTCTGCTTTCGTCTCCATGTTTCTATGATTTTCTTCTTAATGTTAACAATTTTGTTAGGTATTTTGTACATCATTAATCATTAAATTATACATGCTGGAAAATTGTGTCGTATTTATGATGTAACTAGGTAATTTTTCCTGCTTTTTAACGACGTGTTGGCTGATATATAGTAGATACCGTGTCCTTTTGAACGCTTTCCGGGATGTTTCTCTTACTCGGAGAATATTCCAGGGTTACTAGGGGAGTTGGGACGTAAACATTTTCCACATGGTTGATAGGTAGGTGATTGGTCTGTAGTTTTTTTGGATACCATTCCAAGCTTTCTTAGTATGTAACTGAATATGATAATACGATGATATTTTAACTTCTTATAGACTCTGACGATATCCATTAGATCAATAACGAACTCCAAAAGAAAAAGAAAAAAGAAGAAAAAGAGGAAGAAGAGTCATATACTGATTAAACCACCAGTAATGAAAGGAATATACGATGGGATTTGAACTTGGCGAAGCCGATTAAATAGGTTGTGACAATATCCATCACGCCAATACTGAACTAGCGAGAAGAGGACAATAAGAGTAAGAAGAACAAGTAGAAGCAAATACGAAACAGAAGATGAAAGGAAAAATAGGTAAGAGTGAGAATTATAAGATGTAGAAGAACGAAAAAGAAGAATAGGAGGAGGAGGAGGAGGAGGAGGAGGAGGAAAAGGAGGAGGATGACAAAAAAAAAGAAGTACACGAAAAGAAGTAGAGAAAGATGGGTGCTTAGAAGAAGAAAAAAAGAAGAAGGATTAGGATTACAAGAAGAAAAAGAGAAAGAAGGAGGAGACACAGAATAGGATGAAGAAAAAGAAGGGGAGGAGAAGAACATTTAAAACAATAGGAAGCGGGTATTGAAGACGAAGGATATTTCGAAGAAAAACATGTGAGGAATGAGAAAAAAAGAATTTGAAAGAAAAAAGATAAAAAGAGAAATAGAAGTAGAAGCGGAAGAGTAAGTGGAAGAAGATGAAGAAGTAAAAAAGAAGAAAGAGAAGAAAGTGATGATAAAAGCACCATCAGTGAAAAGAAAATGAAAAGTAGAGAGAGAAAATTAGAATCAATTTGTTGTTAATGGTGATTATAACGAACAGAGCTGCGTGCGTGTGACTGTCTGTGTGTCCGTTTGTATCTCTGAGTGTACGTGTTAATAATGTTGCTACTCGTTCATCTGCTAAATCAATCGGTGAGCAATGGAGTTGGCGTTGTGGAGTTGGGTGAGGCGTCCGAGATTCGATATGAACACTTCTCTTTATGATGTCATTACTAATGGTCTAACGTGATTGTGATGGCGTCACATGTCGTAGAAGTGCGAGCGAAGATTAATGGAAGTGAAGGGGAGGAGCTTCTGTTGCACATTACACGGAATTCAAATGGGTCGTCACAGGTTAAAATGGCTGAGAGCCCTCTGAAAACGACATAGAGCACTTAATTCTTCACCAATGGCTATCAAGCTCGTTATCTATGGACATCGCTATTGTAGAAAGATCGCTTTTTGCTGTTCTCAAGCGATAACTTGCAGCCACTTTTGGATCTGGGAATGGTTTATCGATTTTAGTGGTGTGAAACGAGAGAAGTAACGAACAATAGCATCGATTAAACAGGGTTCAATCCTTGTTAGATCTGGTAGTTTCTAATAAGCGGTGTTAAGTAAACTTATAGATCAGAGTTATACGATACGGTGATTTAATGTAAATTTCACAACAATTTGTGTACACATGTTTCTGGAGAAAAAATCCAATTTATCATATGAACACCCCTGTCTTCAAAGATAGTTGCCAGATGAAAACTAATAAACTAGGTTATATATGACAATCTGATCGACTCATTTGGAATAATATTCGCTAATACGTTGGTTGATCGGTGGTCAATCCTTAGTTAAGTCACACCAAAACGTAAAGCCAAGGCATTGACGCCTATTCGCTGGAGAGTCAACACTATAAGTAGAGATAAATGATAAGTGGAGCAATCCGAGGTAAAGAATTACGCTTTCAACTACATATCTGTGTAGTAACCAATGAAAAGCGTGCTTTCAGGTCGTCCCCGAGTACGGTCGGTCTATTTATTTATTTTATTCATCTTATCTTATACCTATTTTCATTCAGCTATGGATAAATAGCGGTAACAATACGTCTACATCAAATGTTGTATAATGCTAAAGTAGTGAAAGAGTTTAACAATATTATGGTAAATTATTTACTTTTTGGGGGTCGTGAACTTTAACGGCGAAGTTTACCAGTCGATGCCTGAAATGAAAGTGCTCAAAACGGTTTCTGCGTACATAGCACGACGCATAAACTTGCCCGAATTAATGAAAACAAATAAAACTTATTTTGAACCAATCAGAAGCTTCTGCTGTAAAAAATTGAATTTACCTCTTTGATCCACCTCGAACGCATATGAGGACAGTTGCGCTAAAATCAACGACAGAGTTTACATTTACATTTCTCAAGCTTCGGACGCCCTCCTTCGGACCTTGAGTGAGCTGAATAATACATTTCTTAACTCACGCACATACACAGTAATACGCACTTTGAAACGAACGCCACACACACACACATACACACAATGCATAAACTATTTCACAATGTCGTCTGCGTATTCAAAACAAAATGTACAAACATTCATTTTAATAACTATAACATTTCTCACTGAACTTTTCTACTATAAAAACAATATGCAACACATTAACATTACTTTTATTGATAACTTTAATCAAATTTAATGTTTATTATTCCGGGAGAAGTTTTTATTACGACTTTTTGCACCTTCGGATAATTCAGAGGCCTTAAATTATCAAGTTAGGCGTCCTTATAATCTCAGCTAATGAACCACCCTTTTCTGCAAGTACCCTCAAAATATGAACAAACAGACAGTTTATGTGAACTTAAACTTTAAATATATATATATAACATATCTCTTTTGTGAACTTATATTTTTTACTTAGTATTTTGTTTGTGTTTACTATGTAACATTTGTCTTGTTTATTTAAACTCGCGTATTGCCTAAAAATTTTGTTTAAATGCTTCTCTAAAACTGGCTCTCTCAAAAAGCTTCCCCATGAAACTAGAATCCTAAAAAGGGTATTCTAAGATCCATACAATGCTTTATTATTCAGCACAGGGGAATTATAGCCGCAAGCAGTCGACACTGTTCATCCTCTCAACTCTGGCTCGGCTTAATCTCCGAGGTTACTGCATACGAAAATACGACCGACAGAGTTTAGGCCATTGTTGAGGTGGCTGGTTCTCTGTCCGTCTGAGGTATTGTCCTGTGCAGTTCTAGGGGCTCCACCTTCACAGCATTTGCATTCTCACCCTTTGGGAAGAGGTTAGTTTAATGCTAATCGCCTCAGGCTCCCCTACTGAAAAGTTCCGACTGGGCTGGCCAGTGTTCTTTTTATAGGACGCTGATTTTTCAAATTCCTACATTCCGATCTACTTGTTGTGGGAGAGAGATTCATTAAAAACTCTCACTCGGCTCACTGACTAATTTAACATGGTTACTAATTCGCATCGCTCTTTTTATCATTGGTATTTTTTTTATTAAACAATATTTTTCATGAGGTGAATATGAAAAAAAAACGGAATATAGCATTTGTATTCCGTATATCTTACTCTCTTCATCTTGCTCTCTCCATCTCTAACCAGCAAGGGTTCTCGCGTGTCCTGGAACAGTTGTGGACGTTCTGTATCAAGTGTTGTCACTTGACTACTTGACAGTGAAAAATCCTAAAATTGTCTCACCCAGTCATCCCAAAAGAGGATATTGATGAGTGTTACATTACAGCGTCGATCATCTCTCTGACCTCTGCCACCTTCTGTAGAGCTCGCAGTCTTTGGTTCGTGTAAAAATATATTCATATAAGTCTTTACTGAGGTTGATTTTTCGTAGTGAACTTATTAACAATTCATAAGTTGATGTATTTTATAAGTTCCTAGGCAACATGTTGATAATACAAATGGAAAATCAATTCTCAATTTACCGTACTCTTGTGTTAACCTTGTCTGAACAGTATGCTATGAATTATTCATAATAAGCAGAAAAGACATTGTATTTTTTCAGTAAATCTACAGAAGTGGTTTATTTGTCATAGAAAACAGACCACACCAGAGGTCAGTAAGTTTTGTATTACTATTTAGGATGTAGTTCCTGCTACTCAAAGGCCAATAGCCACTCTAGTATACGGTTAATGGGTGTGTGTCAAATAAATGCTAAGACACACACGTTGAGAACTGCAGACACTTGTTTGATCTGGGTAGACATTGATTATTTAAGAGGGCAACTTATCAATAATTTGCTAAGATTGAACTTGAAAACAACCATGTTCTAGTCAGCTAGGAAGCAGTCCTGTGGTATTTCATTACATAAACGTGCAGTTCTTGGTAAGAAAATTTTCTCGTGGGAGTTACGTTTAGCTGCAGGTACACAGATCGAGAAAGTATTTTTTACAGTCGTTATAGCTAGATGAGTTGTCATAGTGAATGCTTAACAGGGGAAACCAGAGCTTAGAGCTCAGACAATCACCTACCATGAAAATAATGATAGAGTAAAGAGAGAAAGAGAGAGAGAGAGGCTAGCAACGCCTCTTCTCCGAGAAAGATGTTGCAGGAAAGAGAAGGCATACAGAAGAATAGAAGTAAAAGAATACAGACAATTGTGTTGATTACAACTGGGCCGGAAGTTCAAAGCGAGAGACAGCTTAGTCGGTCGACGACAAAAAGAAATTTGACTGCAAATATGTTCTTTCTGTTTCTTTCCTATTTTTGTCAATTGGCGACAATACATGCTATACAATCTGGTAAGACTTATCAGGTGAATTATTGTTATTTAGATTATTTATGAAGAGAACATGCCGTAATGGAATAAACACCGACAGTCATAGTTAGGAAACGTAGAACGGTTTGCCGGCATGTTCAAAGGACCTATCTAAACGATCGTTGACTCTCAATGCCCAGTGTGGAGAAATAAATATAACCAGAAATAATTATCTTGTTCTTACATTTCTCTGTCTCCCTCCCCCTCCCCCTCCCCTCTCTTTCTCTCTCAGTCATTAACAAAGCTTTATGAAGAGTGAACACACTATAGGATACGGGTTGTTTCATGTGTTAGAGCACCTACACGTCTCGAGGATGTTTTACGACCTGCCACATAAGTAAAAAGTACTTATGCACTGTCTCAGTTCCTTGCTTTGGTCAGAAAATTGTTGCCTGGCTATCATTACAAACTTGTGAGTTCGAGCAGTGAACTTCGGATAGTTGTAGTCTTGTTTGCAAATGTCAATATTTTTTAAGAAACGGCGATTTCTAAGTTTGATCCTCGCTCTTCCAAAATTCTGTGTCGCACTTTTCTGCATAGTTTCGCCGGTCACTTCGTTATTTCTCTATTGTTCGTTTTTGTGTTTTACTTTCGTTCGATAAACACAAGTTTCTGTGCCACTGAAATGCAACTGGGGCCATATTTATAGCGGATAACATGGGTGAGGATTAAGACAGCCAAATTTCTGTCCACATTTCATTTAAATTTCTGCATGGGTGTACACACGGGAAAACAGTGGGCAGGGAGGGAATTCCAAGGGCAATTGGCCCAAAAAAAACGCTATTAAAGTAGAAAATCCTTCGGGATCTATGGACATCTACAGTGAAATAGGTGGGGCTTTTGCTACAAGTTTTGTACATCAGATGTAATTTTTTTTTAGGAGATACAAGTGCAGTAATTGTATGAGATTACATTCCGTGGAAGTACTAATAAAACAAGCGCAAGAATGCAACACTGTGTAAATGTGAAAAAGGCTGAATCTTGATCAACAGTTCGAGACTTATTAAGTTAGAGATTATTTGTTGTACCCTGTCCAAGAATAAAATGCTGGTAATTTATGGATTAGCTCAGATATCTGCTGCATCGATTTCTCTTTCATGCCTTTTCTTTGATTGAAGCTCTTTCTGTGATGTCGGTTAATCAAGCCAAATTCTTGGCAGTATTTTTGAAATACGTTGATCGAAAAAAAAAAAAAAATTCCTTATATTATTTTCGACATTAATTCACAACGTTTTGGACGTCGTACACTTCGGCCTTCTTTTGTAGTAGAAAGTGACCTTCTATGAATTTTGAAGTGATAAGTTCATTAAATTTAATAATTTTGTTGCTTATATCTCAAATATTCCATACCCACCTTTTCAATCACCGCCCTCCTCCCCCCCCAATCCCTCACTCTTTGCTATCATTTTCCAAATATTTCAAATATTTCACACCCTATCACAACAAATCCTCCCTCTCCCCCACTCAACTATTTTCTCCCATACCCCTTCTTAAATTCCCTCATTTTCCCAAACCGCTCTCTAAGACCATAACTTTCGCCCATCCACCAAAATCACAGCCCCCCTTCCTCTCTACCCATCCTCCTTTCCCTGCATACACCCCCCATACACAAACATTCCAACTTACTTTTTCCCCTTCAATCTTGAACCGCAGCCATCTGGTAAAACACCCCCCTCCCCCCCTCTTCCTCACCTCCCTCTCTGCCATCCACTTTACCCCTGCTCATCCCCCACCTCTTTCTCTTACCACCAGTCACAGTAGTCCTGGCTCACCCCATCCTTCCATGTTTCCCCACTCATTCTTTTCTACATTCATTTCTATTTCTCCAACAAATACGGACGTCCACCCAGCAGTTGGCCACTATTTCATTCTATTTTTCCCAATATGTCTACCCTACATGTATCTGTGCTTGCATGACATTTTTTCTCTATTTTATCATCCGGATGAAGTCTTATAAATAAAGACGAAACGTTGATGTACACATAAAAAACATCCATTTTTTGGTTTTCCTTTTTCATTTTCCCATCACGTCGGATTACTTTCATCCTTCTCTTCCCATATATATATATATATATATATATATATATATATATATATGTTGGAAAATGTGGGTTGTATGTATGTATGTGTATGGATATGTACACACATATGTGTGTATATGTTTACATATACAAATGTGCGTGGCGTGTGTGTGTGTGTGTTTATATATTTTTATATGTTTGCGATTATAGCTAGCTCTCATTTATAATCTAACCTTTTTAATACATCTCTCTTTAACTTAACCCTTATTTTTCTATTTTTAAATCCCATTTATATTTTTATTTTTCTCCTAACCTTTAACTTGTCTTTCCCTTTTGTCTTCTTTTTTCACAGATTTTTACACCTCAGCTTTTCATTTTCATGAATTGCTCTTTAAAAACCTATTGTTGACAAATTAACTGACCCATCCTTGTTTACTTCTTTTTAATCTTTAGTTGCTAACTTCCAGTGTATCAATGTCATGCCCATCATTTTTGTTAACCGTAGTTTGATGCTCTGCCGCCTTTTCCCCCTCCCCCACCGCCTTAGAAGAATGTGTCACCTACTTATCATGTCCTAACACCACTTAATGTCTTCTCATATGATGCAATCAGATCATTTTCCCTCATCCCATGTGTGTGCCTTCAATATAAAATAAAATTATTTCTGTATTCTTCATTTTCTGAAGACGTTCTCTACGAACGAAATCGGTCAAAACATCTCTAGTTTTTGTTTTTCTCCTGCACTTTGACTTGTTTCCGTCTGTCATCTTTTCACACACACACACACACACACACACACACACACATGCACACACACACACACACACATATATATATATATATATCGGGAGAGAGAGAGACAGACTGACAGACATACATACAGGCAGTAAGCAATAAACCTACTCCACTCCTAAGAGGGGAGGCAAAGCCTGGGAGAGTAGACCTCTTAGAACTGCACAGGGCAATCCCACAGATCGGCGGAATCAAGACCCGAAGGGCAAGACGATACCGGTCTATAAGGTGTAGTATCCATCGGAAAAGATACTACATATATATATATTAGTTAGTTTCTCTGGGAATTTAAACTGCATTTTACTTTTTTTGTTGTTTATTTATTTATTTTTTTAAATGACTCAAAGCTTCTTAAGACTATATATTGGGTATTTAGATCTGTATGGCTAGGTGTCCTTCCTCTTATCTACTTACCTTGCTGGTACCTAAGGTACTTAAGCTTTATTTTTTATTTTTTTATTTTTTAATGCAACTTTAATTCCTATATAATTTTATTGCTAGCTATCATATTGCAGAATTGTTCTTGAGTGTAGTGTTTAGATTATATTATTATTTTTTATTTATTTTTTTATTATTATTATTGTTATAATTAATGTTATTTGATATGCAAATTATCATATACTACGGTAGTCTTAAGGGTAATATATTATTATTATTTTTTTATTTATTATTATTATTATTTATTTATGTATATATTAGTGATATTTTAAGCTGAATTATTTCGACACTTGGTTATTGGGTAGTTTAATCAGTACCATTGGAGAGCCATGAATATTATAACTGTCCTGTTTTTAAATCTCCGAAACAGTTACATGGTAAACAGCTGATGATCCCCGTGTTAATATAAGACGCTTAAAGTCTTCTGTTTTTGTTTAACTCTTAGATACTTAATCCCCCCCTTTTTATTTTTTTTATTTGCTTATTTTTTTATTTATTAATTTTCCAACGAATGGTAAGTCTGCAATATCTTGGATTTAGTTAGTTTCTCTGGGAATTTAAACTGCATTTTACTTTTTTTGTTGTTTATTTTTTTATTTTTGTTTAAAATGACTCAAAGCTTCTTTAGACTATATATATATATGTATATATATATATATATATATATATATATATATATATATATATATATATATACTGATGATGATAAATGGGTAGTAAAGGAAGCATAAAACGATGTCGTTGTTTTTATAATGTATTATAATTATTTTTATAATTCAATATTTCAAACGTTCTGCGTTCTTTGTGGGTTAGGGTTAGGGTTAGGGTTAGGGTTATTCCGTTCTTTGCTATCTCACTATCATTACCGACAGAAGAACGCATTTCTTTTTAAATATTTAATAATAATGATGAAAAATTATAAAAACAAACGACATCGTTTTATGCTTCAACCACCACAGACTAACCATTATAAAAATAAATCCTTAGAAGCATACGGTGAATACTAAACTAATATATCCTTCTCCCTCTCTCTCCGTCTGTCTCTCTTACTCTCTTTCTCTCTATCTCTCTCTCTATATATATATATATGGGGGCGTATGTGATTGCGTGTGCGTGTGTATTGTCGGACACAGCAAGCAGACAGAGGAACGTAAAAGTTTGCATGGCTTTAACGATGAGTGAGATTGCAAAAACGTATATTTATATACCTATGTACGCTAGGCTTAAAAACTAGTGTAATTCTAGATGCGTGGAACGTTTTATAATCGAAGATACGCTTAATATTTTCCCCGTGAAATAGGTTTAATATAAAGTGACACATCCTCTGAGTGAAGTGGGTCCATTCTGCCGCGTTGTGAAAGCATTTGAAAGGGGGGGGGGGTATCGGGGGTCGGTGTTGTCGTCGGGTGAGGGATAACACGTAGAAGGAGAACAGAGAGAGAGAAGTGATATGAAAAGGATATATAAACGAAAAGGATATATAAACGAAAAGGATAAAAAGAAAAGGAGATGAAATGAAGAGAGAGAATGTCGGTGAAAGTGTGAGTGAAATGAACATTGAGCACATTGAACTGTGCTAATGGCCTAACTAAATGGACAATGCTTGCTTGTACACAGGACCTTAATGGCTCATATTATAGAACTCAGCTATTAAGTATATAGATGGATGTATGCATAATATATGCATATATATATATATATATATATATATTACACGTGTGTAATTGCATATATATATGTACATGTGTGTAAGTACATGTATATATATATATAAGTATATATATATATATATGTATGTGTATATATATATGTATATATATATATACATAGTATCATTTTCACTCGCAATTACGCACAAACGTACACACAAATATATGCATATATATAACTCGTAAATGTGTATATATGTGTGTCTATACGTATATGTATTAGTATTATTTCATACAACCAAATCACACACTTG
>OY744536.1:51294865-51317365 GCA_963556195.1 Sepiola atlantica | reverse complement strand
AATGTGTGATTCATACATGCTCTGGGGTTTAAAAATCATCTAATGGGATTAAATCTTGAAATGTTCAATTTTATCTTAAGACATCCACGAATGATTTTTGTATATATAAATATGTAGAATCGACCTATGAGACAGTTAATAACATAGAATACATCAATTTCTGACTCTCTGTTTTGTTAGTTTGTCTCGTTCAAGTCATTATTTATGCATCCAAAAAGACGTATAAGACTTTCAACGCTACTGTAATTAAAAGCCATATTTATAGGGGCCATCCTAAATGGAGACTAGTGAATACAGCTGTTTGATCACATCACATTTTAATTTTGCATAGTCGGAGAAACGGAGCCAAGAAAGGGGATTCTTATAGCAAGCGGACCGAAGAAAATAAGGTAGAGAGTTTTCCCGCACCAGAGTACATGTACTGTGAAGGGGTGTGATTTTGCTGATAGTCGAGTTTGTCGGGTATATTTACGTTCAGGTGGTACAAGTGCAGTATGTTTATCGGGGCAGATTTCGTGGAAGTTCTTGTAAAACAAGAACAGGGATACAACATTGCGGCGATGAGAGAGTGGCTAGATCTTGATAAACACTGCGGTACTTATTAGGTAATGTACCCTTTTTGCACCCTGTCAAAAAGAAAGACTAGTAGCTGGTGCCCCATTAATGGACGAATAGTGCCTTTATAGAGGTATAAGATACTGACAGGTGTGAGAAGTTTTCATATTATGTAGACGGAACCCACATTATTTGCAGCAGTCTTGCCCGTATATTCTATGTATATATTCCAAAGATCGCCAGAAAATTCCAATCCCGTCCTAACATCAAATGAAATATATTTATACCTGTTAAAAGTAAAATAAAATTTTACTAAATTCTTATTTTTAACTTTGAATTTTTTAAGACATATTTACGTTTTTAAACACATTTCCATTTTACACATCAGATCATTCTATGTATCATGTTGATTATTCGGACTACTATTCTCATCTTGTTTGTTATTTTCATAGTTTATATCCTCGGGCGCGTGGCGGATAAAGGCGTCGAGCGACAATGGGTACTTAGTGACAGTTTTATGGGGGTTGAGTGTTCAATTATTAACTACGGGCGATGATAACTAAGAATAAGATAACACTTAAACTAGTGGGAACGCGTGTAAATTTATTAAATAGTGTACTGTCTTAGATCACGGGAATAATTTGATTGGGGAACAATTCATTTTAAAATTGGTAACATCTGAATTGTATACTTCACCACATGAGATCGATCACAAATTACCATCGTTGCTTCTCGGACGATGTCATTTTTGTAAAGGTTTATGAAACTAAAGGTTATCAAACCTTCGTAAATAAAATACCTGAGCGTATTATCATATAATTTAATACTTTTATCCTATCATTGCTGGCGGAACGAGAACAATCTACCCGCGTGTTCCAAATTCTCTACAGCTTTCCGTATTCGATATAAAGATTCACAAGTTAGAAAAAATGACCCTGAAAAAAAATCGGAGGTTATATAGGCCGAACCCCTGTGAAAAATAAAGCTGAGTATAGTAGTCCGAATAATCTTAATAATCTAAATAATAAAAAATGATCAATGTGTATCTAAAAAATCTGAAGCCAGATTAGTTTAAGTAAAATCGATGGAAAGTTTTTTTTTTTCAGTTGAAGATTGTTTTTAAGTTTCATATTTTTTAGATGACGATTGATGATTTGTATTATTTAGATTATTCGTACTACCGTTCTCATCTTGGATGTTATTCTTAAAACGTTTCGGTCGGTGTAACATCCGGAAAGTCCCGTAGCTGAACGTATATAAGTGGTTAGTAATAGTCAGTTCTAAGTGACAGTCTTATGGAGGTTGAAGATGTCATCCTCGGTGTGAACAAGACTAAGAATACAATTACGGATTACGTAAGAATTCTACCCGGCCATCTGCTCTCGTGAATTAAATAAACGGTGCCGTTCGAAATTCCGTACCAATTTTCGAGGTCGACATACATATTCCCGAGTTCAACGAAACACACCTGAAGAAGGTCAGAGGTTAGATCATCCGAAAATTTTCGGAATACCATCCAGGATGAGAACAGTAGTCTGAATAATCCAGATAATGCAATTATTTTTAAAATTTGAATTTCCAATGTTTAAACTTCTCTGAAATTTTGAACCATCATCTTCATCATTCTCCTCATCAATTTTCAAAACAATCTAATCTAGATATTACGTGTTCCATCGTGGTCGAGAGGTTACGGTAGTTAACGACACGGACTGACAACCTGGGTGTGCCATGTTCGAATCCAGTTCGTTCCACAGAAACACTGTCACTTATGATGTTGGTAACATGAACGTGGTCACCCCTGTAAGTACCCGATGCCTATCTAGAAATAATTCTAAATATAAATATAACGGGAAAACCAATGCTAACAATAGAATCAACTGATTAATAGAAAATGAATGACCGGGGTTGACCAGCAATCTTGAAAGATGCTTAGAGAGTTTAGCTACAGCACCACTGTAAGTAACTTATTTATTAGTTGAAGTGTTTCTTCTCTCAGACAAATACCCAAGCAACGATTTATAGTATAGCAGATCCTCAAATTTCACCCAAAGCTGCGGAAAGGAAATATAGATTCATGCCTTTCATAATTTTACTAATCTATGGTGGCATATTGTTCTCGTTCTGTCAGACATGACCGGGTAGAAGTGTTCATTAATGAAGTAGTATGCAATTCTTGAACACATCTATTAACAATTAGTGTTCAGTTACAGTCTTCTGGTGGTCGACAGTTTAAAGCTTAGTACCGGCGATATTTACTATTAGGTTGGTGCAAAAACAATGGCGTTTTCTCACATATGTTATATTTATATAACGATACTTACTAAGAATAAACTAAATCTTCATTAACAACATTCTACAGAAACTGATCAACTCCAAGTTGGGAGCCACATAACAACATAAAGAAGTACTGCCCTTGCCCACTGTGGAGTACGCGTGCCCTGTTAGGAAGAGCTAAACGCAAGCCAATAAATTAGCCCAGCGTTGAACCAAAACTGCCGCTTGATCATGGTTGCCTGAAGCCTACCAACCAGAACAACCATCATCCCCTCGTTAGCATTGCCTCTGAAAATGTGAGATGGGAATTTGCAACCTGAATGTAGATCTCAACGTGTACCTATGATGAACGCCATCTCTTCTATTGACGTGAAATAACGACCCAACGATTAAAGTCAAATAAGATATTTAAACAATGTCGAACACCTAACAACATCTCAGGAAGCGACCAAACTGTAGCTGTGGACGAGAGGTCTTAAGAATTATCTCTCATACTGACGTGGGAATCACCCCTTCTGAAGCTTTTCCTTTTGGCTGAAAAGCACTCTGGGTTCAGTGGAGGAAACTCGTCGCCTGAAAACGGGAATACGGCAATCAAAAGTTACTATGGATAGATAGGGCTACTAAAGCGATCCAAACATCTGAAAAATGTTGAGAGGAGGACCCTACGATGCAGCATTGCCTTGTCTGCCTTATACTACCAAACAAGAAGCAGCTTGAGAGAATATAACAATAATGTAACGGACTGCGTAAAAAAAGTGAGAAACTGTGGCATGACCACTTACGTCAAAGACGCTTAAAGAAGAAAATAATTAAGTAACACTTCGTTTACAGTATTCTCATAGTAGTGTATTATCATCGAACTTACAATTTTATCAACCTGTATCCTCCAATGGCTTTAGCATTGATAAGTCGTAAGTCAGTTGTATAAAAAACAATTGGGCGCGCGATGCAATAGTCTAGATAAACGACTTAGACCGCAGCACGCCAAACTAGAGTCGACGCCAGCATTTTCTACAGCAAGGTCTCTTCCAAAACCTAATCAAAAGAGCCGCTGCTGCTGAATATAACACGCAAAGAAGACGGTGATTTCAACATTTAGCGAACATATTTGATAATTGCTTTTTGTATTTCATGGGTTAAAATGCAGATGCGTCGGGTGCTTGCGCAATATGAGAAATCTAAAATCGATTGAAAATTAATCCGAAAATCGAACGATTAAATAAATGTTCGTTCTACAATAGTGCTTTAAAACGATTTGGGTCAGGCTGAAATGAAAATAATATTTAATTCGTGATGGAAATATTTTTAAACAGGTTATATATTCAAGTACACACTCAGTGCAACGACGTACATGAAACAAAAAGGTTTTGCGAAACAAGATTGTGATAATTCTGCATATATATATATATATATATATATATATATATATATATATATTTATATATATATATATATATATATTTATATATATATATATATATATTTATATATATATATATATATATATATTTATATATATATATATATATATTTATATATATATATATATATATTTATATATATATATATATATTTATATATATATATATATATATTTATATATATATATATTAATATATTTATATATATATATATATATATATATTTATATATTTATATATATATATATTAATATATGTATATATATATATATATATATATATATATATATATATATATATATATATTAATATATATATATAACTTCTGTTGTAATATAGTAGGAAAAATTCCAGCAGAGTGCTCGATTAATTGAGAATTTAAATTGAAATTAAGAGCGTAATATTTAATTCTTTGGTACAGCAAAAATAGTACACCATTAGCACCGTCGGTTTCAAGCGGATAAGGACTTAGCCATCCGGTTCTCTTCAGCTTATGTGGTCATCTGTTTCGGGAATGTGAAGTCACGTGTCACTCTCGTTTGGACGCCTATTTGCTTAGAGTGTTATGTATATTTGTTTAAATTTTGTGTAAGGGAGGTTTAATAAGGTTTGAAAAAAAGGGCGGGTGAAAGGTAAGTTGAGATTTAAAAAAGAGTAAGATATATAAACATTTTTTTTTAAATAAAAAATAAAAAATAGTTCTAGATAAATGCCGTGAGTCAATGTTTATAAGTAGCGTATATTTGGTCGTTACTGTTTTGAGGGTTATTAATGTGTCTTTCTAATAGGGAGAGAAAATGGGGTGACATATTACACTTATGAATAGAAGAACAGGTTAAAACACACATTAAATTCAAGTTCAATTCCTCGATTAAAGGACTTTAAATCATTCTAAAAGGAATTTAAATAAAGATATAACCCGAACAGTTAGTCGATCGGTCTATGGGCAAAGTTATTGAATGATTTGTATTCGGGATTAAACATTATTAACTAAGGTATAGTGAAAGCGTATGCGAGTAATAATATTGGTATACTGATTAAGACTGGTTCAAAGATAAGGGTAAGGATCGGCAAGATCACATCTGTTTGGGAGATATGGGAGGTTAGCATCATAACTAAGAAATGTTGGGGACTTATGGGAGTAATAATAACGTGAAATGGGAGGGTTACCCATCTAATGACTGGAAAAAAAGTATTATTGGGAAATTTATAAATTATTGGTCTTCAGTAGTGGTGTGATATGGGCCGATTAAGATAATTATTTCTATTTTTTAATTTTATTTATATTTATGAGGGGTGATAGTTGGGAGGATTTTCCGGAGTGGAATCGGTATTAAGTGGGGAAATTATGCGGTTATGTATTAAGCAGAGGGTGTGTTGCTAGGCCTTTATGTGTGTCTCTAAGTCCAATTTATAAGTAGTGCTTGCCTCCTGTGGATGCATCTTTTAAGGAGTTCATCTCTGATATTCAAACAGACTGTATTTTGGTCAATGATGACCCTTAATATATAGTATTTTTCTGCATCACACAGAAGACATCTATTTATCGATGGAGAGAAGGATAGGCTTCTTTCTATTACTTTCCATATGCTGGTGAAGGGTGTGGTTTCATCTTTAAGTTGACATATCCGGATGGAAAGGGCCGGATTTGCCTCGTTTTTGCATCTGAAAGTCTTTCTGTGTGCGTAGAACTTTTGCTGTAAGCTTCCTTGCGTCACGCCTATATATTTTTATGCTCGACCGCTAGTCTGTGTTGTGACGGTGGCTTCACATACGAGTGAATCGATTTTGCAATAACCCTCTATGGGCAGTTGTTTTTGTTCTGGCAGGAGCCGTCTGCGTTTACTATTCTTTTCGGCTGTTCATGCTTCACAATAGGTCTGGTGGAAGAAATTGTGTTCCAATTGCCACTTAACCTAGGAAGCAGATTTTTTCGTAAAATTAAATGACCCCTAAACATATATATATATATATATATATATATATATATATATATATATATATATATATATATATATATGTATATATATATATATATACATATATATATATATATATATATATATATATATGTTGTAAAGAATAAATAAATCAATACAGAAATTGAGCCCTGAGAATAAGAACTTTGGACTGTACCTTCGGTAATGATAAAGGTTTAATGTTTGATTTCTTGCGTTGATGCGTTCATTGCCTCTAGCCAAACTGATCAGTTTTGAAAAACGAAACACAGGTCTATGTTTCTATCTATTACTCTTTCTCTTCTCTCCCGCTCTCTCTATCTATCTCTCTCCCTCTCTCTATCTCTCTTCCTCTCTCTCTATGTATCTCTCTTTCTCTCTCTCTCTCTCTCTCTCTCTCTCTCTCTCTCTCTCTATATATATATATATATATATATATATATATATATATATATATATATATAGTGTTGACAAAAAGAACAACTGATAACAATCGCGTTCTTTTATTTCCAGGAATGTTACTATTTTTCTCAAGCTATGTTTGAAGGAAAACTGAAAGAAAAATTAGGGCTTACCTTCTAGATGTTTCATAACAGTTAAATGAGGAAGTGATCACGGATGGGAGGTCAGAATGTAACTTCTAGTTACGGGGGGTAGCGAAATCCCGTGACTTTCGAATAAAGGAAGAGCTCCCTCGTCCTGTTTACATTGGAAGCAGAACCGACGCATAAAAAGCACTGCCCTCAATGGGAAGCGTACAATGTAGATAATTGGATACTGGTGCAGTTTACAACCTATGCTAAAACTGACACCTGGTCGGCATCTTCTGGCAGTTTCCGAAAACAGCCTGGAAAAACCGAAGGAAAAGTTCGTGATCCGAACATCAAAACGACACGACGCTATCGAACAGGAAAAATTAATGGAAAAATATGTATTTTTTACGAAGACGCTATTCACCTGAAAAATCTAAGGTAGCTACATTTAAACCTAAAAAATAATGATCATTAAATGGTAGTTTTAATGACAAAATATTTATTTTTTACGAAAAATATATAATGAAACAACTGTTAGCAAATGTATGTTTTTTTGTTTCTTTGATTCTTTTTTTGCTGGTAGAAATTTGGAACTTGACCGACGAGATTAGGGTTATGTTAGGGTTAGGTTAGGTTTAAGCTTATGATTCTTGTTTTAGGGTGAGGATTAGCTGAAAACACGGCATGTTCTGCAACTAATCATTTCGCCTATATGTTTTTTTTCTGATGAAATTCAATTATCTATTCCAGAGTCTGTAGCGCCTCTTCTAACTCAATATAAGACATTGCTTTAATCAATTTTCTTAATTTGTTGAATTTTACACTCTATTCAATTCGTTATTCACAATTGGCGTCTGCTGCAATCTGATTGGCTAAGCTTTTCGGCATCTTCCGGCGGTTTACGTACACAGGCGGCAGATGGCGACGAAACGTTTGTTTCAGCACGGGTCGTAAACTGCACTACTACAGGAAATTTATAAAAGAAAAGTTTTCCATATGTCTATTGCTCGTTCTCTTAATGACAGCCCACACTTGTGAAAGTTCAGAGTTCCCTCATCTTGTTTGTCAATATTCCAAGTGGTATTTATTGATAAAAGTATTATAAAAATAAAACATCGGCGTTTGAGTCAATGTATCCACAGACAATCAAGCACAGTGGTTCCTGGCGACGAAGATGCCGGGTGTATAAATATATACGCTGTATGTAAGTGAAAACATAATATATAAAATGCCCTATATATCTTATGCTAATTTATGTAAGTCGAAAGCTCGGACATAAAAAATACAGTTTCTTGATTAAATCGTGATGTGTTCTTTATTACTTATGTAAAACATTGATAATACATCGTAAATTCACTTGAAAAGTAGATAAATATAACTGTATGTAGTGAGCTGTTTTATATCTTAAATTGAAATCAGACCGTGTAATATGTTCATGATCGTGAGTATTTTCTTGCTTTGAGATATTAAGGTGTAGCGGTTCTAAAAACAGGAAGGTAGAACCGATAGGCGATTATTACAATGTCGAGCGGTGTTGTAAGTGATGTGAAGGATATTGTGGTTGATATATACATGTAAAATGAAAACCAATACTGTCGATGTCGAGAGAAATATACATGACGTGTGTTTTGGAGACATAAGTATAAGGCAGATCGATACCTGTTCTGTTCGAGCTCTGCCCAGTAATAGACCCACTTAGCACCTTGTAATACTATTGATTAGGTTCGATTTTTTTTATTGAGTTACTTTTCCACTATCATACGAAAAATATGTTCAATGATCACGCGTGCGTAAGATTGGATGATTTCTCTTTACACGATGCTGGAAATTAAGAGATGCCATTTTTTTAGATCTTTATTTGTGGTGTACTGGATTGTTCTAATTGATATTCTTACGGTCTATGGGATCAGTTATATCAATAACGATCTTTATTTGTGGTGTACTGGATTGTTCTAATTGATATTCTAACGGTCTATGGGATCAGTTATATCAATAACGATCTTTATTTGTGGTGTACTGGATTGTTCTAATTGATATTCTAACGGTCTATGGGATCAGTTATATCAATAACGATCTTTATTTGTGGTGTACTGGATTGTTCTAATTGATATTCTAACGGTCTATGGGATCAGTTATATCAATAACGATCTTTATTTGTGGTGTACTGGATTGGTCTAATTGATATTCTAACGGTTTATGGGATCAGTTATATCAGGTTACTTTCAACGTAGTAGAGTGATCTAAATGAATAGATGCGGAAGTTTTATTTCCATGTATCCTAACTAAATTAACATAAAAACACGTTAGGATTATTTAATTCTAATGATATAAGAATATATTGAAATACGCTTTATATAGGCATCTCTACTCACTCAAACAAATCTCGATTTTGCTTATTTGCATGTTTATTTATTTTTAAGTTTTTAATAAATAAATATAATGTAATATACATACGCAATCGTTTTATCGATAGTATAATTATTACAATTATAAATAACATTAGATATGGAGATTTTATTTAAAAAATTATAGCGTTTAAAAACTTATTTAGAAGTTAATTTTCAATGGAGATAATTTACTTCCGGCTTTAGTAAAGTGTCAAATATCACTGAGATGTCGAACAGATACTACACTTTTATCTTATCCAAAAGGCCACGAAAACATAAAACATATTTTTTGAGACTAGGCATTTTTAAATTAAGATAACTATTGATTAAATAGGAATCTTTTTTAATGGACGGTGTAGTGTAGTATCGGTTCTGTTGTCATAAGACTGTGCTTCCAGGAATTACCTCCCGCGTTTTTAAGGGTGTGTAGAGGAGGGATGCTCCCCAAATAAAAAAAATCTCAATATTTGATTCAGTCAGCATATTTTTAATGGGGTGGGGGTTGTGTAGTATCGGTTTTGTTCCCATTTGACCGTTCACGCAAGAATTAGTTTCTCTTTTTTGGGTGGAGGGAAGTCGTGTTCGGTGATCATGATATTTTGGGAGGTAACGGTGGTTAAGTGGTTATCGACACGCACTGAAGACCTGGGTGTTACAAGTTCGAATCTAGTCGGTTCCACAGTACCACTTTCACTTAGGGATGTTGGTCCTTCCCGTAAGTATGCGATGTCTTTTCAGAAAGATTTCTAACTATAAAAATATCGGGGAAACTAATGCAAACACCAGACTCATTTGATTCACACGAAAGAAGAAGAAGATCATGATATTATCGTCTGTCTGAAGATGGGATCTGTGGAGTATATGTTCGTTCACCATAATAATAGCTAAGGAAGAACGATGAGTCAAGTTTATAATAAACATGCATTTTTTAACTAGAAAATTATAAAAGTTATCGTTCTTCCTCAGCCAAATTATTCATCTTTGTTTATAAAAATGGCAACTATATTTTTCCAGCCAATTTTCATTTAGTGGACAATGAAACTTGACATGGTTTTTAATTTTATCTATATAAATGAATGCAACGGTTGTTTCCACCTATTCTAACTATATTGACATTAAAACGGTTTATGCTTATTTAATTCTTTGTAGTTTAGTTTTATTCGTCATGATACATTCTTCTCGGGCATTACCTCCTCTCCGGGGGAAGACCCTACAGTATACATTCATTCCTCACGATACTATTTCGTCATGATTACCAGTTTAGTGTGTGGGGAGAGTTAGTATACTATCTATTCTGCTGTCATGATATCACCCTCCCAGACATTAACCCCTCCTTTGGAGAGTCAGTTTATGCAGTTCGTTCATCATGATATCATCCTCTCAGGCTCTAATTTGCATATGTATTCATTTCTAAGTTTCTAATAAATTAATATTTTCTAATCTGTTGATAATTAAATACATGCGTTTATTATATTTTAATAAATTTGTTGCTGTTGATGTTGTTGTGGTTGTTGTTTATGTTGGTGTTTCTATTCTTATTTAATTTCTTCCAGGAGAGCAGAGTTAGGCACAATGTAAATATTTAACGTAGGGGAGAAGCGACCTCCCCCAAAATGGGCACTCTGAATTGGAACAAAAATTTCAATAACCTCGGTCTAAAAGGATTTCTCCTTCACTGACAGTAAACATGAAAACAAAGTTAAGATTCAGTTCAGTAACTACATTTTGCCCCTAGCCAAAAGGCCAAGGAGTTTACATGTTGGTATTGATGATGATGATGATGATGATGATGATGATGATGATGATGACGACGACGATGACGATGATGATGATGATGATGATGATGATGATGATGATGATGATGATGATGACGATTTGTCATAGAAAAGAAAAAGACCTCCTCTCATCTTTCTAAATTACCCCCCAATTTTTTTTATTTCTTTTATAATAAAAGTGAAAAGTACAAAGTACCCATTTCGAATTACTCAGTAATATAAAAGTGGACTATCGACGTTCCACCTGTATGTTTGTTCATTTCATTATATAACGAGTTTCAATTGGGAATTTATTTTAGTTTTTATACTGAAACAAAATAAACTTTATCGACGTTGAATATCTTAAATATAATATCAATGTACCTTTTTGTTGTTTTTTCCAAATAACAACATTTAACGATGTGCATGCACGATATATTTCCCCCATATTGGAATATATCAAATAACACTACAACAATCATCATTTGTTTTTAAAATCCTCTAAATTAGCAAAATTTCAAATGAAAATTACTTCTTTGGTTTCTGTGAAGAAGACTACAGCGTCAGTAATTGCCGCCCATTTACGTGTACTACGAGCGTTTATTTAGTCGGTTGCTGACGTTACGGATGAGCATAAAAGTAATAATTACGATTAATAACTGTAACACATATTTATAAGATGTTCACAGCTAATTACGTATATTACATTGAACACCATATATTTATTAGTCCTATTTTTTCATTAATTACATTTTTAAACATTAAAGTCATTGCTCAATTACAATTTGAATTCATAAAAACAGACAAACATATCACACCTACTTTACGCATATGTGCATCTATATATTACATGACATATATCGTAATCAGGACTTTACAATATCGTTCCAAATCTTCGAGTTATTTCATCCAAAGTCTCGATGAATAAAATAAATGAAATGCTTGAAGCTGTCTTTTCTGTGTGTGCCAGCAATAATTAAGCACTATAAATAATTCACTTGTTTCAATGAATACACACCAACCAACTTTTCGTCGCTAAAACTGTCTCTCTTGCCTCGAACCTACTTAAAACTAAAAAAAAAGAAACGTATATGCTTGATAATTTTAGACACCTTGCAAACGACAAAAGTACCACATTGGCGAAATACTTTAGGGCGCATCAATTTGAGACAGAGGTTGTGCGTTAGACCATTAGACGGTTCGTATTTAATTTGTATTCCTATTTTTATCTGTAGTCGAATATAATCATTTCAAGTGACTATATTAAGCGGATTGTTTTCTTTTGCTATTTTCTTTTGTAATCTACGTAGTTTACTGACACGAGGACCTCGGGCAGCGCCGGATACCCCGTCAAGTACATAATACTATTTTTGAAGTAGATATGAATTCGAATTGTCCCATAGCCATAAGTAAAATACCACTTTGTGTTCAATGAATAGCAAATCGATACTATGTATATTTTACTTATCTATTAACTTGGTTTGTTGATTATTGAATTCTACGGCATCGCAACCATCGTTTGCTCAGTTTATGGTGAGACTATACGTATGCTTTATCTACAATTAGTGTGTAGATCAATCTGTTTTGTAGGCTTATATATTGTGAACAAAATAGTCTGTAAACGATATTTTTGATTAAACACGTAAATAGGGGCCCGAACAGGTACTACCACTCCTACTCAAAGCTTATATGGATGTATTAATTACTAAGAGGTGACTTAATACTACCAAAACATTGCAAATTTGAGCATCATGATTTGATGCAGTTTTGTGTAATACTCAGAATAGTTTAGGTAAACTTCCTTCTTTATTATAGAACGAATCCTCGCATGCTTTATATCTTCGTTTGGTGGTAGTTTAGTTAATTTTCATCTGTCATAATATATTCCTCCTAAGCAGTATCTCCTCTTTTTATTTTGGTTAGAGGGAGGCAGTATTTTATATGTTCGTTCGGCATCATACCATCTTCCCAGGATTAATTTATTTTCTTATGATGGGCTAATGTAGTATTTGTTCTGTAGACATGATATCCTCCTCCTGTGTATTATCTACTCGTTTTTAAGAGGGGCGGGTTGTGCAATATATGTTCATTCGTCAGGATACGATTCTTTCAGTTATTACTTCAGATTTTGTGAGTGAGTTTAGTATACGTTCGTTCTACAGGGTGGGCCAAAATAAGGGTCCTATCTTTAAATTTGAATAACTTGAATTTGAATAACTTCCACAAAATAAAAGTTAAACTCACCAAACTTTATGTGTGTGTAGACTGACCCTTCCGAGATTTTTTGAAATAAACAAAACAAATTTTAGCCAAAAACACTTCTTAAAACTTACAAAAACTAAAGTATTGTTTTTTACACTGTTTTGAGTTTTTTAAGCAAAAATAATGTTTTCTAAATGAGGGTACGTTCCTTAGGGCTAATACGGCTCATGCTTGCTTCGGAAGGGGTCCTTTACTTATTCTAAAAAAAATTAAAAAAATCAATAAATAAAAAAGTTATGGATTTTTAAAAATAGGACACTTATTTTTGCCCACCCTGTATATGATGCCGTCCTCTCAGCCAAGCAAAAATATGAGACCAGAGAGAACATATATTTGCTAATATGTATATGCATGTGTATGTATATATATATATATATATATATATATATATATATATATATATATATATATATATATATATTCAATATCATAACGACCGTTCCATGTTATATATATATATATATATATATATATATATATATATATATACATAATCAAAAATACACTTTCTAAACTCATTAAGGGTGCTCGTCAGTGATACACTGCTCTCATCGTCGAATTCAGATACTATCGCAGAATATGTGTTCACACAGCAAACATAATTTGAAATTGCTAGATTCAAGTAGGGCTAGATTTTTAGATGACAAACTTTTCATGTACAAGAAAAACCTCTTATATATATCTCACGCCCCAGAAATCAAAATACTTAATATACCACTGAGCCTTTAATCACCAACTAAGCAGCTTCAATACATAAGGATTTTAATGATGTGAGGATCATTCCAGCATTTTGTGATGGCTTTTCTCTGTACGACTAATGCATACATATACAACATACTGTCAAGGATATCACTGGGTGCCACTAATTGATACGGCAATCACGAACGCCTCACCCCTTGTTTAAATAGTATAAAATAAACGTCAACACTTTGACAAGGAAAACTACTGTAGACGAATGAGCCTCTGAAAACTGTAGGTCTCGTCTACTAATCGCAGCACTGGTTTCAGTCGTCTTCGGAATTCTGCAGGCCCCAAGACTTAATTAATCTCGTTTCATGATAAGTTTACTTGGACATTCATGGTTAATCTCTTGTTTAACTTTCAGCTCGTAAACGTTCAAATCGAGCAGATACATTCTTCGAGAATGTCGACTGTCTCTAGACAGGAGACGAGCTTTGTTTAAGGTCAATCTATGAATGTTATACTTTTGACAATTGTGAAGTAGTGTCGGTTAGAGGAATTAAATGTCCATTAGAGTAACATGTTTTTTCTAGTCACTATTATTATGCTTGTTCAATAAGTGAACACAATACATATTCACAATTGAGAAATCTGATATTACTAATAGCTCGATGTTTACCAAATGCACTGTATACATTCTAATGGAGCTATAACAAAAGAAAAGGCCAGAATTGAATGCGACTTGTTTTTTTTTGTATTTCTAAAAACCCATCGATGAGGTTACGCTGAATCGTGCCGAAACAGTCATCTCCATGTCTAAGCCGGTGTTTAGATCCGACTTAGTTTAATATAGATTTAAAGGGTTCTCTTTACAATGTAACGTCATTTTTACTCATCTTTATATATACAGGGTGTTTCAAAAGTCTTGGGAACATTACAAATGCGTATATCTCATGAACTATTCCAGGTAGAAAAATGAAACTGGTGCCATTTTAAAGCTTGCTTAATCAAGTTTTTGGTCATACTAATGATTTTCGTGTTATCTTTCCAGGTGCAGTAATGGCGGTCTCTAAACAAGACAAGGCATTTTGCGTCCTCCAATTTGCAAAGACTGAATCGTGGACATGTGTTCAACGTGCATTTCGCAGGAAATTTAAAAAAGAAGCCCCTGAAAGGAAATCCATTGTCAGATGGCATGCTAAATTTGTGAAAGATGGGTGTTTGTGCCCAAGTAAGCGAACAGGTCGCCCTTCAACTTCAGAAGATGCAGTTGAGCAAGTTCGGACAGCCTTTCAGCGGAGCCCCCGTAAATCAGTGAGAAATGCCAGCAGGGAACTTCAGCTTGCTCCAGCAACTGTCTGGCGTGTCTTAAGGAAACGACTGCAAATGGTACCTTACAAGCTCAAGTTGGTCCAAAAGTTGAAGGACACTGATAAGCCACTTCGCCGTGACTTTTGCATTGCAATGCAAGAGAAGTTGGAAGATAACGGCTTTGATGACCGGCTTGTTTTTAGCGATGAGGCGACCTTCCATCTGAATGGCAAAGTTAACAAGCATAACACTCGCATATGGGGTACTGAGAATCCTCATGAACTTCTTGAGCACGAGCGAGATTCACCAAAAGTGAACGTGTTTTGTGCAATTTCCAAGAAAGGTGTCTATGGACCGTTCTTCTTTGAAGAGGCAACTATCACTGGTGAATCCTATCTCAACATGCTGGAAGACTGGTTAATGGCTCAGTTGGAACAAGCAGAATCTGATGACTTCATTTTTCAACAAGATGGTGCACCACCACACTGGAGTCTTAGAGTAAGGCAGTTTCTTAACACAAGGCTGCCTGGTAGATGGATTGGGAGATCTGGGCGAGGTGATGACGTTCTCATGCCCTGGCCTCCTAGGTCTCCAGATCTTACCCCGTGTGACTTTTTCCTTTGGGGCTTTGTCAAGCAACAAGTCTATGTGCCGCCCCTTCCAAGAGATATTGACGAACTAAAGGCTCGAGTAACGGCAGTTGTGGGAACCATTGACGTCAAGATGCTGGAACGCGTTTGGCAGGAAATGGACTATCGACTAGATGTCTGCCGTGTGACGAATGGTGCTCATATTGAGCAACTTTGAAGATTCCCCACAAAACTTGAAACCTTAACCTTTCCAACGGTACCAATTTCATTTTTCAACTCCTAATAGTTTTTGAGTTATTAAAAATCGTTATGTACCCAAGACTTTTGAAACACCCTGTATTATAGTTTTATTCAACTATATTTGTCGACGTGAATAGTGTATGTATATTTATCTATGTATTTATATATGTGTACATACACTTTAAATACGATTTAAATCAAGTTTCAGAAATTAATGATCATATATATATATTTATAACAATTTTGGAAAGTTCATTTTATTAAGAATCTTAAAAATTTTAAACTTAAAGAAAGAGACAAGATATCTTCAAAAAACCATGTGTTAGATGCAGATATTTTTTATTAAAATCAAAATACTATTATTTTATCTTTACTTTTTTCTAATAATTTCGCTCGGTATCACGAGCTTCATCAGAGATTTAAACAAATAAAAGGGGTCACTTTACTTTTTCCGTAACAATCCTACCTGGTCTTGTAGAAGTGACGTCCGATGTTGTGTGTACTTAACGGAGTAAATGCCTCTTTTAAATTTGAACTTAAATCTCGCATAAAGCTTGTGATACTGAGTGAAATTACCTCTTTCTTTAACATATATATATATATATATATATATATATATATATATATATATATATATATATATATCCAATTCATAAATAAATATTAAATTATTAATACTTACAGACGCTAGTGTTTCAAGATTATTGCTCTCATCAGTGAAGGAAAGTAACAATTTCAGATGGTCGGGAGGCGCGAACCTGGTTTACAGAGACAGTCTAGAATATGCAAGCAGTCGCCATATCCACTTGGCCAACAGAAACTGTCACGTAATTAAGGGAAATTATGATCTATATGTACCTAGAAGCGGGTACAGATAGAGGACCTGTCGATAGTGTTCGACGAACTTATTCGGAACATTGCATTAGAGCTTTTTAGACAGTCTATTTTTAACATCCCCGAGAGTGCTCAACTTTAATTTCTTAAATGGGCTTAGTATAATATAATATTTATGAATAAATATTAATTTATTAATACGTACAGACGCTAGCGTTTCAAGCTTATTGCTCTCATCAGTGCAGGAAAGAAACAATTTCAGATGGTTAGGAGGCGCGAACCTGGTTCACAGAGTCAGCCTAGAATATGCAAGCAGTCGCCATATACACTCGTCCAACAGAAACTGTCACGTAATTAAGATCTATATGTACCTAGAAGCGGGCACAGATAGAAGACTAGTCGAGAGTGTTCTACGAACTTATTCGGAACTTTGCATTAGAGCTTTTCGACAGACTTTTTTTAACATCCCCAAGAGTGCTCAACTTTAACTGTCTTAAAGGAGCTTAGTATATATATATATATATATATATATATATATATATATATATAAATTTGATTTGCACCTTATTTTATTCTTTCACTTTATCTAGTGCTATATATATATATATATATATATATATATATATATATATATAATATCTAATTTTCTTACTAACGTTTTTGATGCGGCGAGGCAGCTTTCGGGTCTGAAGTGGTAGTTTGTATTATAAGGCTCCGAGTATTCTCATGTCATATATCTCTAGCTCCTTCGATCGTTGTGATCGTCATCAGGGGTTGTTTTTATTTCAGAGACTAGTTGTTTTGAACTTCATCATTTTTTCGAAAGTTTTGAAGAAGAAGTATAGAAAAGAGAAAAAGAAGGGTGGGTGGTTGAATCTATTGCTTATTTGTGTATTTATTAATTTTGTTTTGTTATATTATTCTATTTATTTGGTTTTATTTATTTTTATTATTTTATTTATTCATATATATTTTTTATATTCATTTATTTTTTAATCATAGAATACGTTTAATATATTAGTGCCGTTATTAAAAGCTATTTTGATGATATTGGGTTGTTTTATATTTATTAATATTGCTACAAATTGTTTTAGTTTATGCATGCAATTCGTTTGATGTATGATATTAGTGTTAAATGTTAGTACCTTTTGTATTTCCGCTGACTGTAGGCTTTTTTTGTGAATGGATGTTGGGTTGAATGGCGCTGGTATGAGATTGATGATATGTAAGGAGTTTGGCAAGAATTGTTGCTGTGTTGCCAATATAGGTGTTATATATTTGTTCGGCTTGGTTCTTAGGAAGATATACCTCAAACGGGCATGTGAACTAATGTATTACGTTAGTTGGGCTTAGGATGGTGGTTATGGTGTTAGTATTGTTTATTATTTAATTAGACGTTTTGAATTTTGTATAATAGATTGTTAGTTTAATTTTCTTACGTTGGTCGTTAGCTTTAGTATTTCATTTTATTAGGTGACTTGTTGCTTTTCCATTGTGTTTATAAAAATTACAATGCATTTGAGTTTTGTTGTATCGCTGGAAAGTGTCACTTTTGTTAAGGATTTTGTTCTTGATTTTTTCGTGTATGTAGTATATATATATATATATATATATATATATATATATATATATATATATATATATATATATATATATATATATACCCGTACATCGCATAGCAACCTACTTTTTTCATATATTTCCAATCTCTTCTTATGGCATTGGACATTTTCTGCACTTTTTATATTTGCATTTATGTTATATTATATTTACATCTTTTCAAAATATGACATTCTATAATTCCCTTACCTACTTATTTATTTGTATTCATCTTATGAATAGATTTACGAATGAAAAGAAATCTATTTTGATTTGAAAACACATTGTTTTGAACAACTGAGGACGTAATATATTTTATAGTTTACAATCTTTATTTACTTACTCTATCTCGTATATCGAGCATCAATTCCTTCATAATACATTCTGATTTAAAGCTATATATTATATATTTATATTCCAGTGCTTTATATATATATATATATATATATATATATATATATATATATATATATATATACATATATATACATATATATAGATGTATCTGTACATATATATATACATATATATATATAGATGTGTATATACATATATATATAGAGAGAGATGTAAATATATATAGAGAGAGATGTATATATATAGATATATATATATATAGGTGTGCATATATATACATATATCTATACATATATATATATACATATATATATAAATAGATATATATATACATATATATATATATATCTATGCATGTATATATATATACATATATATATACATATATACATATATCTATACATATATATATATATGTATATATATCTATACATATACATAAATATATATATCTATACATATATATCTATACATATACATAGATATATATATCTATACATATATATATATATACATATATATATATATCTATACATATATATATATATTTATATATATATATATATATATATATATATATATATATATATATATATATATATATATATATATAATATAAGCATGTCTTTTCCATAAAGGCGCATAAAAAACACGAGTTGTCCAGAAGAAACAATTACAGTCTCCTTAAACTTCAAAGTCACTCTTACAACTGACTAATTCTCGACGTGAATACAACTCGTTTGTGTCAGTACAGGCTAAACAGTTACTTGTTTGATGTATAGCGCAGAATGATATACCGCCTGTTACTTACAGGGAAAAATCAACATATCTTTAACAAATGCGGATGCAAAAGTGTTCTTTAGCTCGCACTTAATGACCTGATCGTTGTCTGTTTTTACTTTTACCTTTCTCGCAAATGCGATTCATATATGTGTTTAACCGTACATCTCATTTGAAACTCGTTTGTCTTTGCTCTGTGTAATTGTTATTTATATAAGCGAACCTTGTATGGCGGGTTGTTCGTTATCTACATAAGTGGCTTGTGTGTGGCGTATGGTTATTATTTACATAAGCGGTCGCGTGTTGCGTAATGTTCGTTTATTTCAATTTGATATAAGTGCGTTAAACTCACAAACAATGCGGTGTAAGATATTTAATACTTATAAAATATGTTTTTTGATAAACTCTGCTTTTTATGGAAATTACACGAGAGTAAGAAAAAATATAAATCATTCCATATAATCGCTTTTTACAAACATTTTAAATACTTCACCGCAGTTAAAAAATAAAGTTTACTTCTCGAAAAATATGTTGTACAATAAATCATAATTAGTTGAATTTACACTAAATTTCAAGTTAATATATTTTACATGTAAGTAAAATAAATAAAAGAAATCGATAGATTTTGCATTTTTTGTCTGCAGCAATATCCATTAATAAGACATGCTTTTCAATTAAAAAAAATAGGAGTATTTATTTACTCCTATCCAGGAGTTAGGCACAAGGCAAGTTTTATCTTTCTCCCACAAGTAAGATGTGACCCAAGGTCGGGTCGAAAAAGTATGATTTGAAAAGACAGCGCCCGAGAGGTGAGCACTCTGGCCATTAAAAATTGCCTGGGCAGCCCCGTCGGAATTCCCCGGAAGGGGCACCTCAGGCAGTAAGCAAAGAGGGGAGATGAAGTATCGGAGAGTGAACCTCCTAGAACTGCACAGGACAGACCTATAGACCGGCGTAAATCAAGCCCCGAAGGCCAAGACAATACCAGTTTATGGGGTGCAGTATCCATCGGAACCGATACTACATTGATCTTAGCCAAAAGGCCAAGAACAAAAATAAGAGTATTGATTTACTCCTCTGCAGGAGTTAGAGACACGGCCAGTTTTTATCTTACTCTCACGAGTAAGATGTGACCACAGATCGGGTCGGGAAAGTGGGGTTTAAAAATTGTCTGGGCAGCCCCGTCGGTATTCCCCGGTAGGGGCGCCTCAGGCAGTAAGCAATAAACTTACTCCTCCCCAAAGAGGGGAGGCGAAGCCTCGGAGGGTTGACATCCTAGAACTGCACAGAACAGACCCATAGACCGGCGTAAATCAAGCCCCGAAGGCCAAGACAATACCAGTCTATGGGGTGCAGTATCCATCGGAACAGATACTACACTGATCTTAGCCAAAAAGCCAAGAACAAAAATAAGAGTTTTATTTATCTACCTCCCACAAGGTAAGATGTGACACAAGGTCGGGAAAGTGGAATTAGATAAGCCAGCGCTTGAGAGGTGAGCACTTTGGCCATTTAAAAATTGCCTGGGAAGCCCCGTCGGCATTCCTTGGTAGGGACGTTTCAGACAGTAAGCAATAAACTTACTCCTCTCCAAAGAAGGAAGGCGAAGCCTGAGAGGGTGGACCTCCTGGAACTGCACGGGACAGACCCATAGACCGGCGTAAATAAAGGCCCGAATGCCAAGACAATAACAGTCTATGGGGTGCAGTAAGAGTAAACAACATTAAAAAGCACTTCTAATGATATTTGCTAATTTCCAAATAAGCCATTAGTATAATTTATTGCGCGAATAAAACGTTTGTGCTACTGTTTATTATATTTTTGAAGAGTCAGTTTTAAGGGGAGATAATTCAAACTGTGTTTGTTGTTGTTATAAACATAACCAATGGGGGGGGTTATCAACTATTCTGTACCTTCACCTAACAATTTAAAAAACAGAATAGATAATCAACCACCCACCTTCCCATTTACACAATGGGTTTCTAAATTATTACGTTATAATTTCAGCCTGGTACGTAAACTGCATATGTACTCTTTTTTAAAAATTTTTTTGCTTACTAATTCTCTGGATTTCCCTTATGGGTAAGGTTTACAATAAAAAAAAAAACAGTTTGAATTATCTCCCCTTTCAACTGACTTTTTCAAATTAAAGATGCCAATTTCATCTCTCCCCAATCATATTTGATTCAGGAAAAATGTCTAAAATTTAAGGTCTTCAAAAGATGAACTCTGAAAATAATTTGAAATGCTAAAACAAATGAACTTTGAAGACTATCTATTAATTCATGTTAAATATATATTGTTAAAAATTCACACAAATGGGAGGTATATGAATTTGGACGAAAGTATTACACTCCTATTTTACTTGGTTTCTATATAACTAAATTAACCTAAATATAACCAACATTTGACCCCTTACGCCTGACACTGTGTTAAAAAAATTCACGATGATCAGGTAATTAATTGAGGAGTGAACCTTCTATATAAAAATATATAATCATATAAACATACCTAATTTATATAGATACAGTTGTCTCGTAAATCAACAAACTACTTTGGCTGTTTTAATAGTTTTACAATGTTCTAATGTGAAATGTCTGTATAGACGCGTTAGTACACAAAATTGCTCTTTTTCTATTATAGTTTCTATCCTTAACCAACATTTAAAATTGTCGTAACTCCCCACACAATTCAACATACAGTTGACCACGTAAGAACGGTTCAACTGGTAAATAAAAACCCATGCTTTCTAGTTTTTCATCTTCCGATTTATCTATCGTCATTCCAAATGCCAATCAATCTGGATAATGTTTCCCTTCATTACGAAGTGGAATCCATTCTCTTGTGATGTGTGATTTATTCTTGGAATAATATGGACATTGCAAGCTTACGCATACGTAAACACAAACGATTCAATTATGCGGCTGTTAAGGTGTCGCACAATGAATCTGTTATCATTTG
>OY744536.1:51192365-51292365 GCA_963556195.1 Sepiola atlantica | reverse complement strand
TGAAAAGTTTTTAGAAGAACTTCAATTACAACGTCAATTCCAATTGGAAGTCGGCTCACTGCTTTGCGGGTATCTCCGGGAGCAAAAATTAATGTGGGAGTAAACCCATAAACTAAATCCGGAGTGAAGCCCCTTAGGCGGTTGAATATCACAATTACTTCATCCGGCAGCTTTTTCATTTAACATCGTGCCGAATGTATTGTTTGACACTTTTGGGGACCAGATCAGTGAGGCTGAGAGGGGCCTTCTTATGTCTGGGTAGCTCAACATATCCATACAAATTGGTCAGACTTGCGTCCTCAAAAGATCATTTCAATACCGCTGGTTGAAGCGTCAGAAACAGCACGAGAGACAACAGTTACAAGTAATAAGCTATGAACGATTGGCGTAATCTCGAGCGCTATTGGTTGTCGCCGATGGTGTTAGAGACCATCGCTATTTCACTTGTCAGCTACCGTGCTCTTTAAGCTAGACAGCCCACAAGCCAGAAAATTATAAATTTACATTGTCTGCTTGCTTCAATGTGTGCTTGGAGCTTAGTAAATGAGCATTAAGCCGACTGGAAACGCTACCAAACCAATAAAGAAAACCCAAAACATACATCTAGAGAATAGTAAGCTCGACTGTCATGACAATGTGCCGTGAAGTTTCTGATGACTAACAGAAAAATAGCTATGATCCACCCGGCACCCAGAAGTATTCACATCGAGGTAGCTGCAATATAAGAAACAAAACTCGCATCAAGCGGATATCTCAGAGAACAGAACTACACTATTTCCTGGTATCGCAATAAATCTAAGGAATCAAGACTTCATGGCGTTAGATTCGCAACGGAGATTTCTTTACTCAGCACTGTAGAACCGCAATCTATTTGCACAGCCCGAATCATGTCAGCCCAGTGAACATATTTAGCGTTTATGCTCCTACGCTCTGCTCTGAAGTTGAGACCTAAGACCAGTTCTATGAAGATCTTGACACTACCATCAAACACATGCCGGTACGAAAGAATATTGTAATTGCTGAACAGAATAGTTTTCGACCATGATTTTTGTCCCTACTGAATCGTTCATTTCTTTGGCAGCAAAGCTGAATGAGAACGGACAGCGACTTCTCGTGCTCTTACTACAACATCTGTATAACTAACACATTATTCCCTACCAAGCCGAACCATCGAATATCATAGCGACACTTAAGACCCCATCATTCACACCAGCTGACCTTTTCATCACACGGACACCAGCTATCAAAGTACTGACTGAGACACTGACTCCTACATGGCAGTAAAGTGCATCTCATATACAAGTGGATCCATCGAACTATTCAAATAAGTTCCCCTCGTATCAACACTTGAAAGATGACAATGCAAGACCTACGAAGACACCCTCGAAGACTCCCCTGCTCGCAATACTAAACAGATGTGTTGTAACATCTATGATACTATCTACAAATCCGCAGTAACCACCTTTGGCAAGAGAGAGAGAGAGACTCAGAAACCGTAATGATTGGAAGCCGGCATTGTTAAATTAGAGCCAACAATGAATGTCAAAAAATAATTCCTCGTTAACTACAAGAGGAAGCCTTCTGAGAAGACAGTCGCTGCACTCAGGAAAGCCAGGCACGACGCTCAACGGATCGCTAGGCGCTATGTTAATGCTTACTGGATAAACCTCTGTGAGAGTGTCCAGTATTTTGCTGAGTGCGGCGGCATTTGTGGCATGTCAAATGGCTTGAAGAATGCCTTTGGTCAAACTATAAAGAAGATCGTACTCTTGAGATTAATATCCTGTGGTATGATATTAGACCGAACAGGCAGATGGAGAGCTGCTCTGAGCATTACCAGGAACTCTACTCGGTAGAACACGTTGTCACAAAGACAGTCGCCAAGAGTACCACACAAAGAGCTAGACACCCTCCCTCTGTAATAGAGCTAAATAAGGCCATCGACTCCCTAACCTGTTGCAAAACTCCAAGAAAAGACCGCATCACACTTGAAATTATTAAGGTGGAAAGAAGACAGCCCTTTTCCACCGCCTACAGCAGAGGCTGCAGCAGGACAGGGAAAAGGAAACAGTGTCCCGGGAGATGCGTGACGCAAGCATCTTCACTTTGTACAAGAATAACGGTGACCGCGACAACTGCAACAACTACCGTGGAATATAAATCCCCGGTGTTTAAGGAAAGCCTTCGCTGTTGTTGTTCTCAACAGGCTTCAGTTCCTTGCAGAGCGTGTATAATCCGAAGCACAGTGTGGGTTTAGGGCAAGAACAGCAACTGTCGAAATGATATTCTCCCTACAACAGATCCAAGACAAATGCCACGAACAGAGACAACCACTGCACAGCGTCTTCATCGACCTAACCCAGACCTTTGACCATGTCAGCAGAAATAGACGTTTTACTCTGCTGCAGAAGAGTGGATGCTCCCAGGCTCCTGAAAACTATCACATATTTTCATTAGAACATGCATGGCACCATACAGGACGCTGTGTGTCTCTCTCTCTCTCTCTCGAACCCTTCACCAATAAAGAGCGGAGTGCAACAGGGGTGCGTACCCGCCCCTATACATATATATATATATATATATATATATATATATATTATTTCATTCAATTAGTACTCAGAGATCAAGGAGCGTGTTACTGGTGCTAACACTGGATTTTTTTTATAAGATACATAGATAAAATTCCTAAACTCAACTTCAATCTATGGTCCCTCCTGTAAAAACATTAACAATGACACGGTGGCTAAGTGTTTAACACTGTAGACTGAAGACCAGGGTGTGTCGGGTTCGAATCAAGTTCATTCCACAGAAAAACTTTCATTTACCTCACACCTAACCTTGGAGACGAGGTTAATAAAATTCATAGATATCGCAGTGTTTAGAATTTTTCTGTAGTTGCTATTCTTTAAGTAACTTAAGTATTAAAGAAACATCATTATTTTTTTTCTTTTCAGTGGACCAATTAACTATATGATAGCTTTTTTCTAGTGGTTTCTGTTTGGTTTTTACTGGATTCTAGAACAGGAATTTATCTTACTTTATGAAGTATTCAACTTTGTGATGTATCACTATAAGAATGTGCACTATTCCTCTTATTCGCGAGTATATATCCATTCAGAGTAGATCTTATTTGTGCTTCGATACTATAGGTAGACAACGCATGGCATCTTGATAACACGTCATAGAGGATATGTTCTTCTGATCTTTACTAACTCTAGGGATGTCGTCAAAACAGTGTGACATCTTCCACTGAGTACGGTTATCCCACCTCTTTTTAATTAATGGCGTCACAAATAAAATAACGTCTTCATCTCAACACGTACAAGCTGAACACTCGGCCTTTTGGCTAAGATCAAAGTGTAGTATCTGTTCCGATGGATACTGCACCCCATACTGGTATTGTCCGGATCTTCGGGTCTGGATTTACGCCGGTCAATGGGTCTGTCCTGTGCAGTTCTGGGAAGTGGCGCTCCCAGGCTTTGCCTCCCCTCTTTGGGGAGGATTGAGTTTAGTGCTTAATGTCTGAGGCACTCTGCCCAGGCAATTTTTTAAAAGCTCTAGCACTCCTCCTCTGGAGTGCATTCCCACTTTCCGACCTTGTGTCACATTCTACTGTGTGGGACGTAGATAAATAGGAGCTGAACACTTGTAATCTGGTGTTATTGACTACGCACAAAGGCACATATATTTCTTCATTCGATCTCCGGTAATATTGAGTTTTTTTATCTGCTAGTATAAAAATAATTGACTTAATTTTGTTATGGGTATTCTAAAAATGTAAATAAATGAATATTTAATTGAAATTATGTTATAAGTTCTTCTATTTCAAGCAGCAGTACTGACAGCTCTGTCAGAAAAGCGCCGAATGTAAACAAAGGGGGTCGATGTTTCGAAGTTTCGAATTAAACTGCGCAGACGAGTTTTTGAAAAACAAATAACGATATATATATATATATATATATATATATATATATATATAATTGTTGCCTCAAAAATGTGCATCACTAAACCTTTAAGTAAGGCTGTGTCTAAAATCTTTAAATTAATTATAAACCAAATAAATAATTTCCATAAAAAAAGTAAATTCTATAGTAATATAAACCTATTTTGGGCGGTAAATAATTCCGATCTAGTAAAAGAAAAATTAGATCGTATTAATTCTCGTAAACAGGCTAAATCAATCTCGACATATGATGTCAGTACATTATATACAAAAATACCACATAAAGAACTTATTAAAGAATTAGGTAATACTGTAGATTAAGCTTTTGCATGAGGAAAAGGTAAATACATAGACTTTGCAAAATCTAAAGCCTTTTGGTGTAAAAATAAAAATGGTAAGACGAGTGTATCCAAAACTGGTCTGATAATGCTTATAAGTCACTTTATAAAAGAGAGTTACTTTCAAATAGGGAATAAATTATTGCTCCAAACAATAGGTATTCCAATGGGTTTGGATCCGTCTCCATTTTGGGCAAATCTATATTTACATAGACTGGAATATATATATGTCATCATTAATAAAAAATGATATATCTAGAGCGTATAGTTATCATGGATGTAGGCGATATATTGACGACCTTGTTTGCATTTATGATAGCGAAGAATTTGCAAATACTAAACATTTAATATATCCTAAAGAGTTAAAATTAAATTGTGAACATAAGGGAACACAAGCTACTTTTCTTGATTTGGATATAAAAATTGAAGATAAAATATTTATCTATAAACTGTTTGATAAAAGAAATTCATTCCCTTTTCGTATCGTGCGAATGCCATATAAAAATAGTACTAGCCCTGTGTATATATTTTACGGGAGTATTATGTCTGAATTTCTGAAGATCGCTCGTGTTACCTTAAAATTGTAGATTTCATGCCCCCAATTTCTGATCTAATAATAAGAATGATTAACCAAGGTGGCGATCAAAATAAAATATTTGGACAATTAAATAAAGCAATTACTCGCCATCCTGATGCTTTTAAATCTTATCAAATTAATCAAAATAAACTGATAGAACAAATCATAGGATATATAAATAGAAATAATGTAGAATATATATAAACGTGTATATAACACATCTACTAATTATAATAAGAAATAACAATAAAAATACAGTAGAAAGAAAGAAAGAAAGAAATGTTAAAAAAAAGAGGTAGAAGAAGAAGAAGAAAATCGACAGTTATGAACGCCGATTTTAAACACCGGGAGTTGGCAAAGAAGAACAAGAAATAGAAAGAAAAAGATAACAAATTAACGATTAACTTATAGACGCAGATTTGAAACACTGAGAATAGAAAAAACTCGACAGTTGTGAACGCAGATTAAAAAAACTGTAAGTGAACAAGGAAGATTAATATTTATTTGAGGTTGACGACAACGGGGACATGGACAACAAAGAGGGACGAGGGAGAGAAGGAGGAACTAAAGGTATATATATATGCATGTATGTATGTATGTATGTATATATATATATATATATATACATATTTATTTATTTATTTATTTTTTGTTTTTTGATGTATTGATGTTTTTTATATTTATAATATAAAACTAAAAATAATACATTAATCACTTAAATAATAGTGTCATGGATTCGTCCAAACACTTTAAAATGCAGCAACATTTTTGTAAGTAACGGATAAATTTGATTAGACAGACGAACAGCGTAGATTTAGTATATGGAACGTTTATGTTTTGTCTTTTAAGGGAAGTGGGGTCTGATCAACTCTGCTGGGAAGCCATGAAATTAAATACTGTCTTGTTTTTAAATTCCCGAAACAGTTTTTCATGGTAAACAACTGATGATCCCTTAAAATAGTGTTAGAAATAAACTAATATAATCACTGTAAAACATAAATTGACTTACATGAGTGATTTTCCACTGGAAGACTTGGGACTATAATTTTTTTATTTCTTTTTTAATATAGTTTTAATGGTTGAGAAACTTCCGAGACTATATATATATATATACATATATTAATTAAGTTGTTAATTATATATATGTAGAATATATTAAATAAATATATGAAATAAAAATAATGACACGTTCGATTAAAGGCAGCTTTATGCAATATTCTGCATATTTGTTACCGCTTAGGAAGTGGTAGAATACTAATAAACACGCCGTGTCTATCACCAGTAAAAAATAACAAAACTATGTACATATATATATATATATATATATATATATATATATATATATATATATATATATATATATATACAAACATTATTGGTTACATATGTACATACATGTTTGGTTGTACTCTTAACAGAGTCGACCTCTTCAGACTAAAGAAGACGCGGAATATATATATATAAATTCCCGAAACAGTTTTTCATGGTAAACAACTGATGATCCCTTAAAATAGTGTTAGAAATAAACTAATATAATAACTGTAAAAAATAAATTGACTTACATGAGTGATTTTCCACTGGAAGACTTGGGACTATAAGTTTTTTTTAAAAAGTTTTTGTTTTAATTTTTTTTTTAATATAGTTTTAATGGTTGAGAAACTTCCGAGACTATATATATATATATATATATATATATATATATATATATATATATATATATATATATATATATAGTCCGTTTTTGTTATGGATGTGTTGATAGGAAATATTTAATTAAATGGAGCGTATTTGCAATTATAGACATACACACTACCACCATCATTATGAGCAATCATTCCAGTCGCATATTTTGGCAAGTTTTGGGTATGCTACTAAACACCCGATTGTTAGAGTGTCTTGCTTACGTAAACTACCCCAGCACACGAAATAAATGGTAATCCCCGGGAGGGTGATCGCATGACGACATAACACATATCACATTGCCCTGCTACTTCCTAAAAGGGAGAAGGGGACGCTTTGCAGGATTAAATTTTGACCACATAACAGATTCTACATTAGTCTCCCAAAACCGAGACGAAATTTTCTAGGAAGATGGTATCATGACCGAAGAACATATACTGCACTACCCTTCAAATAGAGTAGGTATAGTGGGAGGATTTACCTGTAATAAAAGAACAGATATGCACTGTACTCCTGAATTCAGCGTTGCACAATATTGGCTTCAGATATAGAAGTAATAGTATAATTTTGACTTCAGACATGCAGATACCAAATCTTAATCAATAATCGTTTTTTTTTAATCTTTCGGTATCTTTATATGTTTATATATATTCATCCGAAAGTAATTAATATATTGTGATGAATAAAAAACGTGTAAAGTTCAAATGAATGCTATATTTCATTTTGTTTTATGCTAAGGCACTAAAAAGGGAGTTATAGTACGTCGTTTAAATTTAGATATCATCGACTTTTGTAACATTTTTACAATATGAATTAGAAATCAAATTATAAATATCTCAGTTTTTTAGAGTGTTTTAAAGTGGTTTTACACAATCTGCCATTTGAAAATTCAAATATTTCGGATTTGCATTAGCTACACATTAAAGCAGATTTATTGAATTTAAATCTCGTTTTAAGACCCCTTCTTTACGGGGTCTTACAATAAAATTTTAGACATTTTCTAGAAGAAAAATAATGTTATGGGTTTTGATATTATTTTATCTTTATTTTAATTACCCAAAAGGACATTAAAGTGGTGCAAATCTCCTTTGTTCGTAGACTTATTTGTCCTGAGACGGGCATTTGTCTATTAGACATATATATATATATATATATATATATATATATATATATATATATATATATATACATGTGTGGGTGTATGGGTGTGTGTGTGTTGCTAGACATTTATGCAAACGTTACATTTATTCTACTAATGGCAACTGCATTTCTATATCTGCACCAATACAACACCCACACCCACACATACAATATATATATATGTGCGCGCGTGTGTGTGTTTATATGTATATATAAATATATATATATATGTATATATATATATACATATGTGCGTGAGTGTGTATGCGTGTGTGTTTATGCTAACACTACTTATAATTTTTCCCCTTCTAATTACCATTTCGCTGGTTGTAATTCGTAGGCTTTTATCGATTACCAATAATACGGAATATATAAATTCACATTCAACTTTAATTAATGGTCACTAAGAGCCTTTAATGGCCGCAATAGATACATGACCGGGTGACGTCATGCAGCCAGAATGAAATAGCGAATTAAAGCCGATTCATTTTCTCGCAGCAGGTTTAGGAATTGTAAATGGATCTGGCCAGTCTGTCTGCATTCTCCGACAAAGGGGGAGTTCCGTTGCAGAGTTATCCCATCCTATTAGCACGCACACTTGTTCTACAGATTCAAATAAAAAGGAACGTTTTGTGTTCACTGCACTGACAGCATCCATATTTACATTCACCCATTCATAATTAAGTTATACTGACTCAATATCTATTTGAACATGAAGAGGAAACTCCAGTTGCTCTAAATCTATTATCTTATTATAATGTATATATATATATAGTGTCTGCATCGAACAGATAGTAAGACATATTTTTTCAGATTTATCGCGTAATATACTTTATACACATAGGCGCACACGCACATATAGTGTTTGCATATCTACAGCATAGTATCCTCGAGAGTCTTCCGTCTCTCTGTACAGGTTTTTTTTCAGAACATCTTAATATGAGGATACTTCTGTTAAAAGTAAATCCTGGCTAAATATTTAAAATAGCATATTATCCGAAAGGGGTGATTATCGGTAGTCTTTTATGTGTACCGGTCAGTCCAGTTCATAAGAAGTTCCTGTCTCTTAAGAACACATCTTTTTAAAATCTCATCCCTGATGTTTAAACAGTTTATAGTTGGGTCACTAATGCCCTTTAATATGTAATATTTTTCTGTGTCACACGGAAGACATCTATTAATGGGCGATAATCATCCCCCACTGCCAAATGCATAACCTCAAAATAGTCCCATACAATACCAGATCCACTCTTATATTTGCACTTTCTACGCCGGCAGCTCTTTTCCAATTACCACCTCCCCATTAATACTTTATTATGGTACATGCCTATACCAAAACTTAAAACCAGTAAATTACATCACGTAAATATGTAAATATTATGTTCCAGTTGTTAAGAGGAAATACTCCTCTCTCATAAAACAGCAGGTTACAAAACCGCCTTAAAAGAATCAAACTACTGCCTAAATTTTGTTCTTAACTATAAATCAGGCTTAATCACCTACATAATTAATTATTATTTTAATAATAAATGTGTACTCCGTTATAAATGTACATTCTAAATTACACCTTAAATATGAGTGTTAAATATTGAATGCATAATAAATAAATATTCGTAGAGTTACTTCCCTTAGATTGGTTTATCGTTTAGCGATTACTCTCTTACGAGATTTTAAATTATTTGTATTTTCAAATTATTATTTTTAAGTGATAACACATTTTAAAGTCTTAACATTTTTTTTTAATTTAAATCTTAAATTTAAATTCTGGATTTTTGATTTTATAAATTTTATTCTTAACCTTATATTCTATTCTTAACAGATAATTTAAACGAAACAAATTCAACCCTTTCAAATCATATAAGTGCCCATATATAAACGCTGTTAATTAATACTAAAATTATTTTTTTAATCTTTTAATTTTAAATATTTTTTTAATTCTTAACTTTTATGTTTTACCACCTTTTGGACTTTATTTAGCTTTTTAATCTCACATATCTTTCCCATCACAAAATTTAGACGATTCTAATTTAACACTTCAAAGAGAATAGCGTATCAAAACGAGAGCCATACGAGACAATCTATTTATTTACCAGATGACAACAATGAAGATAGCCGAGAGGTAAACATCTTCTGAGCTTGAAACCAATGGTACTTATGTTGTGCTGATTTTCTGTATCAAATAATAAATAAATATTACGCACTTAATTTGCATTTTCTCAATTAATCGAGCAGTCTGCTGGGATTGTTCTTACCATCTTAAAAAAGAAATAATATATGGAAAGAGAGAGAGAGTAAAAGAGAGAGATAGGGGGAGAGATAGAAGGAGATAACAGAAAAATAAGGATATAATGTATAATTTTAAATTAGAACTTATCATGAAAGAATTGATGCTCGATATACAAGAAAGAGCAATTATATAAACAATTAAAATACGAGAATAACAATTGTAAACATCCTTAATCTATTATGTCTTCAGTCGTTCAAAACAAGAGTTTTATTTTTCTTTCCTAAAACCATAGCTTTTTAAAGAATGCTATTTTTATCATTAGAAGAAATACAGAGAGATAAGATTGTAAGAGAATTAGCAAAGTCGAAATTCGTAAAAATAAAATATTATTTAAGATAAATACAAAAATAGAGTGCAGAAGATGTCCAATGCAAAGATAATGGGTTGAAGATCTATGAAACAGTTCACCGTTGAAAGCGTCGCGAAAATTGTAGCATCATGTTCAATAGTATATAAATCCAGAAATGATTTTGAAGTCCGTAGAGTTTTGGAGAAGCCAGACGACCACAGTCCTAAAAAAATTGTTGGAGATAGGTTGCAGTGCGAAAGTTCTGATAACAATATGTGTATTGAAAGCCATCTTTAAGGATCCCATGATCTTTAGATACAGTTTTTATGAATTTGAATACGAAGGTGGATAAAAATAGTTGCTGTCAGAACCAAAATAGGGATCCGGTCAAAACCGAGCCACAAGACAGAAGTCAGGAATTTGTTATAAAGATTAAATTCAAATCAAAGCAAGTACATTAAAGAAGAAGGGGTTATTAACTAGAGAATGGTGCGAGGAAATAGGCGGGTGATTGAGAGAAGAGATTAGAAAGCACCCATATATTATTATCCTGGACGATGAAACTAAAACTTACTACAAATTGAGCCATGCCGCTTAAACAGACTGAATATATAAATAGCTCAATAAATGATACAACACGACATCCAATAATACAGCATAAACAATCAAGCTTAATCCTTATTAACGACTATGAATATCCTTTATTAAACGAAGATTTTAGCTCAAGCAATGTCGATTGTACTTTGAAACAACCTGAAATAAAGTTGTAGAAATATTTTTCTGTTAGATTAATTTATTCCTCTAAATCTTATTTAGGAATCATTAGTAAAAAAAAATTGTTTAATTATCCCTGCAATTATAACAAAACGATCTACTTTTTTCTATGACAATCGTCTGATGAGGTGACTCATTGGTTTCTAAATCTTAAGGCTAACTCCAATTCATATATAACCTTTATAACTTTCGATATGGATAACAATTACCAATCAATGCCCCCGATTTTCATTAATAATGTACTCATTTTTGACAAAACAAATCTGATATTGATTTGAACATTATATTAATAATACTAACCAGAAGATCTCTGTTACAATTCGATAATAAATTTTGGACGATAAAAGACACACCTAATGAATATGACATACTAAGGAGGCGTCAGAATACGGGGGCGTCAGGTCGCTGATTTAGTGGGTGTATAATTATTATGGAAACTTAAGGCCCAACCTTGGCATTTGCAGGGTTGGTTGCACAGAGACGAACTCTTAAGGAAGGACCCTGAAAATACAACCAACTATTAAGAATTAGCATATCTTCTCTTAAAACTTTGGGCTTTCTATCACCTTATAACCCGAGAAATAAACATCTAACTTCCTTGACTTAACGTTAGACCTTAATTCTGAATTATTTAACTATTACCATAAACCCAACCAACCACTATTTCATGTTCATAAGCCCTCCAACAACCCAAAACTAATAAGGTCTCCGGCATAATAGTTAAAGTATCTGCTAATGAATCAAATTTCGACCAAAATTCAAATTTCTACAATAAAGAATTACTTAATTCAGGTTACAATGATACAATTACATATAAAACAACTCCATTACCGTAAATGAAAAAGCTTGGAACAATATTGCGAAAAACATGTCAGTAAAAGATGGAAAACAGAATAATACAACTTTTAAGAATAATAACGCTTATAAAAACAGACTCAGAAACCGTTCTAACAATGGCAAACAAATTGATCGCCAAAAACCTGGACCACATACACGTCTAAGGAAAAGAATTACCATTGCTTTAACCCATCCTAAAATAGCAATGTTAAAACGAATATTCCTAGTAAATTCTTCCAAATTATTTAAAAATCTCTTAACCATCATGATATAGCCCGATCCTAAACAAAAATTCCATTAAAATGTATGATTCTATAAATACTAACATGATGCAACCCATTATTGCTTTTTACAATAATAAATAAATCCGTACAATCGCCAATATCCCCAATATCCCTTAAAATAAGTGTAACTGCCAGAAATCTTGAGAAGGGCTGCTAAATAATAATTGTATACAGTGATGTTATATACGCATGCACTATGAACAATTCACTCGTAAGATAATATACAAAGTAACATTAGTACACGAATACCTTCCTTAACCCATAACGTTACGAATTCCCAATCGATACACAAAACATTACTCTAAGCACCAACCACTTTTCTTCACCTGTTATCAACAATCTTGCTCAAACATATTTACCCCATATAGTTTACATATCAAACAACTTAACCCCTGATAGAAATACTACTACAAGTAACACAATACTGTAATAACGACTCTACATAAAATACTCACTTACATTTGAGCCAGACCTTACCTTACATAAAACCGCATATCCAGCTACATATCCCCATTTAAAAGTAATAACGACCATATTGCAGGGACTTACAGAACTAATTAAATCAAACACTTTCAGAGTAAAACTATCCCTTATACTCTGCACTGGTTGATCTTGAGAAAAACTAGGTCTTAAATACCAGGATCTAGGTTTTGCCAACTATGTACATTGGAAACCCTTATTATAATTTCTGCTTCCAAGAGTAACAACTTTAGGAACTCTAAAAGCCAGTTTCTGTCAGCATGCAAGCATAGACGAAAATATATAAACTTTATAGCCCTAACTGATACCTCTCCTCTATCCTAAAACCAAGACTTTTACACTAACAGTATTTCAACAACTTGACTCAATGGCCTGAAACATTTTTTTACTGAAATTAAAAAAACAAACAAATTATTTGAAGACTACTCGTATTTTTACCTTTATGAGTTTAAAACTCTTTAAAATTCTGTATAGATATTTTGTCAACCTATTTGATACCAATCATTAATAATAAGTATATATTCAGCCTATTTTATCTCTCATTTCAATCTTGACAGTTTCAAATTCAACCATGTAATGCTTACATTTTTAACCTAAGACCACACGACATCCCTATTTAATGTCATACATTTAAGGCACCCTTTATTCTTGATTTGTACATGTAGGTACAATTTAAGTATTATACCTTTATTAACCTTAATCGTATAACCTTTTTATGGCTTTTATACCCTCTTTATTTATTCTGTCTTATCCTTTTTTTATTATCTTATATTTAAATATATGTAATTCACTCTTTCCACTTTCTACTTTCCACTATTTTATCTTATTTGATTTGTCAATTCATGCTCTACAAATTTTCACGGATTTAATATTTGTAACCGACACTCAACGTTCTATAGCGCTATCTTCTACGATATTTACATCTCGATTTTTATCACTTATTCAGGTCAGTTTATTTTATTTAATTTTATGCTAAATCTATTGTTTTTACACAATTTCTCCTAATTAACCTAGCATAAACCCTGACCCCTGTATATCGATCTCATTACCATTGTGAGACTATTAGGTTGGTGCAAAAACAATGGCGTTTTCTCACATATGTTATATTTATATATGTTTTCTGAATTAATTTATTGATAAATATTACGTTGTTATAATTCATTTTAAACCGCGTTTTTCGCTCTATCGTATCGTGTTATTAATTACCATTTTTAATCCCTTCATTTATTCATTATTATACATGCAGACGTTTCGACAGCATGGGCAAAATTGAAATCCGCACGATATTCTTGTTCCAGTTCAAACTAGGCTGAAAAGCTGCCGAGACAGCTTGTGACATCAATGATGCAGTTGGCCCAGGAGCCACTAACGGACGTATGGCACAAAGGTGGCTCTAGAATTTTCGCAATGGTGACGAGAGCTTCGAAGATAAAGATGGTCAAGGCCGGCCGACTGCGGTTGATAACGAAGATATGAAAGCCTTAATTGAAGCCGATCCTCGAAAAACCATACGAGAAGTTGCTTATGAACTCGAGGTCGACCACTAAACAGTCGTTCGCCATATTCAGCGGACCTCTCGCCCACCGATTATAACTTTTTCAAGCATCTCGACAACTTCCTGCGCGAGAAATGTTTCAAAAGCCGAGATGATGTCGAATCGTCCCTCAATGACTTCATCGCTTCCAGAACTCCGGATTTTGATGATAATGGAATAAGTAAACTTGTTTCGTGTTGGCAGAAAATGTGTTGATTCTAATGGTTCTTAGTTTGATTAATACAGTTTGGTATAAAATAAGTTATGATCTTTTGAAGTAGAAAGTAAAAAAAAACGCTATTGTTTTTGCACCAACCCAATACATCAGCAATATTTAAAATAATCTTTCCAGGCCTTTTTTACAGACCATTTCCTATACTGAGATAACGCTTTCTTTATAATTCTTCATTTCAACATAAGACAATAATTTAATTTATTTTGATTTCAATGTTAATTTTCTTTATTATTTATTATTTATACATTGATATATTAACATAAATCCTTTACATATTAATACCATTCACAATTTTATTTTTATTTTTTTTTAACTTTTAATTTTTAATTCGATTTTTTTATTTTTGTAGTTTATTTTCCCTTACTCTTGTACCCAAATTGTAGCTTTTGCGTATGTTTGCATTATTTTTAATATTAATACTCAATCCTCTCCATCTACCTTTTTGATACAACCTTCATTACATTATTTAAAATCTGTCACTTTATTGTTCACCTCTTATTTTTAAAAATCGATTTTCGCATCTGAAGCTTTACTGTATCGAGGTTCTCCTGCGACACACCTAACCTTCTTTGCATCGCACGCCCCACTGCTCGCATCACTCTCTCGTTCACATCTCCTCTTTATTAATCTACTAGCTTTAATTTGAATTTCAATCTTCATAACGGACTTCCGACTTCTGCTTTGTTGCATTCCATTTTGGTTTTGAAAACACTTTGTCTTCATCCAACTTTGTATTCACATCAATAAAAAACTGTATATAAAGACCATGGGAATCCTAAAAATGGCTTGTAATACACAAAGTACTTTCTAAATTTTGCACTACAACATCCCTCCAACCGGATTCTCTGGAAGTCTGTGGTGGTCTGGCTTATCCAAAATTCTACAAACTTTACAATATTGCCTGGATTTACTACTATTGAGCCCGATGCTACAATTTTCGCAACGTCTTCAACGGGGAACGTTTTCATATATCTTACACCCATTATCTTTGCATTGGATATTTTCTACACTTCATGTATTAATCTTAAATAATGTTTTATCTAATCAAATTTTGACTTTACTAATTCTCTTACCAGTGTATCTCCCTGTATTTCTTCTGATGAGAACAATTCTATTCCCTGAAAAGCTATGGTTTTATGAAACAAAAACAAATATTTTGTTTTGAACAACTGAATACGTACTAGATTTAGTATTTTTACAATTTTTATTATCACCTTTTAATTGTATATATATATATATATATATATATATATATATATATATATATATATATATATATATATATAATGAAATGCCATAAAAGACAGTATCTGTGAAAACAGACTAACGGGAAACAACAAATTAAAACATAAAGAAATCATTAACAAACGAGAGAATCCACCGGTTTCGCTTGGATCAACAGAATGTTTTCAAAAAAGTAAACATTTTAAATTTACTTGATAAAAGTAAAACACAGGAAATAGAACTAACAATGGGATGTATTTGGCACGTGTTTAACTATTTTTAAAAATAGAGAATAATGACATGCGTTGTCAGAGACGTCAAAGTGGAGAAGAATGAAAAAAAGAAATAATGAAGAAATAGGAAAGAAATGAAAATATGGATTAATTGTAGTAAAAGAATATACTTTAACCGAGATCGCAATTATTTAAGCAGTAGTGTGATGTATTGCATTGTTTTAAGTGCGATTTTTCTAGAAGGTTACTTTAAGAAAAAGATCCGAGCGTGAGGTTTGTGTTAGACAGTCATTAGAGAATTATTATAGCGCTTTCGATACACTTGCGACGTGGGAGAAGGTATTGTATCTTGAGGGGGTGGAGTTTATGAAGTCAACATGTTGGGTGAAACTGTTTCTGTTCATAACTAGTGCGTTAGTAGGCTGGTTGTGTTTGAGGTCCTGTTTGTGTTCGTAAATGAGTGATTTTATATGAGTGCCCGTTTAACCAATATAACACATCAGACATGCGGCACAATGTATTTTGTAAATGCCGTCTAGGGGGAAAAGTGTACTTTTGAGGGTAGTTTGGGACTGGGTTTATTGTTGAGTAAATCTTTCATAATGCATTATCTATTTCCTTACAAAAACAATAAAAATATGACATAATAAAAATACTAACATCACCCTCTAAGACAAGTGAGGCTATACAACTGTCTGTAAGAAACGCATTATTGTTTTTGTTTAGACTTTTGTCTAAATAAAAACACACGCGCAAACAGTTTTTTTATGACTTGACCTCATATTACAAATGTTAATTTTTAACTTTTTTTTCAAGACTAAAATTTTAAACATGACTAGAATTTGAAATTATTTCTGACAAGCAATATATCTTCACACGGGCAACGCTGGGTGAATACCGCTAGTATGTTAATACTTTTACTTTGGGAATTTCTCTCACATTCCCCCCTTTATTTCTCTGTGTTCTTCTTGTTTAATTTGTTGTTATTCATCTTCATACACTTTCATTCTTATCACTTAATGTTCCCCTTTCTCTATTTCCCACAATATATGCCACCACCCCTCTTCATTTAATTTTAGCACCTTCCTCCATTATCTTCTCGCCGTCTCTTTTCCGCCATTACCAACATTGCTAATATAACGCAAAACTCCGCTCAACGATTCATTACTTGTTCGCCCACCCTCTACCAACTTGCGGTTCCGATCAATACTAACGGAAATCAATCGAACTGATTTTGCTCTCCCACATCGACACCAACCACCCAGAACCCCAGCCACTCCAAAACGAAGTCGCCCCCTCTCAAACCTACCTCCAGCAAGCCAGACCGGTCTTCCTTGTACAACCGTTCCCCGGCCTTCATCTGCACCGTGCTCTCAGCATGAGCCCAACTCGTGCGAGTCTTGTTTAATGCTTAATGGAAGGGATTAGTCGGCAAATGGAACTTTTTCTACAATGGGGGTCAGTGCGCGGAGTGATTTGCGTAAATATGTTTACAGGCTGCTCCAAAATAGCCCATTATCGGGCGCCAGGGAGGATATCTAACATGACGGAGATTGCTGAGAAAAGAAAGACGGAAAAAATTAAGAAAAAGGAAAGAAGGAAGGTTCGAGAGAGAGAAAGATCGACAATTAGAACGTATAGAAATAAATAAAGGAGGAAAAACGAAATGCGGAAAGAGAAGAAGAAAAAGAAAGAAGTAGAAAAAGAAGAAGCAAAAGAGACGGACATATTTTAAGTTAAAAAGTAGACAAATATTAGGAGAATAAGTCGAAAGAAAGTAAAGGTAAAGAAATAAAAGAATTTTAAAAGTAGAAGGCTAGCATTTGCATTTTGATGCACCCACTTACATACATCCTTAGGCACGTACACCCACACATTCATATATATATATATATATATATATATATATATATATATATATATATATATATATATGTGTGTATAGTTTTTCTTTTTATAATTCTATTTTGCTCTGTTTAAATTACATTGAGCTCTGTTATTCAGATTCTCTACACAAAATTGAAATCTACACACTATATATATATATATATATATATATATATATATATAATGTATGCTCCTTCATTAGTTGAACACTGTTGACGTCGGCTGCCGACAATAGGTGTAAAACTCTTACAATTAATGCAGTTGTTTATTGTTGCATTGAGGGTTAAGACGTCGGAATTTGACTCATAAACATGACTTGTTCTTGGGTTTCGAATCCTGCGCCCGGCTTGAATAAATATCCCTTCACTGACGATTCCGTAAGGATGACACGTATACGTTTGTAGACAATATATATATATATATATATATATATATATATATATATATATATATATAAAAAGAGATATTGCGTCGGGATATATGGAAAATAAATCAATAACGTAGCTCGGTCGCAAGATTCTGAGAGCTAAAATACTAATTATGTTATCATTTAAAATACAAATTCATTATAATTTTTTTCATCTTCCTTTATTACGTGTGTCGCTGAGGATCTGGAATGGATTGAAACGGATTTTTCTAAACAGTGAAGTTCGATCCATGTCAATAAAACCATTGTACGTCTCTGGAGTATGTAACGTATAGTTTTTTAAATAAATCATTTTTGTGTATATATACATCATATACATAAATATATATATATATATATATATATATATATATATATATATATATATATATATATATATATTATTTTATTATTACTACATTTTTATTTTATTCTTGCTCTGTTTATTACATTGAGCGCTCATACCCGGAATTATTTCATTATAACACAAATATATATATATATATATATATATATATATATATATATATATATATATATATATGTATATATAGATAGATAGACATATATACATTCATATATATATATATACATATATATATATATATATATACATATATTTTATTATATATAGTGCATTTTATCCCATATATATATATATATATATATATATATATATATATATATATATATATATATATATATATATATATGCATGGTCCGACGTTTCGTAGATCACTCTTATCTGCTTGGAAAGTAGTCGCCGAATTCCGCTATTTAGAGTTAAAGTTCTTCTCTATTTACTAACTGGTTGACAATGGCCTGCGGGTAAGGTCTTCGACTACGAATCATTGGTGATTGGTGTTCGGGTTTCGCGCCCGCCGACCGCCGACCGTTGGAAATTAGTACCTAGACTGAAGATTGCGTTAGCATGAAACATCGATGTCTCTAGGTATTTAAATATTTAATATTTATTTATAAAAATATTATTGTATATATATATATATATATATATACTACCAGAAAAAAGTTACCATCCTTAAAATACTATCCTTAACGTCTTATTTTTAACGAAACAATTATCGGCGCGAGCATGTTATTTAATCAACTAAATGAAAGTTTCCCTTAGCAACATCAGATTATATCTGAAAAATTCCTCAAACTTCTTTAATTCTTGATTCAACAAAATGCCCTCCGCTCCTTTAGCTATGAGCAAAGTGTAGCATTTTTTCTGATACTGCAATTTATATTTTCTGTCTTTGATCAGTGATATGGAAATCTTTGGCTGGGGATTTAAAAAATGTTTTTCCCAATCCAAGGTGTCCCTTGTTGGGTGATTATGATTTTCCCCACATTTAATAAAACACCCTGGTGTCTAACTTTTCCCTCGTCCAAGGAGGAGGCAAATTAATAGGATACTGATGTAAGAAGATAAGAAGAAGAAAAAGAAGATGTAGAAGAAGAAGATAAGAAGAAGAAGAAGAAGAAGAAGAAGAAGAAGAAGAAAAGAAGAATGAAAGAAAGAAACAGAAGAGTAAAATTACATATTTTGAATGAATAAGAGAAGACACACTGAGGAGAATGAGACTAAAGACCGTTGGCCGTACTCATTCGTTCACAGATCCGTGACATTCTTTCCCCCAATGACCAGAAATAGAATTTCGTCACCATTCGTGTTATTTACTTAAAGTTTACATGGCAACTACTATTACGGGAAGAAACATATTATTAATTTTAAAAAGATGAAAATTGTTACAATAAATAAATAAATTTAATGGTTAAAATCTTCGTTTTATTTAGGTAAATAAATATGTAGTTGATAAGTATTCTTAAGATTATAATTAATAGAAAAAAGTAGGTGTGCAACTTTGGTATATCGACGGGATCCTGCACGTTTCTATAATAGTGTCTATTTACTTGCCTTCTCACGAGGGTAATGTTAGCCACGATGTCGCTTTTTAATGTATGGAAAATCCAGCTCTCGAAAATGGGTCACTCTGGAGTAGAACAAAAATTAAAATTGCCTCAGTCCAGAAGGACTTTCCATTCACTGACTGAGGACAGAATAAGCTAAGTGTAGCATCAGAACAGATACTACACTTTCTTATTTTTAATTAAAAAAATAGCAAAGTGCAACAAGCCATGTAAAGAAACAGGCGGGAGCTATTTACATCCACATATAATATGAATGTTTGGCTACCGCCACTTTAACCACGGATATGGTAGTCATCGTGACGACCTCCTCTGACAGTTTGTTTTTCAGGGCAGAAACACAGACATAGAATGCTGCCTTTCTTCCGTTGAGCCGAAAAGGACAGTGGATGCTCGCAAACATCAAAACTCCTCTAAATGTAGATATACATTCCAGTTTATGATATTGTTCGCCAGAATCAAGTCCTATCGCATCTAGCATTGTTCAAGTGAGAATAGATTCAATCTTTGGAACCGCTCTTTGTGGGTAAGCGTGAACATTTATGACACCATTATGGTTACCAACCGTTGAACCCCCTCCAGTTGTACGATATCTTTTTGTAGGTAAAGATCCATTAGTTGAATGCCACACTCAAGAATAGGCCTTACCTTTGGTATTTATAAGGGACGGAAAGTGTTTGTTGTTGGGTTGAGATGATATATCCGGATCCGGTAGAGTACCCGCCTGGCTGTGTTCGCCATCTCGATACAACTGTTCTAAGGTTATTCAGATTAGCGACAATATTGAGTGTTTGAGGTGGAAATCCAATGGCCGGGGTAATTTATTATAGCTGTAAAATAATGAAAAATAAAAGCAAGCTGAAAATTAGAATATACAAAAGATTAAATGGAGTACCAATACGGTGTAATAATACGGCAGCAACCATAGCTTCTTTAATGACTTGAAGATGTTTTTATTATATTAATTAGTCACAATTTACCAAAACAAAAAGCCACGAGACGATTATAGTTCCTTAGATTATAAGTTGGATGATGGACAATACTATAAGAGTTTCGAAAACAATGCTTGGAACGGACAAAATTTAATTACCGAAGATGCCGGCTCGACAAGTATTTCTTGATATTGGGTGTGTAAAGGACGCTGCTAAAGTCTGCCGGGTAAAAGTACCGTTGCAATGTGTACCAAAGATGAGACGTTATTGAAAATGCATATGCCTATGAAAATCCCGTTTGATTCCAGGTACACATTGGAAGAATAGTAAATAATTTGCAGTGGAGGTAGATGACGAGTTCTTGCTGTGAATGTTTAAATATATTAGAGTTCAGTCGAGAACCTTCCATGGGACAACGATTTAGAAAAACTAAACTAGCAACGTCTCTTCCGTGAGAAAAAAACTAGTTTGCAAAACTGATTATGTACTCTGCAAGACAAGATATTTCAGAATTACTTCATCTTAGGACGTTTGATCAGCTGTACATGTGAATACTGAAAAAATATATTTTAAAACTGAAGTTATAGAGTAAGAACAGCACATTTACAAAAGTTTTTAGACTTCATTATGGTGTCTTAAAATTATGAAACAATGCTGATGGTTTTCAGAATTAACATGATGTTTTCACTTAACACAAGGGTTACATGTTATTTCAGTGAGGAGAAGGTAGCGTCTATCTACGTGGCCACTTTAAATTATTTAAGAATTAGAACCTACAAATACTTTAAATTTTACGGAAATATACTAAACCGATGTAAACTCATGCAATTTATTTGTGGGTTACGTCATATAAACCCGTTGGGTTATAAGTGCTGTTGCCACTTCTGGCAAAGTGCTGTTCGGGACACTTTATCCTATCGCGGTATGTACACCGATTCTTTTGTTTAGAAAAGAAAAACACGCCTTCATCAAAAAGCATAGGCGTTAAGCTTAGCCCATAAACTGCCAAACAGAACCTTTATGGAGATAAAAAGAAGCAGCAGTAGCTCGATATTTTTTCCCGTTTGCATGAGAAAAATACTGAGTTACAACCAATGCAGAATATTCATAATGATCACGTTACGGCTTTGAACACTTATTACTCACCCTAAGCCGGAATGCTAGCATTAAAGACTTGACTGACATTTAAACAAATACAGTCATCTAACACTCCAGCTACTTTTGATAGTAATAAATTCGACTAGGAATTATTTGCAGTCATTTGTTTATTTCATGGGACCACCGGCTGTAATGTCCTTACTAATAAATACATTCATCGGGTATTTGATCAGGGAATTACAAGATAAAACCTTTAAACGGCCGAGCACGCCTTTTTTTTTTTAACTGGTTCAACCTTCGTGAATATTGGACGTATGTCAACGAGGTGACGGCTCGAATCGTTCCCGAGCGAGTGGCGTACCTGAATTTGGCGTCTTCAACATGTATTCCTAATTGACCAGGGAGAAACGAATGGTGTTTCTTGGCATATAGACGTAGCTAGACTCGTAGTGTGGACTTCAAGCTTAAAAACAAGGCGTGAGGCGCCGCCTTCTAATTACGATTTGATTTCGTATTTTAAGCATCAATTAAAAAGAAAAAGAAAATGTGATAGAAGGAGGTAGCCTACCTGACAGTTTAAACGTAGGTGGATATACAGCGCTAGTTTATGCGTGTTCATACGAAATAGATAGTTCGTGTTCCCTGCCTAAGCATTGCACACGCCGACCTTAGGTCTGACCATTGAAAAATCAAGTATTAGATTAATCCCTCTAGCTAGTAGTTAAAATGAGTCTTGCCCCCCTGTCTTTAATTTAAGTTGCAACCACCGTCTGGGATGCCCGCTCCCAGATTTACTTTATCCCTGACACGACCTTATGGTACTTTATCTGGGAGGACACCGCACATCCCTAAAAAAACACTCTTGTATTTGTTTTGTCCCATAGACAACGCCCACTCCCACATAGGGACTGACTCTCTTGCTTTTGGTCGTTCTGGAAGACAGCGACCACTTCATACTTTAGATAGGATGGGAGATTCTAATAACTAACCATAATTAGCATTTTTTGTTCATTATTTATTCATCCCTTTTATTTGTATTTATTTTGGGGGGATGTTTTAAGGCTTCTTTGTTCCTATACTGTCCCATCTTTACTACTGTATATATTTTTCGTAAATAAAACTCATCAAAACCACGTGAGGATATTTTATGTAGCTTGGTCCATAGGGTGAATGGTGGTATTGTGGTAATTGGAACTAGTTTTAGTTTAGTTGATACCCCCGACCTCCATCTCCGGGCCATACCTATTTTTGCCTTGTGCCACCTCTTTTTAATAATAATGTATATATTTTGAGATAAATAAACGAACAAGATGAAATCCGAAGACTGGTATCGTCTTTGGATTCGGCGATGTGCTTGTCCTGTGCAATTCTAGGAGGTCCACTCTCCCAGGCTTTGCTTTCTAATCCTTGGTAAAAAGGGTTAGTTTATATCTAATTGCATGAGACGCCCTCGCAGAGGAATGCCGACCTGGTAGGCAATCAATCTCAATCCAACTTTTCCGAGTTGTGTCACATATTACCACAGTGGGAGGTAGATAAATATCTACAATTCAACCGGGGAGGGGTGCACTAGGCTCCTACCTTCGACGATATGATCAGTCGTCCAGCCAAGAAGTCGAAGAAGACAACACCAGCAACAATCAAACAACACTTTCCAGAGTCACACAAACTACTTAATGCGATCAAACGGCCCTTTTTAGGGACAATCAAGCTGCTTAATGCGATTTACACTTTGCTCCCTGCTCCATCCCCATGACTTCAAGTTTCCTCTCGCCCTGCCCCATCTCCATCCAGATTATTCCAGCAACGCCTGCTCTAGATCATTCCAGCGACTCCTTGCTCCAGCTACTTTTGCTACTTCAGGCGGCTCCTCTCCAGCTCACGCCATATAGCACTTGCTCCGACTCCTTTCCATGCAACCACTGCTTCAACCCTTGTTTATTGTTCCAGCAGCACCATGTTCCTGTCGATCAAATCCTTGGCCACGTCAACACGAATCGGACCTACCTGAGACAGCTCATCAAAGCTCAGGGGCGCCTACATCAATCTCCGTTTTACCTCATTCCATGCTGTCCATGTTCCAGTTTTACCCGTTCCTGTCGACCCAGCCTTTCCTGCTGTCTAGGTTCCGGAAACGCCCTTCCTTTGCCATTTATAATATTGCGTATAAGTGTAATAGATCCGATTCGGTTCGAACTCTGATTGCCGATTTCATAGTCCGCTTAGTACTAGATAACTCGCTATCAGCGACGAATTTAAAGAATTAAACTGATACTCTCTGATTACTACCTAAATTGAGCATCGTACAAGAAACCTAAGCTTCGACACCTAAATCAACATTGGTTAGGTTGCTATCTATAGAAAATATATTTGTATTTGTAAAGAGGTTTTAGATTTAATCAGCTACTATGCGATACCAAGTTCGGCGTCAACCGACGAAAATAGAAAAATATATCAGTTAGGTACATAAGTACCTGAATTATCACTCATTGCTCTCTTCCGCTCTTTCAAAATATAACGTTACGCACCATTGTCTGTCTACATATATACTAGACACCCCGTGACCGGTTGGGTCAGTATGTATTATATATATTAATAAATATTAATTTCGTATTTTTAACACCATGTCTTTAAAAATATTAAATATAAAATGTCACAAAGTCAGACTATATTGGGTGTTTATAATAGACACTATCTCTTTCTCTTTGTTTTCTCTTTCTTCTCTCTGCTTTCTAGGTCATTCTGATATCACCATGTATTTACTGTCTCCTCTTCTTTCTCTCTTTTTCTCATTGTGATGCCATAATAGATCACGATGTCTCTATCTCTCACTCTGTCTCTCTCTCTTAGTTTCTATTCTCTTCTCCCTCCGTATCGTCTTCGTTTTTTTCTCTTTTACTCATTTACCTTATTCTATTTCTCAAATTATTTTAGAGTAAATGTGTACGGTGACAAGCCAGCAAGATTAAAACATCGGCAGTTTTAGTAGTATATTAGACACATCATGACCCATTTAGTCAGTACATATCATATAATAATACTAATTGACGTAATTGTCAAGGAAACACACACACGCACTCACATATATATTTACACATATATATATATATATATATATAAATATATATATATATATATATATATGTAGTGAGAGAGAGAAAGAGAGAGAGAGAGAGAGCATGCAAATACATCTATGGGAATTAAGCTACACAGAAGTGTCCATGCTCTATTCTATAAGGAAATCATCAGCCTGATGACTTCTTGATATAATGAGACATGGACACCATGTGTAGCTTACCTACCATATATATATTTCATACTACTACTATTAAGCTCTACTTACGTAGTGAGCAATCTTGAAGTATATACTAAAAATATATACACAATATATTAAACCATCATATAATATTATATGTGTGCATACGTAAAATAATATATATACATATATATATATATATATATATATATATATATATATATCGTCTGTAGATATTAATTATTTAATATTTAATCATAAATATTATATATATATATATATATATATATATATATGTATATATGTATAAATATATGGGTGGCTGTTACTTTAGTGTAAAGTATCACAAATCAGAAGGGCCTCTTCCTGTTGATGACACTTTATCTCTATACGAGATACATAGACATCCGAGTGTTCAACTCAACTAAAATTCTTATTTCACTCTGAAACGTTAAGTAAGTAAATTACATTGATTTTATATATGTATTCTTGATTATAATTATTCGGTGTTTATATGTTCCTCTTCCTAACTTAACGCTACCCTTTTCTCGCTCTTTCTCATTTTCTCTCTCTCTCACTTTCTCTCTCACTCTCTCTCCTTCTCCCCCTCTCTCTACTCTATCTATTCTTTTTATTATCATTTACGTCATTCGTCACCACCCAATACTTCTTTTTCATTCAACTTTAATCTGCGTAATTCTCTGAGTGTTGTTTCGTCGGCCATTTCTCGAGCGCTTTCGATCTCTCGATTTCATCAGTAGTTTGTTCTTATTTTTTCGTATTTGTGCTGTTAGCCGTTTTCGAGTTTTTTCTTAACCTTATTTTAATTGTTAATTTAATTTATGTATGGAATACGGATAATAATAAGCTATAACTAACGCAATAAACAGACACACCAAACCTATTGCACTACAACAGCAAATCAAATTAACAATTTACTACACTAAATTCAAAACCTTTGACTTAAAAATCGAAAACAATAACACCACTACCTCTTCCCTAAGTTAGACAAACGTGTTGTATTTGTTTCAATGCCCATTCAAAGAATGTTTCCCTAATACTCGAACGGACATATACATCACCTATATTGGCCACACGACAGCAACCCTCTCCCGACGTTATACACGCCGCTTAAACGATACAAGCGCTATTCAACGACATACCACATAACACAAAACACAATACAATCAGCCAAATTAAGGAAAATAAAAACAACTAACACTAAAATCATCCATAAAAATAACTGTACACGCAGACTTAAAATTATTAAAGCCCTATACATTAAAAGCTGCAGCCTAACATAAACAAATTATCATTTAATTCTGATACGATCGACCTATCCGTACTTCATAATAAAAATCAAATCAAAAATTAAAATAAGGGAGAGAAAAAATAAGACACAACTCCTGATGACGATCGAGAGAAAACAACACTCGAAACCATAATGTTTAAACTAAAAACTAGAAAACAGAAAACTTGCTCCCCACGTCGCGAAGCTGACAAGGAAACTAACAAAAACAGAAAATTCCGTCGTCTTAAACAAGACGTGCATAAATATTATATGTAGAGAGGGACATAGATCTACATACAGCGATTTTACCGTATCACAACGCATCAGTGTGGAAACTGTTAAAAGTGATATTCTAAACCCAGCTGCTTGTACAGTAGTCACCAATTGTTCCCGTATAGCATCTTCATAACGAAAAAAGTGTAGATTTACCGTCTTTGTATTTGTTTATATTTACTCGGATCGGAATTCTGAGGGAAATACCTCGGAGTGGATTGAGCCGCCTCCAGGTGAATCTTCCGCGTCGCGGATCAAAGCGGCCTCTCTGTCCATAGCGGACTCGTCAACATACCGCCGCCAGGCATGGTTCTATCGTCGAACTCCGAAGACGCGCGGCCGGTAAAAACTTCCATATCAGATATGACCATTGTGAGCCAAAAAAAAGGTTTTACTTGAGACTGGGGATCCACCATCTCCAACAGAATCTCATATTAAAAATGCGGTGGGTAATATTTGTTTGGCCAAAAAGTTGCTTCGTTTTTGTTAATGTGATCTTTCCGGCCTACTAAATATCGTTTTATATTCCTATTCTTCAAATACTCTATTTGTTGTAGCGAGGATGTTGACGTCAGTTGTATATACGCCCTCGATCTGAGGAGTTCTTACATTTCTGCTCGTATTTCAGGCCTTGAAATGGAAGATCTAGCAGAGCACTACCGACATCTGATTGCTATTTTACTACAGAAGAGGGATTAAAGCTACAGAAACTTGCATAAAGATATTCCAGTGTATGGGGAGAATTCTGTCACAGAACGGGTGTGCCAAAAATGGCTTGCTCGTTTCAGAAATAAACATTTTTTCAATGAGACATGTTCCTAGCCTGGCGGACTAAAGCTTATCGACAGTGACCAAGTGAAAGCCGTAGTTGAACAAAATTTCTGTTTGACAACCAGACAAATCACATAAACTCTCAAGCTTTAAAAATCGAGCGTGGGAAAATAATTTAGAGCTCGGTTATGTTTCTAAACTTGGGGTTTGGGTTCCTCCTTCCTAATAAAACCAACGACCTTTTGGCCAACCCAATACATAGCATGAGGATACTGTGGAGACACCAGTGATTGACCACTCGAAACCTCTGAATGTTGGTAGCATGGATTTGCCAAGTTTAAGACTAATTAAGAAGAATGTTATGCCATTTTATTGAGAGCTTGATATCCTTTCTCAGCCATCGGTGGTGATACAAACGGAATAATGCAGCACGTGCCTTGCCGATTATTATGTATATTTCGTCCTTCCCCTGTCTCGTGGCGGTGAAAGTGAACTCAAGATCTTTAAGCCCATAATATCTTCAAATATCTCCCCGTTCAGATTAATAGCGAACAATAACCATGACAGTCTGTTGTCGGAGATAATCTTTATTTTTGAGGTGATTATTCGTAACACAGCGACACTGACACCGTCGACCGCATTTTAGGCATGTATGCATGTCTCACTCAATATTGCCACGTAGTCCGTAAAGTTTAAGTCGGTGACTTTTAAAAAAGATTTCATACTAATGGGTCACCCCTTATCAAGGCCCACGGTTTACTCGATGATATGTATTGCAGTCTTTTCCTACTTGCATATCTGAAAAGCCCACCATACCTTGCTTCAGTATCCAGTCGATCACATAGATGTAAAGGATGAGCGAGAGAACAGGCCCCTGGTGTAAACAAGACTGGACATTAAAACAATAACACTGGTCGATGTAACATTTGATCTTGGTTATGATATGCTTATAGCAATCCTTCATACATTTTTGTAACTATACGAAACATACATAATGTCTTCATCAACGGAATCCAATGCAGCTGAAAGCTAAACTAATACGCGACAGTTGATTCGAGGTAGCTTTTAGACTTGAGGAAAGGGAATAGTTAGTCGTTGCAGCCCTTCTCCTGACGAAAGCCGCATTGTTTTGGCATTATACAGCTCTTGCTGAAAAGAATTGTGAAAGTTTGCGACGAAAAATCTATTAGATCAATTACTGTATAGTTGAAGCAAACTAGCATATCTTGACATATAGTCCCTCTAATTTTTTTGAACTTCCAAATTTAGCGAATTCCCAGAAGTTTTGGGCAGAACCTGTAGAGTTTATTTTATTTAGCTTGTTAGTTACATCTTAAATTTTTACGATATCCGTAATTTCGGTAACCGATAAGAGATCACAGTTGTATTTTCATTGTTATGGAAGAAGTTTCTGAAAAGCGGGATAATGAGATAGCAGCTTTTTTAAATTGATGTTGCCATTGCGTGGATCTTTCTTCAAAATTAGTGATGATAGTTAATCAGCAATACTTCACTTATAGCGCTGATCAACCTAAAAGCTGATACATCTTTCGAGAATTGTGGTGGTCAGAATACCCTACAGTTAAAGCGGTTTTCTTTAGTAAAATTAGACAGGTCGGATCATGGCTTTTATGGAGATCGCTTCAAACAAGGCACGATGTCAGTTGTTGTAAGGAGTTGACGAGAAACGCAAGATTATTAAGTTGTATGATAACAAAAAGGGAGATAAAAAGTTTATCATTTCAAAAATGCAGTTTTTTTAAGTGACGGTAATTAATTTAGACGAAAATTAATTGAACCTAAAACCGAAACATTATCATGGCAGTACTAGACACAGTCATTCACGCCGAAAATACCTCAAAGAATACGCATACATGGGCAACATGGCACTTGAGAATTTAACGAGTTCTCATGCAGAAGCTTTTCAATGAGCTACCCCTGAGTTTTCTCCTGTAGTATCACCGGAGTCAGTACCGACCAAAAAACTAGTATGACCTCGAATTCACCAAAGACACTCAACTACTTTCAATATATATCAGTCATCGTACAGACCTAGGCATAAAGATACACAAATGATCGATGTCCAAATCCCCAGTACTCCAAAAGTTAAGCTCTTCAAGAAATCACAACGTTCCTGACTTTACTTGCATTTTTACATAGAGGACAAGCACGCTATGAAATATATTCCTTACGTCGATGTTTGGGAGTAGGTAGTTCTTCAAGGGCATTTTTTACAACATCTTTAAAGAATCGTCATTGCTCGTCTAGTGATACCAACGTTTCCCATTTAGAAACGTGCGGTGACAGTTTAGCATCGAAGATTACTAGCATCTGATCTCAGACTTATTGAGACTTTTAGTGTTTTTAATTGCATTCGAAATTTAGCGTGAACAAACAGATGCTCCGAGCTGTTGAGGTTAACCATTTTGACACCTATAAAACACGCGTGAGTCCAGAACACAACTGCACTATCTTAACTGATCCAGTACCTTATTAATTTGGCTAGATAAGTAGCCATCATTTGAATACCAAGATATTGTGTGCTGACGTTTGTGACTGAAGTGTCTATTTGTAACCATCAGTCTGTTTACGAAAAAGAACTCTGCTTTCACTCTAAGTAAATGATCACTTCTTTTATGGCCCAGTGTTTTGTCTTACTGGGGGAAGTACCGTGTTTACGTAGGCTTCCTCTCTGGTTATTTTGGCCGTAATTACAAGTTATATCAGGTGTAAACCTCAGACAAGAAGAGATTTACATAAAGTTTTTCAAACAATAATACTTTCATTTACCGGTGAAAACTGGCCATTACCTCCCTTAGCAATCACAATATTGAACCACAAATATTACAATACAACCTACGAAATCAAATAGAGAAGGGTCGATGAACAACAATCTCATTACACCAAGTCCAGAAATTGTCCACTATGCACTACGGAAAAATTTAGAATGCAACAAGCTAGTAATAACCCTTCAATTAACGGCATGGACATCAATACTGAAGTCTTAAAACTATGCCCTGAAAGAAGAAAATGTCTTCTAGATAAATAGACTAGTTACGGAAACATATAATTCACTAAAAAATCTCATTCTCCATTACATGGAAAATATAAGGCCTATTCGCCCGCGCCAGGATCCTACAATTAAATTGTATGACTCTTATTATGAAAACTATTTATTTATATGCAGGATACCAACCCCTTCCATTACCGCAGATATATTATACATATCACTTCTACATTTTTAAACACCTAAATATACCTTTGATTCTTGTCCCCACAATGGCAAACAATCACAAATAATGAAAATTAATGTGCACTTTAAAATATTCTAATATAATTACGTACTTAACTATAAAAACAATGTTATTAAATTAACATTTATAAATATATTTATCGAGTACCCCATAACAAAATAAACAGATATATTGAATCAATAATTAACGCTAACCGATACACACAGGCCCTCTGAAAGATACATACAAAAACGTAATTAGATAAAAGTTTACATAATTAAATAAAATACAATGACGCTCAATGATCTCATACAGGAACCCCTACATAAAAATCATGGAAATGGCAAAATTATAATGACCGATTCACTTGATTAGACACCTTTTAGGCCAGCGATTGTCACTGAAAAATATAATCACATATTCAATTAGATTCCAAGCGCGGCCTATACAGCTTAGCCTAACGATAAACTGTACCCTAAAGTTATAAACTATAATATAATCACCCCTTTATACCCAAACATAAACATGTATAAATATAATACATAAATCCGTTAATGACATTAATATATCCGTATTTTGTAAATTAATAACTCAGCCTCCCCCGACTTCCGGTAATACGCATTTAAACCACACGCTGGTCTATGAATAAATAACGCTTAACGCTATTAACTTTTTATACGAATACACAATAGAAGCAGATAAATATGCAAACTCCTTAATAAGGAAGTTGTAATTAAATAATACTAAGTTGTAATTTAGGCCCAAATAACCCTATATACAGTCCCAGTAAAAAAGAGGTAGCTTGGGGCAAATAAAGCTACTGTTCCTTTTGTTTTTCTTATTGTCTTAGTTTTGTGAGGCGCTAACAATTTGAGACGGCTTCCAAGATACATCTCTAAACAGTAACGGTCTACCCGTGCAAATATAACCAGTGTACATCTCTGGAAACGGTACTGTATTGTTTTTAAATAAATTATATATATATATATATATATATATATATATATATATATATTCATCCACATACAGACTGTTTCGCTGTTTCACAGCTCATCAGTGCGGATAGAGAGAGAGAGAGAGAGAGAGAGAGAGAGAGGTAGAGAAATGACGGAAGATAGATAAAATGTGAGAATGACAAATCTATGTAATCTGTGGTTGTTCAATGCAAGGCGTACTCGATAAAAACATGTTTATTTTTTATTTCCTTAAGCAAGGCGTTTCAACATATTTTTATCGATTACACCTTGCACTGAACAACTGGAGGTGAAATAAATTTGTCATTCGCACCTTTTCATCTACATAATTGCTCTATCCCGTATATTGAGCTTTAATACTTTCACTATAGGTTCAATTCTCTAAAAGTAGACTTTTAGTTCTATTTCACAAACACACACACACACACACACATATATATATATATATATATATATATATATATATATATATATATTTATATATATATATATGAAAACGATTCATGATTTTTTACACACACACACATATATATATATATATATACTTATCATTAAATATATTTAAAAAAAAACATATACACTTATGTTTCATGAAAAATCTGCAATGGTCAATATTGGAGGAGACAATCCCTGCCGGCTATACCGTTCAACTGCAATACAAATGCTATTTTTTAATCAGTAGCCCAGGGGCGTACAATGCTCCACAACGCATTGCCTAAAAATGAGAAGTAACTCAATATCTAAATAGCAAACACGGCTGCAATCCAGCAAGCAGTCGAACGGACTCAATAGGTCGGCCTTTAGTAATGCATTACTCACAATGTTTATTCATTTATACATTTAAAAACCGCAATATATATATATAGAGACTAACATTAATAATAGTAAAAAAGCCTAATTTATATAAAGCATGCACAGGAAAAGCCACACACACACACATATATATATATATATATATATATATATATATATATATATAGATAGATAGATAGATAGATAGATAGATAGATAGATAGATAGATAGATAGATATATATAGTGGGGGGGGGTAGAGAGAGGTATAGAGAGATGTTTAAAAAGAAATATATTACACATACTTTTCAACTCTTCCATATTCTTTTTTCCGTGCCACCAGGCAACGTAAAGTAACCATGCTAGTCACAAAACAAATAATAATAAGGAGTAAAATGCAATTGTTTTCGCACGTAACTCACTGCCTGAACAAAGAAATACTTTAAGATGTACCATTAAAATATATAGGGGAAAAACCTACAGCAAACAAACGTTGATTAACTCAGCTTTAGTATAATAATTGAAAGACATGTGTGTTTACTCGATATAAAAGCGCAAGTGCTTTTCCTTGTATATATGTTTCTCCTCCCGAGCCCCCTATCAATATTCCCAGCCCGCCCATCGACCCCGTCGCTCTCCATTATCAGATCAACAGATTCATAAATGTACATCAACGCCAGACAAGATAATGGCGAGCCATTGATTTTCCGACTGATAGTCGCTCTCCCGCGCAAAAATGTATACCGCCGTTGATTTTATTTTACACTTAGAGTTTTTTTTTTGTCTAATGCATGCAAGTCGACGGGGCCAATAACGGCGAGGTGCGTGTACGCGTATGGTTAGGGGATAAGGGCGAGGGGATAATGGTTGATGTCGTCAGGTAGAAAGTGAAGCGATAGGGAAGAACAGCAACCTTTCTACACAAGCCTTCATCAAACCTGTTTCATAATAGTGCATCTCCAACACTTTCTTTTATTGAATTTTACATCTATCTGTCATTGCTGTTGAATATTACACCATTATCTGTTATTATATTTTGTTTGCGTATACTGTCTCATACCTTTTTTTACTGTTCGCATTGTATTATATTCATGAAATAATAATCTAAGGAACTTTCATGTTCGTACGTACGTTATCACCTACCACATCCTTTTTTAAAAGATGAGATCGCTTAATCGCTGAAAATGTATTTATTTGAAAAACAGAGAAAGAAAATTATAAGAAAGAAAATAGGTAGAAAGGAAAGACTGTCTACTATTTCCTTAAGAGTGTTTCATAAATATTTTTAAATTCCAAACATCTAAATTTTCCAAAGATTTCTCCTTTTTATATATTTAAGTTTGAAACATTGTTTCATTATTTTGCAATTCAAACATCTTCATCTACATGATAACACGCTAAGTCAATTTATGTTCGTACGTACGTCATCACCCATCTCCACATTTTTAAAGAATAATAAACTGACAACACCTTTTTATTTTCCGCATTATATTATATCTACATAATAATCTAAGGAACTTTTATGTTCGGACGTACGTTATCGTCCGTCACTTTTTAAAAAAATTTAAATCGTACGATCGTCGAAGATATATTGATTTAAAGATTAGAGTAGAGAGGTAGTGGAATGAAAGAAACAGGGTTCAGAGGTAAGACGACCTATTACTATATCAAAAGGGTGTGACATAAATATTTAGAAAATTCCAAAATCTCAATTTTTCTAAAGATCGCTCCCTTTTCATAAGATTATGTTAGACCTATGGTAACATTATTTTGCATTTGAGGCATTTCAATATATATAATACAGTGGGACCTCGGTTTTCGATCATAATACGTTCTGGTATGCTGTTCGAACACCAAATTATTAGCAAACCGAATCATATTTCCCCGTTAAAAATAATGTAAAAAAGATAATATTTCCAAGCGCCAGGAGAATACTTATTTACTCAATTAGTTTAATGATTCTTCAACTGTACGAGCAAGGAACGCCACTCTAAATTTTCTAAAAAAACAACAGATATGTCTGTGGAAAAAGTATTGTTTGTTTAAAAAATTCCAAACTTAATTAGTTCTAATGAATAGACTATTTTTAGGTATTTAATGGGTTAATATACAAAATTATTAAACATCGGTTATATTATCGTGTTTTTAATACTAGCAATGCCAAATGATGTAAAAACTTATTTCGTTAAAAATATATTCTCTGTAAACTTTTTTATGAATTAAGACTTTTTTAGTGTACATTTTGATTATTTTACTATACATTTTGTAATATTTACAAAAATAACAAGTATTTAAATATTGAGTTTTTAAGTAAATTGATTTAAAACACAGGATCCGGATGTAAAATCACAGAAGTGGCAACCCTGCACAGAGCAGTTGACGTTTTATCAGTCGGTATGCTTCCGTTGCCGTCAGCATGATCCAGGAACATAAATTCTATTAGAAAAACCTAGGCTTTTCCGGCTCGATTTGTTTGGTTCGAAATCCAAGTTGTTCCAGTTCCAAGACGTTCATGAACCATGGTTTTACTATGAACGCTAAGCTAATTTATGTGTGTACGTACATTATTATCCATCTCCACGTTTTTTGCAATTTCCAATAAATAAAAAAGAGATATATTCGCTTTGATTTATTTAACGAATATTTAACTGGTAATGTCAATTAATTTTACTGGTGAAGAAAGAGACATTTTTACTTAAACCTTAGATAACTCCATTATTTAAAACAAATTATCATTAAGATTAAATTATGCAGGTAGACGAAGGCATTAAGCGTAGAACTAGCTAGTGATCTATATAATAAAATAAAGTCGTGTTTCCCCTACGCCTTCGGACAAATTCGGGAAATAATCGACCACTTTATGAAAATCGGTTCCACACTTAAGCACTCGTGCGTATTTTCAGCAATTCTACATTCAATTAATCCTAATTTCATGTGTATTATATTTTACCCGCTATATTGGACGCTCTCAAACACACCTTTCTAAAAACTTAAACAACAACGGATAAACCAGAATAATTAACGAACAACTGTTACAATAAGACTTCAGGTTTCTGCATCGGTAAACTTTTCCGATTACTTCCACCTAAGTTCTTCTTTATTACTCATGAATAATAAACTGATATGCACTTATTTTTAAAAATAACATGACTACTTTATTTTTCCACACAACGCTGGGTCACTTTATAACTTACTGTGGAATACAAAAATATCGGCCTGAATGTAACACGTTTCGAACCGTACTGAGCTAAATTATTTTAAATATTTCCTTACTAATTTATTTTATACCACATTTAAATTAGTTACATTAATATAACGATTCCGAACCGTTATGAGCAGCATTATCTAATATTTTTTTCTTTGCTCATTGCCTCCATCGAGAAGTATTTCACCTTCCCTGACCGGGAACATAACAGATTATTTTTACGTCCGAGCTAAACAAAGAAATAACATTGGTTTGATATATAAAATGACAAATTAAATGTATTCCACTGAGTATACAAATATTTTATTTAGGAAATTAATTAAAATAGTTATACCAGAAAAACACTTATCTTCTCCCTTCGTTCTTCTTAGTGGGAAAAAACAAGTTTAATCTAATCTCTGCATGAATACAATATCCACACATTTCAAAGTAGAGTGTTGCAAATCGCGTGACCATTCATGCAACCAGGCCACGGACCGCTCAGCAACCAAGATCCCGTCCTAAGACATCGCGGCTCGCCACCCACGGCCAATCGGTTACCCCTCTGCATGGGGTTGCAGTCAGCGAATTCGCGGCCCCGTCGAAATGGCGAAATAAACCTTATTTAAATCACGTAAATATGTCACAAATGGATAACTAATAACAAAAAATATGTTTGACGAATATCTTTAAACCTTTTTATCTACGTGTTAGTATGTTTATTCACCTCTTGCTAGGTGGGCATATGTAAAAAACAACAACCTAAGCCTAAGTACGTGTGGTAATAAAAATACATTTTCATAAATGCAGGTTTATCCAAAATAATCATTTAAAAGTAGTATTTACGATAATAATTGTGTTAAAGCAATTTCGAATGTGTAACTTATTTACGTTAACGCAATTTGCACACTTATGGATATTTACTATTTTAATAACGTATATTACCCATAGTTTGACAACTACTTTACGAAATTTGTGGATAAACTTTTATTTATGCAGAAGTTGTTTTTTTCTGTAACACATACCTAAGCTTAAAATAAGTATTTTCTATTTCACCAGTCTTTCTATTATATATGTATAGGCCAAAAAGTAACTGAAAGATCACTGAGGGATTCTTAACTAGCATAGATTCTTTAAGAGCAAAAATGCAAGCGTTGGCAATGTCAACTGGCTCTTAATAACCCTGATGTTTTCTTGTTTATCTCAAAGAATAAGTGTACATCAACAAATCTGAAACTCTACAAGAATTGAAAAACATCAGGAATGGAGTCCGGGAATTAATTCGGAATCGAGTGCACCTGCAATCTATCATTGATAATGTTTTGGAAAAGGCACGAATTTAATGGAAATGATTTAAAAGATGTAATAAATTCTTGTTCATTTTTGCTCTTATTCGGAAAATAGTCTTCACAGTTTTCATCGTCATATTATGCTAAGATTCCATTAGAGTACCGTCTATCAGTCCCCTCAGTGATATCTTAGCCACAATATATATATATATACATATATATATATATATATATATATATATATATATATATATATATTTGTTATTATTTATTTATCTATGGACGTATATGTTTCGTCTCTTTTCAATCGAGACTCATCAGCATAGAAGTATCGGTCACACGATTCGAAACCCTGGATTATAAGTATTTTTCAACCCCAATCTAACGTCGCTAACCGGTCGGCCAATGCTGAATAGCTTATAAACAATGATAATTTTAACACATTTAGCTTACTATATATATATATATATATATATATATATATATATATATATATATATATATATATATATATATATATATAATGTATATATAGATTACAAAAAAAGCTTCACCCAAACTTCTCCACGCTAGTATATCACGTGATATACTTGCATCACGGTGAGTGTGCTGCCGAACATTTACACATACTTTTCTATATCTACATAAATTTAAACATGATAAAATAAGATTAATAAAGTATACAACAATATATGGCTGCATGTCTGTGATTAAAAATAGGTCACAATTCTAAAAGATATTACTTTACATTTTCACATTTCTTTCAGAATATTTATAAGTAAATACGCTGAAATATATACGCGCTTTGAGAACATGTGAGAAGCATTCGTCGGTCTTTATATGTTCTGAAGAAAATGCACACAATTATATATATATATATATATATATATATATATATATATATATATATATATATATATAGCGCGCGCGAGAGAGAGAGGAAGGGAGAGAGAGAGATTTTAATTAATAAATAAATAAATTAATTAATTAATTAACCAATTTTATGTATACATATGTTTATAATTTATTTACAATTTGTTGGCGTGAACTAACTTTTGTGCACCCCGAAAAAATTAGAAAATTACTGTATACAAGAAATTGGTTAATAAATACATTAATTAATTAAAAAATCTATATATAAAATTGATGATTCATCCGATTAAGGGCAAATTTAAAAAAAGAAAATGCGTTCATTTGCATATTCTTAAAAATAATTAAATAAAAGCAAAACTCTCAGGGTGGCGAAAAATGAAATTGAAACGCACCGTAAAAGAACACCGGTCGCTATCGCCAAAACAAAAAAAACAACAACTACTAATCTACGTATATATATATATATATATATATATATATATATATATATATATATATATATATATATATATATATATAAGGCATCTTTGTTTACAAGTGTTTCGAATTGCATTTATAAACTGTATATGATCGAATTATTTTGCAATGTAGAAAGTCTTTTGAAATTCCCATAAAACACTTATGATGTTGTGTAGCAAGAGGTTGAGAATTTTCTTCTCTTTCCTTTCGTCTGTTTTTTTTTACAGCTGTCGTCGTATTCGTAATGAGTGTTGATAAGCGTTCCTTATTCTTCATCTTGTTCGTTGTCGTAATGGCATCAGTTGCTATAGTTATTACAAGTTGACAAAATAACAACACCAAATGTAGTTTTTGATTTATAATTATACATTTTTCTATGAAATCTAACTGAGTATTTATCTTTACAGGTATACCGTAACATTACATATACCCCAGACCCCCGTTAGGACGTGGCAGAGGATCTTCGAAGACATAGTTTGTCCTGGTCGCGTCATAAAAATAGATTTTTTTCTGCCACGTCTACTTCCTGTTAGTGACGTCACTTCCTCCCTAAACTTCTAGTGAAATTTTCGTATTCTTGCGTAATGTAATTTCTAGTTGTTATTTCTTCTTTGTACTAACTCTAACACATCCCTCACCATAGTACTACACTTGTTAGCTTTTCAAATGTGTATAGCTGCTTTAGATTTTTGGATGGCGAATGATAAGAGAAAAATTGGGATGTTTCAGATGGAGAAATTAATTTTAAAAGAGAGAAACAATTACAAAAAGTGAAGGGAGGGATAAAGGAAAATAGAAAAGGGAACGATAGAACAAGAAAGATGGACAAGAAAGAGAGAGAGAGAAACCATAATGAAAAGGAGGAAGAGGGAAAAGATAGAAGGGAAAGCTACTACGATACAATAAAGGTGTTTCATAAATATTTGGAAATTATAAACATCTGATTTTTCGAAGGATCGCTTGTTTTTTATAAGATTGAGTTGGAAATATCGTTACATTCTTCTGTAATGGAGACATGTTTATTTTTTAATATTTCAGTGCTTCTCCATGGTAACACCCATATGAAATACTTCACTTATAAATAAATTAACGGGATAATTTTATTAAATACTTTCTATTGAGAAACATTAACGTACACCAATTTTTACTGAAAATTATCCAGTAGATGAATAATAATTTAAAATAAAATTACTTGTTAATATTTGTGTGTGTTATTTCTCTCGTTTGACGTCATTTAAACACTTTATTCATGAAAATGTATATTAAGGGGAGTTAAGCGGTGATAACATTCATAATTACGACGATATTGGCGTAGAAAGTCCGGTTACGGATAAAAGTGGAATTTTGTAAATAAAAACAACACTACTAAATAATAGTGAATAATATATTTCCATAATAAGTAAGTACTACATAAATGCTGCTTGTTATTTTCTTGTTAACAGCAATATTTTATATGAGTGTATTCATTGAGAAGAACCAATATTTCCTTTAATGTTATCATGGGGAATCGTCTATTTTTTCTCCTAATTTAAACTTTAATTTAGTAGAACTAAACAGCGAATACAAAGAAACTCAAGGCTATCTACAGGGTCGGCCAAAATAAGGGTCCTATCTTTAAATTTGAATAACTTGAATTTGAATAACTTCCACAAAATAAAAGTTAAACTCACCAAACTTTATGTGTGTGTAGACTAACCCTTCCGAGATTTTTTGAAATAAAAAAAACAAATTTTAGCCGAAAAACACTTCTTAAAACTTACAAAAACTAAAGTATTGTTTTTTACACTGTTTTGAGTTTTTTAAGCAAAAATAATGTTTTCTAAATGAGGGTACGTTCCGTAGGGCTAATACGGCTCATGCTTGCTTCGGAAGGGGTCCTTTACTTATTCTAAAAAAAAAAAAAATCAATAAATAAAAAAGTTATGAATTTTTAAAAATAAGACACTTATTTTTGCCCACCCTGTATTAGTTGATTAAACATGCATGTTGTTGTTATATATATTTTTTAATAACACAAGGTAAATGTTTAAATATTTTCTAAGTTATGGATTGAGTTTGAAAAAAATAAGGTATATTTTAATTATTTTAATTGGGAATTAACTTATTAAAAGACCGAAATCTTACTATGTTTACAACTATCACTTTTCGCACTCTTAGTCTATGTCGATGGAACCAGACCCTTATTTTATACGCTATATGTTTCCTTCTTTTCGGGCTGTTTGTCTGTCTGTCTGTCTCACCCTCTCTCTGTCTGCCTCTCTCTGTCTGCCTCTCTCTGTCTCTGTCTCTGTCTCTGTCTCTGTCTCTGTCTCTGTCTCTGTCTCTCTCTCTCTCTCTCTCTCTCTCTCTCTCTCTCTCTCTTTATCTCTCTGTTTATCAAAAGTAAGATTTTCAAAATGCACTCTCCGTGGCCGTGCACGTTTCAACCTTTCCTCTTGTAATTATGATATCCTTTCTATTGAGGCAGACAGACAAAAAGAAAATATTCGTACCTCTACTTCTTAAAAAAAACAACAAAAAAATGAAAGAAAGAAAGAACGTGTTAGAGAGAGAGAGAGAGAGAGAGAGAGAGAGAGAGAGTAAGCAAACCGAGAGGGATTAATTTTGGATTTTGTGGGTTTTTTTAATATTTAATTCGCTTTGCAAACACACTTTGTTTCATACCAGCCTGGATATTACTTGTCGCTTAAGGCGCTCCTGTCGGATTTTGTCAACGGGTCTGTTCACAGTTATTTTTACACTTCTTGAGTGTTCCTTCAGGGTCACTGTATTTCCCCACATTAAAAAAATGTTGTAGCACACCTTCTGCCGGGAACATCATGTAATTAAATCGCCTAGTCCAGTCATCTGTTTCATACCAACTGGAGAATTTTTGGCAAATACTGATTCTAGGATTTCATTGACAAGGCGTTGGACCCTATTGTGTTCATTGAATGCAGTTCAGTTCGATCCTACAAGGACACACTTCGAAGCATTACCCCTTATTAATAATAGGTGGGTCCTTACCAGTTACCGTATTTTTATTCAAAGAATTTAACCCGACCACAATGTATGATCCAACTGGTCACAGTTTTACTAGTTTGTATATTCAAGACGACAACTGCAGAAGAGATCTAAACAATATGTCCAACCTTTCTTCATAAATGAAACCGATTATTTGTAAAATGAGACAAAAAATATTTGGAAAGTACACAATGTTTTTATAAATTGTTAATCGTCTCTATAGTAAATATTGATTTTTTTATAAATTGTTAATCGTCTCTATAGTAAATATTGACCAACCGATCACAGGTGGTGTAGGATGAAATAACATTACAGATAAACACATATGACTTGCGGTAATATCGTTTAACCATCAGTAAAGTTACCATAAAAAACAATAACACAATGTAAAGGTATTCATTCTGAATTTGCACATCGCTTCACCTTATTTCATACTAATCGTAAATTTTACCTGTTTGGTTACAACACCTTTTACTATTTATTCCACTTGAATTTTATTCGTAAGGTTTTACAATTCTTTTCAGACATTCTTCTTGCCTGACTAAAAATAATAACTGTTTTTACCTCAATATCACTCTTCTTCTTCTTCTTCTTCTTCTTCTTCTTCTTCTTCTTCTTCTTCTTCTTCTCCTCCTTCTTCTTTTCCTTCTTCTTTTTATTATTATGATTATTATTATTAGTTTTAATTTCATTTACTTTTGGATATGCAGTTTCAGGGCTAACAACCTAAATGGTAAAGTTTACAAAAAAATATAATAACAACCTTACCAACGTTACTTACCGAGCTGCCTAGAATACGTATTCGAAAATTGATAATGATATGTTCATTTGTTTAGAAATTTACCATTCACATACATATTATTAACCCACCCGTGGGTGCACCGGTCCGCTTTCATTTTGTTGACATTATATAACTCAAAATGTTATGTAGAGTAATTGTTTTTCTTTTAAATGTTTTGGATCTCGCTTTTTTTAAGTTTTTTTTTCGGTGGTGTGACGTGTTTGGGAGTCGTCTATACTAACATTGTAAAGTTTACAAAAAACGCTTTTCACTTTATTTACTGTATTATTTAAATATATTTTCTACAATCCATAATGATCGGTTAATTAGTTTATTAGTAAATCCTATACATAAAGAATATATTTAAAAATAATATATACAAATAGTCTAGGCGGCACGCATCCTAAATAGTAAAGTTACAAAAATAATGTACCCATGTTACTTTCCGTCTTTCATAATTCATAATCATAGAGTCATTGTTTATGAGTAAATCCTGTATATAGAAATGTATGGGAAGAGAAGGATGAAGGTAATCCGACGTGATGGGAAAATGAAAAAGGAAAACCAAAAAAATGGATGTGTTTTATGTGTACATAAACGTTTTGTCTTTATTTATAAGACTTCATCAGGATGATAAAATAGAGAAAAAATTTCATGCAAGTACAGATACATGTAGGGTAGACATATTGGGAGGAAAAATAAAATGAAATAATGGCCAACAAGTACGGACGTCCACCCAATAGTGTCCATTATTTCATTTTATTTTTCCTCCCAATATGTCTACCCTACATGTATCTGTACTTGCATGAAATTTTTTCTCCATTTTATCATCCTGATGAAGTCTTATAAATAAAGACGAAACGTTGATGTACACATAAAAAACATCCATTTTTTTGGTTTTCCTTTTTCAGTTTCCCATAGAAATGTATATATAACATGCACATACCTGATTTCATATATAGATACACAAAGAAAAAGATTAGCTTGTCTATGTTATTAAAATACGTTTGTAGTGTTTACAAACACATGTAAATAATGACTATGCTGAGCTCTTTCTTTAAATGCTCACATAAACATTGAGAAGTATTAAAAAAGTAGTTGAACCCACATGATGTGAGACCAGCGAAAAAAATACATGGATAGCTAAGAGAGAGAGAGAGAAATATAATTGACTTGGTTAGTTAATTATGAATTACGGAAAATTATAAACATCTAAACAGATTTTTTTTTCAAACATAACTTAATACTAGAACTAAGATATATTTAGCATGTATATTGTGTTATTAAAATACATAGGGACACTCTTTTAGGAAACAAAAATGTATGAACTCACATTTAGTAAAGTAACTTGCAGGGTTACACAGCGTTGTCCGAGTTATGATGTGGGATAGCTTATATGCAACATCATATTAAATAAGAGTTTACTTTAACAGCCACCTTGATGTGGTGAGCTTTATATCTTACAGAGCTATTCAGATATATGTTAATACCTTTAAACTAATTCTCCTTGTCGGTGGGGCCACGACTTAGTCAATTACAACCCCATGCGGAGGGGTAACCTTCCACCTCCCTGGAAACGGGGTAAACTGTAAACCGTTGGTGACGAGACGTGATGACTTAGGGAGGGATCCTGATGGCTGATCATTCTAGGCGGGAGGTCGGAGATGTCCGATCAGATCAATCGATTAATCACATCAAGCCCTAGTAACTTTAAGTTTATTCCCAAAATAATTACAACATTATTTCCCCCTTGTATTTTGTTCTCCGAATAAATACTAGAAGCCAGTGACTGGGGGTCAATCATGTTTAGAGCAAGGAAGCTTACCAATTCCAAAAAGGAATGTTTTCCAAGAGTAATGTTTTTCTGTGAGTAATATTCCAACTCTCACTGAAATGTCCTTCTATGAGCAAATTATTCTGAGAGCAATGTATACCAAGAATATAAATAATTATCTTACATATATAATTATATTTGACAACTTTGTTCGGCATTAAAAAACCTATCGTGAGACCAAGCCAAACCTAACTTAAACTAACGCTTATACATACATTTATTTATTGTGTACCATTTTAGAAATGTGTCCTCAACCTTTCTCAGAGTTATCTTGAGACTCATAACTACTTCCATTATGTTCTACATGTGAATACACTTCTATTTAAGATACCCTCCCTTGCATGTCTTCCTTTTTAGGAACATACATTCGCAGATACAGTATGGTGGCCTCCTTTATTATATGTATGAAGAGATATATAGATATATAGAGATAGACACAGACATACAGATAGATAGAGAGAGGCATTTGTTTAAAATATACACAAATATTTCACTCATATTTTTAGTTTTCTAAAAACAAGAATATTACATATTCTTTGACTATACTTTTATTTGAAAAAAGGAAGGTATTTGTTAAATCAACTTTTTAAAAACACTCATAAGAAAACTTGGATATACGTATTTGAAGTTTAAAGGGGTTTTGTCCTCATAAGCCACTTAAGGTTAAGGGCATATAGATATTCGGCACATAAAAGAGGAGCGTACCGATTCAGGACTACTTTCATTGTCTTCCCCATAGAATGTTATACATATTATATAAATTTAATCACAATAGGATATATTTAGAGATTTAAAAGAGGTTTGGATCCCATAGCTCCCTTAGGTTAGGAGGGCACTTAGATATTCTGGACCGCTTATATTTTATTCCCCAGAAAATTGTATACTTGTATGGTATACAATTTTACAATTATGATTTAAATTTTTAAAACATATTTGAGGTTTTAAGAGAGTCATACACATTCAAGAACACTTCAATTGTTTTCCCCGGAAAATTTGACATGAGAATATACGATTAGATGGCATTTAGATTCTTTAACCTTTCTTTATATAGGAAACACACAAACATCACACACTAATATACACATACATTGAGTTATATATATATATATATATATATATATATATGTATATATATATATATATATATATATATATATACATATATATATATATGTATATATATATGTATATATAGATATATATATATTGTATAATAAAATATACATATAGATCTAAATATATGAAGAGCGATAAAAAGATAGAGAAAGAAAGGGAGAGAGAGACATATATTAAACAAATAGGAACATATATATTTTTTTATTTAATTTTAAAAAATCAGGATGGTAGAATCGAAACTGCACACATGATTTTCCAGTCTGAAAGTTCCAACTGAGAAAACAAGTCATGTGATACGTGGTCTTTTAAAATACCACTCATGAGTAAATTCGCAATTCATTTGCAGAATGTGAAAAAATGGTCGTGACCTTCTTAGTAAGGCACATAGAAGGACACGAATATGTTTTATTATGTGTCTAGCAAACTTCTACATGTGTATAAACCTGTATATTTAAAGTAGACTCTCTCATCTTTCTTTCTATAAACGCACAGACACATGAATTACATTATGTAGAAGATATAGAATATATACATAGATCTAGATATATAGAGAGCGATAAAGAGAGTGAGAGGCAGACATACAGACATACATACAGACAGACTGCCCTAGATGCATTACATACTAAATATACCAAGATTCTCCCTTAATATTTTATCATGTGATATAAATAGAAATTTTGTCCGTCAGTCACATTTTTTTAACGTAACATACTTATTGCGTTGTTTCTCTCATTTCGAAATTCCAGAGATCTTAACCACTTTTCGAAATGAATAATATTGCATTAATAGTTAATAATAAAAAGAACAATAAATAAAGCGGCTGCCATGACCGTAAATCGAAACCTAATTCTTGAGACGTTCAATCTGATGTTCTACAACCTTAGCTAAATAGACTTTCTCAAAACATTACTTTGACAAAAAAAATAATAGTTTTGTGATGACGTCATAGATTTATTATTTACGCACTGTTTAAAAAGATGAATTAAAACATAAGCGATGATAAAAAAATTAAAAAAATTAATGCGTCAGCATTATCAATAGTGTTAGAAAATTTGTTTATAATACAAAATAATGTATGTAGTTCTTTCACAATTATATAATTTTCCCAGCCTGGCAAAATATCTAACTGGGGGAGCATATATTTGCTAGTATTACAAAAAAAGAAAATATATTCATTGATTTCATATATTTAAAAAAAAATTTTTTAATTAGGAGTAAGAATCGAAACCGTACACTCGATGTTTTCAGTCTGATACTTTCCCACATAAACAACTCAGACATTTGATAAGTTGACTTTTAAAACAAGACTTTTAAGAAAAATCGGATATACGTATCTGAAGTGTTAAGGGGTACTATCCCCATGGGTTACATAGAGATGGAAGAACGTAGATATTCGGAACATACATTCCCAGCGAATCTTAAAATACATGATTACAAGTGGATGCATTAGTGTCCTACATCATTATAAAAATTTATCCAACATTTAGATCGGGAGTCAATTGGCGATCGAGTTCAAGAAAATCACGTCCGTCAATTCATGTGCGCGCTCCGCCTTTCTCATTTCCTCTACTCGTTAAGGGTTACCGACATTAAAGATACATAATTATATCTTCATTCATCAGCGTGTGTCGTCATTCTTTTAAGCACAACGCGTCATCATTTTTCTAGTCGTTATTAATCTGAAAATAACCAGAATAGAATTGACTCCATTTTAACTCGATATAGAAAATTCTATAGTGAACGATCTTATCCATTAGGTAACAATGTATACGCAACTATTTAAGAATCGCTGAATCCACCATTACATAATGAGGACCACTGTGTATTTATTGTATCTATATAAGTATCAATCCCGTCACCCAAAAGTTAGTAAGTAAAAACTGTCGTAATAAACTATTACATTTATTTATAGGAAAGGGAGAAAGAAAATAGCAAGTTATAACCACTCCCCCACCCGCCGTCTAAAATATATCCGGAAAGAAATCCTCATTCTATTCGCATGAGAAGATTTATTTCCCTTTTCTCTTTCTTTTTTTTCTATCGAGTGATATGTTTATCTCTCTTTCTATCTTCTTTTAAAACTTTCCAGTTTGTTGCAATGGAAATCACTCCAGACAAGGCATGAAGCCAGTTGATTGAAAGAGCTAAAAACACTACTTCAAGGTCAGAAACTAGCCAACGATAAGCGTTAAATGGAGAGATTATGACCCGGAAAACAGAAGTTATCCTCACTTTGTCAGAAAAATCACTCACTGAATGCCAGGAGTATTTATTTACCTCCTCCCCAAGAGGTTAGGCACAAGGCCAGTTTTATCTTACTCCCACAAGGTAAGATGTGACCCAAGGTCGGGTCGGGAAAGTGAGACTTGAAAAGCCAGCGCACGAGAAGGTGAGCACTCTGGCCATTTAAAATTGCCTGGTAACTCCGGTAGGGGCGCCTCAGGCAGTAAGCAATAAACTTACTCCTCCCCAAAGAGCAGAGGAAAAGCCTGGGAGGGTGAACCACCTAGAACTGCAGAGGACAGACCCATTGGCCGGCGTAAATCAAGCCCCGAAGGTCAAGACAATATCAGTCTATGGGGTGTAGTATCCATCGGAACAGATACTACACTTGGATCTTGACCAAAACAAAGTAAGGGAAGCGAGAGTTACGAGGCTGCTGAAAGTAAACCGGAAGTTCACTTTCTACTCTTCTTAAATAGACATTTTCTTTCTTTCAAATTTCTGTAATCTAACTTCACCGGTTGAGTCGTTATTTTATATGGATATGAATATTAGTGCGAACACCTATGAAGTATAATTTTCTTCCCTCACTTTTGACGGAGTGTGTTCACTCTTGTTATACAATAATCAATTAATGGAATACCATTTTCGGCAGATGTGTTTGTTTACATCTCCAGCGTCAAGAGACCCGTTTTACTCTAGCAAGGTAATTAATAAGTTTCGTTGGTTTTGTCAGTTTTTCCACATATCACGCCTTTCTTTACGGTTTTAATGTAATTATCGTAAATGATCGATTTTGACAGTCTCGAGTTTCAATAATTTTAATTTATGTAATACTTAAACAAGGAAACCTATTTATTTATTTGTTTATCGAGAGTTGATGTAAGTGCCCTACATTTTTGACACTGTCCGTTAGTCTTTTTGTCTTGTGAATTTCTTATTCTTTTTTTATGAAATGTTTTATTTCAGATACGACTTTATATATATATATATATATATATATATATATGTATGTGTGAGTGTACTATTTGTTTTGTATATTATCTATGTAAGTATACGTTTCGTCCTTTTTAATCGGAACTCGTCGACATAGAGATATAACTATTCACTACAGGTCGCGCGATTCGAGGCCCCGGGCTCCGAGTATTTTACAACTCAAATCCCGACATCTAGAACCACACGCCCACCGCTGAACAGCCAGATAAACAGTGATTATTTCAACACTTATTCGGCGGCTATGACGTTTAGAGAGCTTAATGAAAGAGCGACATCATACTGTGTTAATACTACACTTACAGTGCCCATCTAAAAGGTTTTCTAGGGGCTACACATAATACATATTTCTTTTATATGTCATCTATGTACGTATACGTTTCGTCCTTTTTAATCGTCCTTTTTAATCGTCAGCATAAAGATATAACTATTTATTACTTGTCGCGCGATTCGAAACATATATATATATATATTTATATATATATATATATATATATATATATATATATATATATAATATTCTAATATGAACATATGAGTGAAAGATCAACCCTTTGATTTCGCTTGATGAGCTCTTAGTTTCTAATAATTGTTGATCTATAATATCGATATATATATATATATATATATATATATATATATATATATATATATATATATATATATATATATATATATATACATATCAGGATCAAATATAAACCAAAAGTAAACTTTTAGTGGATGGAACCTATAGTGAAAAGGTTAAGCTCAATATACGAGATAGAGCAATTGTAGAGATAGAAGAAATAAGAGTGATAAACATGTAACGAATCTCCAAATTTATTTCAAATTTCGATTGTTCAATGCAAGGTGTATTCTGTAAGAAACTAGTGTTTATTATTCTTTTCTTAAGCTAAGGTTTTTCAGAGATCGAGATCTTATCATCAGAGGAGAAATACAGATAGATAAGTTGGCTGTAGAAAAAGCCAAAGTTCAAAAATTTGAAAAATATTATTAAAAATGTAGTGAAAGAAAAGTTTAGTAAAAATGATATGTGGTTTGTCATGGTGGTAATTGTCAGTTGAAAAGTTGTCCAATGAAGAGGAGATTTTGGAAAAGACGAAACAAATTTGTTTCGTAGGGGCAGTATGGAAAAAGTGCTGAAAATGAAGTAAATCCAAGCGCACTTAAATGGAATTGATGTGAGAAAAGCTGGCCATTATTGATAACTTCCTGGGCCATAGAAAAAGCGAATGATATTATTGGTGAGATATTCGAGCAAACGGATCCAAGAAAAAACTTAAGTGAAACAGTAATGCTAAATTAGGGGTTGGGAGTGGGGGGAGTTAAATATGAGGGAATACAGTGGTCGGATTGGTTGAGAGAGCCGCTGTTGCAGCTGGGAGGAAAAAAGGGGTAGATGGGGGAAGAGGGGTTCAAGTGATAGGGGATTGGTAGGTAGGAAGCGGGCGATGGTTAGTCAAAGGTTAAGAAGTATGTCATTGAGTGACAATATTATTTATTATAGAAAAGGAGAGGGAATAAAAAGAATCGTAAGTGAAAACTGAATTTAGGGTTGAGACAGAATAAATTCGAGTGTTTAAGATGGTTGCTGAAGCTAAAAATAGAATTCCAATGAGTCAAATTCTACAGTTTAAATGTAATAAGCAAAAATTGGGCGAAGACTAGCGTTACTAGCTAACATTTCTAGGGATTTAAAAGGGCTACCTGATTGGTTAAATGCATGGTAAAATAAGTGAAAGTATATGAATAAATAAATGAATAAATAATTAATTAAAATAATTTTAAAAATTATTAAATAAGGACGAGATGAAGGATTAGATGAATGATTAAATGATTAAGAAATAGAATAATTAAAGAATAAATAAGTAAGATAAACTCGATGTATAGTTATACATCTAGCCTGTCCCACTCAGTTATATTAAAATTTAAGGTAGGGGAACAGTTCAAGGGATAAGGTTAGACTGTTTGTAACAATTTGTTTCAATTATAAGTAATATGGGATGGGGTAGAGGTGGTTCAATTGAAACTTAAGTGTAGTGTCAGTGTTTTAAAGTAATGAAAAGCTTTATAAGGGAAAGAAAAAAGACCGATTTAAGAAGTAATTAAGGAGCGTAGTTAAATGCGAGATGAGTAGAATCTACGAATGTGATAATTTCGGTAGAAAGAGACATATACAGGGTCGGTTAAGAGGATGCAAAAGAGGGAGACAAGGAGTAAGTGGAATTAGAGAGCATAAGAAGCAGAGGAAGGAAAAAGAAATATGTGGATAATGTTTAGCTATAGGTGAAGATTTAAGTGAAAAATTGTGTGTAATTTGAAGAGTAGAGGAGAGAGAGTCGTAGTTAAAATGGAATTTGAGGGGAAGATTAAATAAATTTCAAGAGTTTAAAGGATTACCATCACGGAGATTGGGAATCTAAAGAATATGAATCTATAGTTTAAATGGTGAGTAAGCAGTAAATGGGAAAAGATTAGCATAAACAAGTTTAATTCACTGGGAAGCTTACAAAAGGCTTCCAAGTAGTTTAAAAGTATGCTTAAAAAAGAATAAGGGTAAGATAAATCAAAATAAAATTAGATGAGTAATTGAGTAATTGAACGAGGCCCAAGAGTGGTCAAAGAAATTAAAATTAAATTAAAATAATTAAGGCATATATATATATATATATATATATATATATATATATATATATATATATATATATTATAATATAAAGTAATAAAATAAGGTGTCAATCAAATATTATTAGAATTCAAAGTTCAAGCAAAGTATCTTAAAGTCCTTAGCTCATGAGTTTTCAAAGATAATTCTTCTCTTCAGAGGGCCATTACCGCAGTGATAACACTACTGGTAATAACATTTTTGTCAGCTCCTTCAATTTATCGTATTTGGACTGCTATTTATAACCTGGATTAATCTTCAGTCAACCCTCTGGATGTCTTTAATGATTATATTTTTCAAATTGTATGATCTGGATGTATTGTATAGATTCAACAAAAAGGCATGTTTTTGGGTTGATATATTTGATGTTATGTATTTTTATGGATTTGTGTATATATTTTTATATATTTTCAAAGTTTAATTTTATTACCAGTAGTGTTATAACTGCGGTAATGGTCCTCTGAAGAGAATAATTAGCTTTGAAAACTCATGAGCTAAGGACTTTAAGATAATTTGCTTGAACTTTCAATTCTAATAAAATTTGATTGACACCTTATTTTATTACTTCATTTTATATTATACTATTAATGCTCTATCCAGTATATTGAGCTTCAGTTTGTATCCGGATGTTTTACTAATTATAAGATATTAGTTGACGCATATATCTTTTGTTGGATTGCTTCATATATATATATATATATATATATATATATATATATATATATATATATATATATATATATATATATATATATGGGAAGAGAAGGATGAAGGTAAATATATATATATATATATATATATATATAGAGAGAGAGAGAGAGAGAGAGATATGATCATTATGGAAATAATAATAAAACGTAAAGGAAAATGAAGAAAAAGAAGAGCCAACAATTATTTAAATTATGCGAGGTGACGCTGGCTAAGTGCTTAACGACACGGGCTGACGACCTGCGAGTACCAAGTCAGAATCCAATTCGTTCCACATAAACACTTTCACTTAGGATGTTTACAATGTTCACCTGGCCCCTCTCGCAAGTACCCGCTGTCGTTCTATAAATACTTCTAAGTATAAAGATATCGGGGAAACCAATACCAACAATAGAATCACATGATTCATACGAAATGAATGTATTTAAATATTCATCGACGTTTCGTCTTTATTTCACTACTTTTTCAAGTGTATGATCTGAACGAAAACTATAGAAGTCAATATTGGAAAATACGTGATGCGGCTAAGACATAAAAATAATTATTTTATTATTTTTATTTCGAAAGAAAAATAGAAGTTAGGATAAACAATATGTGGTGCGTTTGTAAAATGCCATAATTGGAATCAGACATGAACCCCAAATTCGAACTTAACTAAAGCCTTTCTGAACATAGAACAGATATAAAAAAATAACAATGCGTAAATGCACTATTCTCTCATACGTTAAGCCATAATCATTCATTTAATTTTAAACAAGATGAACTCATTAATTAATTTTAAAAAAGGTTCCCACATGGTATCAATATTAATAAAAGCATAGACAAAACCACATTTATTCTACTTCAGAAACACACCAGACATTTAAGATTATAATGTCTATGTTTCGTTCGATAAAAACAACATTTATTAACGTGATAGAAGCACCACATATTTTCAAATGTTGACTTCTATTGTTTTTTAAATCCGTCAATTTAAGAAAGTTCTCAAATAGATACTAAACGTTAATAAATGTATAAAACATTTTGGTTTTTCCTTTTTTCATATTATATATATATATATATATATATATATATATATATATATATATATATATATACACACACATATATATATATATATATATATATATATATGTATATGTATATATATAACTCTCTCTATCTCACTCTCTATCAATCTATATATGTATATATATATATAAATATATATATATATATATATATATATATATATATATATATATATATATATATATATATATATATATATATGCATTTTAGTCTGAAGATTCCACACGGGGATGAAACACGCGGGAGCATCTGTGTAGCTTAATTGTCATAAATATATTTTCAGAGCTTACTACCTAGCTTTACTTACGTATCGAGCACTGTTGAAGTCAATACTGAAAATTGATACATAAAAAAAATATATCTCCTTATAAAATTTTATGTGGATAGATACAATACTAATATATGGAGCACGGACCACTCTGGTTGAGAAAATGAATTCCACTAAGAATTGATGCAATGCTACTTTATCTAAATAATAATTGCATACTCTTCAATTATGAGTTTCGTAAATAAGAAATAGAGATGAATAAATACAATTACACACACACACACATACATATATATATATATATTTATATATATATATATTTATATATATATATATATATATATATATATATATATATATATATACTACCAAAAGTATGCACCCTCCGGCTGCATATATTGGCTTGCCTTAGAGGATGATATCATGATGAACGAACTACATACACTGACTCCAAAGGGGGAGGTAATGACGAACGAACGCAGTAAGAGTAAGAGTAAATGTCTTAGAGTATGATATCGTTACAAAAGAATAGATAGTCCATAAAAAATATAAACTTATCCTGGGAGGACGTTATTTGGAAAAACGAAGGTATACTATACTGCCTCTCACAAAATTGGAGGTAATGCCTAGGAGGAATGTATCATTATGGATAAAAGTATACCACAGAGAATCAAATAAGCATACACCGTTTTAATGTTAATATAGTGAAGATAGCTGGAAAAAAAACTTTCGCATTTATACATTTAGATAACATTAAAAACAATGGCCATTTTCAATGTCCACGTGAAACACCGAAATGAAAATTGGGAGGAAAAATGTTGTCGCTATATTTATAACCAAAGAGAAATAAGCTAGCTAATGTGGAACGATAACTTCATTTACAATTTTCTAGTTAAAAAAGACATGTTTATAAACTTGAGTACGTATTCTTCTGTAGTTTGCCTCTTTCTCCACTTGGTTAGATGGCCACTATATTTTTTCGACCTACTTTTACTTTCGGTGCTTCACGTGTACGATGAAACTTGGCATAAGAAAAAATAACAATATTTTTTGCTGTTTTTTTACTAAACATAGTTTAAGTTAAAAGTTGTTTATGAGTAATGGCGAAACCTATTTAACTTTAAATAATTTACGTGACTGAAATAGGAATAACCGCCAGAATAAAATAAGTATTTCAGACTAATGGTGATAGAATGATCTGAAAAAACTACTTTTCCTACTTCAGCCGCGTTAATTGAACGAATATAAATAAAATAACAGCCAGCATATCATTGTTTTTTTAGGGGGCGAGTAGTATTCTTAACATGATTTATTCAGAAGTGAAATAAAACTTTATATGAAAAAAAACTTACAATTAAAACAGAACATTCAATTTTATTGGTGTGTATTTTAAGTGGAAGACGTTTTTATTTTAGACTATGTATAAATGTTGAGATCTTACTATTTGCTCTTATTGACAATCACTTCCTCCGGTAGCTAGACCGAAAGGATTGTAAATGGAAAACGAGCATATACTACACTGAGTGCTGACTAAGAGGATGAGATTATGCCAACAAACTCTACCCTCTTTTCTCCCAAAAGTGAGGAGAAAATTCCTAGAAGGACGGTCTAATGACAACAAAACCAATATTACACTACCCATTCACAATAGAAGATGATACAATAAAGGAGGATGTAATACCTGGACAGGTTTTTCCACTCCCTTTAATATCGGAGAATATAATTCCTGACAGGACAACGGAATCGATACTACACCATTCACATGCATTCAAAGATATTCACATGAAATCGTTTCAATTCATTTAAAAATGCCTAGTCAGCAAAACATTATTTCTTATGGTTCCTTAACCCTTTCGGCAAAGATCAAAGTGTAGTATATGTGCTCGACATCTTAGCGATATTTGACGTGTTACAAATGCCGGAAGTTTCATGAAAAGTATTTGATTTGAAAATGAAATTTTAAAAAGGTTTTTAAAATGCCAACCATTGTTTTTATAAAATCGCTTTAATTAATGTTATTCATAATTATGACAATAGTAATATCGAAAAAACGTTTGCGTATATAGAAGAAAATTTGGCAATACATCATGGAAATATATATTACAGAACATGTGTTTTTCAGGATGGCTGCCTGCCTGCCTGCCTGCCTGCCTCGTTGATAGGAGCCGTAGGGAAAATCAGTTGTGAGTTTATTTTGGGTGTTTGGACGTTTATTTTTCATGTTACACCACAGTGTATAATTTTTCAAACTGAGAATTTGGTTGTAATTCCTGAGGAGTTCAATATTGACAGATTAATATTGGTTGGTCTCCTCGTGTATGAAACTAATTCGTAAAAAAATTACACCACAGATTGACTATTTTAAAAATGTTTCGTTAGATAAATGAAATATTGACCTTTAGAATTTAACAACATCTTGTTTATGTATATATGCTCTGTTGTTGCAAGTAGACATTCATCGATCTTCCAATTGAAAGAGGCTGGTAGGCATAAAGTAGAGAAGCTATATGCTAAAAATATTTTCGCACTCACGTAGATATATTTATATATATATATATATATATATATATATATATATATATATATATAAGTATGTGAATGTATATAAAAAATAATGTGAAAAAAAGTTTATATTGTGTTATAACTTTTTATTTTTTATTTTTTTATTTATTTTTTTTTTTATATATATTTTGACGTGTAGGAATATGAATTGTTCTTTCTTGTAAAGAAAAATAGGTTATTCTTGTTGATGATAGGAGAACAAAATTTTCGACTGATGCCTTCAGTCTTCGTCAGTGTTTGGGGTTTGCGTGTGTACGGTGGGAGGTTTCCCCAGGCAATGAGGCAGAAAGAGTAGAAAAATCATAAATTAAATATATGTATAAATGCGCACACGCACATATACGCGTCCACACACACGTAATGGGACGCGTACATGTACATTGATATATACACACACACACACACACACACACACACCGACACGTGCCCATGTGCGCAAGCACACACACATATATACACACACACATTATTCACAAACTACCCTGCTTCATCACCAAGCGTAAAAGCCAACATAATTTTTTAACGCTTACTGCTGATCTGGGCTCGCGTGCAATCTGACCGCTGTTCGAACAATTTACTTGCTTTTTTCTTTCTCTCTCCCCTTCTCTCCCACCGCTCGACACACACACACACACACACACATACAAACACACACACATTTTTAACGCCCACTGCTGATATGGGCACGCGCATATATATATATATATATCATTGAGTTATGAGTGACCGTTTCAGAAGTTGTTCCAAATTTTAGAAGCAGAGTTTTGTGTGTGAGGGTCCTGTTTTTTGTCACTATTCTTCATGTGAGTTTTTGTATGCATTTCGTCATGCTGTTATTTTCTGTGAAGAATTCTTAAATGTTTCTCAGCTTCCTTTCTTTTGTATTTGGAAAAATGTTTGCCAATTACCAGTAAACGAACTATTGCTCTAATGATCAGCAATGTTAACTAAAGAATATATATGTATCTTGACTTGGCTGTAAAACACGAGTCAGATATAGAAAAAGTAATCAATCAAAAAAAAGAATTAAAAAATTGTTTGTAAAAGTCAGAAATATATATTAACAAAAAATGTGTCCTATAAATGTGAGGGCGCTTCAATCACCTAGAAAAAAACTTACATAAAAATACATTGAATATTTAGGCGATAAAACCGTACATATGTTATGTCAAGTCGCCTAAGCCGGGTGGTAAAACGCCATACTATTATCATCAACTTTGAAGGTTTGATCCTGGTCCAAGTTTGCCATGTAAATGACGGCTGAGAGAGAGAAACACGTGCCCACGTGTTACGTTTATGCATGTATCAAATTAGTATATATATATATATATATATATATATATATATATATATATATATATATATATATATATATTAACGAGGAATGCGTCCTATATAGTTGGGAGCAAGTAGAAGTGCATTATTCTGCATTAATCTGTATTACTATGGAAGTGAACAACTAATAAACAATGTAATATACACACACACACACACACATATAAATATATATATATATATATATATATATATATATATATATATATATATATATATATATATATATATATATAGTACACGTATTGTATTAGTTTCTGTAGATTTAAATCCGTTGGAACTCCAGTGTTTATAAAAAGTGTTCAATAACAAGTAGAGCTGTTCTTAAGCATAAGTTTTTATTTATACAAACATTATTGTTTACATATGCGCACACATGTTTCGGTTGTACTCTTCACAGAGAGTCAACCTCTTCAGAGCAAAGAAGACAGAAAAGTAAGATGAATTTGGAAAACCTTATCTTTAAATAATTTTTTTTGGGGGGATGAGATATTTTTTAATAATCTAGTATCGTGTTACACTCTTTACTTGTTAACTATTTCTATTAGTTTCTATCCTTTTTTTTATCATTTTTAAGACCTGCCTTCTAATTATTTCCTTTTTTATGTGTGTATTCCCCACTTAGCGTGGATTCCTTTCTTCTCTAATTAAAACTTCAAAGTTTTTCTCTATTTACAAACATATTCAAGCAGAAATATCTTATCTTCATATAATATATACACGTGTGCCCAAATAAATAGATTCACAAGTACATAGAAAAAAACATATATATATATATATATATATATATATATATATATATATATATATATTAATATACAAAAAAATCAAAATGAAAAATGAAAAATGAAAAATTAAGAAACACAAATATATACTCTCATATCCATACACGGATATACAAATATATACGCATATATTCATTTTTAAGCATAAATATCTGGTCAATATATAAAATACACACATGCGCACAAATAAATAGATACACAAGTACATACATAAACATATATATATAGATATATATATATATATTGATATATATATATATATATATCTCCATACACACATATAAAAATAACTAAGACATATATATACGCATATATACATACATATACGTATACACACGTATATACAAATATATACATTTTCCAGCATAACAACTTGGTCTTAATATAAAATACACACACGCACACAAATTAATAGATACACAAGAACACACACAAAATATATAAAGATACATATATATATACATATACAAAAAATAACAAAGACAAATATATACATATATATATATATATATATATCCACGGATATACATATATATACACATATATACCATATACATGTGTTTTTATAAAATACCTAACAACACATATACATGGACATGTTCGTACGGTAGATATATAAATAGACACAGAGGCATGTAAATATGTCTATTAACCAACGCATATGTACACACGAAATACATATGAAAATAAAATAAAATATACAACTTTAACACCTGTATAAAAACACCAATACATATAAGATATCAAGTATCTATATACATACGTACGCATATATTTGGATCCAATTATACACAAACACGCATGTATACATATATACACACACCCATATACACACACACATATATACACATATATATAAACACACACCCATACTAATACATGAACACATACACACATATACATACATATACACCACTGCATATGTATATATATATATATAGATACCGTTAGACATACATATATAACATACATAACCCATATATACATGTATATACATATACACTATTACAGGCACATGCACATTAACATACATATATAACATAAATATACTTAAAATCATTGTATATGCACGCAGACAACATCCACGCACATACACATTGCTATACCATATACGTACATCCACAATCAAACCACCCTTGTTCAATAATTAAACACATACCCAAGTTACTAGAAAGTAGAATTAGTTATAACTCATCAGACGAGACAACGTTCAACAACCATAAGAATATATACAACACTGCTTTAAAGGAGAGCGGGTAAGTAAATGCTGATGTATATATATATATATATATATATATATATATATATATATATAATTACAAAAACAATATAAAAGGCTTACGTCAATCTACCCAACGTAGGTCAGATATAGTAAATGTATACATTTTGGAGAAAAAAATAAATTAACAAAAGTTTTACTTGCGAGACAAAGTAGATATAAAGGTATGCAACGAAATGTGAAAATAAAGACATTGCAAGAATAAATCAAAATACTGTTTCGGATTGATTTTTTCTATGGTTATTATATATATATATATATATAAATATTTTTTATTGTTTATTATCTATGTACGTATACGTTTCGTCCTTTTTCAATCGGGACTCTTCAGCGTAGAGATATGACTATTCACTATTCGAAACCCTGGATTACGAGTATATTTCAACCCAAATCCAACGTCGCTAACCGATTCTGAATAGCTTATAAACAATGATAATTTCAACACATTTAAAGCGGCGAGACGTACAGGCATTCAACTTCTATAAGGGAAGGAATGATGCATATAAAGCAAGTGACGTCATGCTGTGTTAGTACTACCATTTACAGTTCTCTACTTTTTTACGAGGAGCTTCAAATATAAATATTTGTTATTGTTTATTATCTATGTACGTATACGTTTCGTCCTTTTTCAATAGGGACTCTTCAGCAGATATTTAGAGATATGACTATTCACTACCGGTCACACGATTCGAAACCCTGGATTACAAGTATATTTCAACCCAAATCCAACGTCGCTAACCGATCGGCCAATTCTGAATAGCTTATAAACAATGATAATTTTAACACAATTAAAGCGGCGAGACGTACAGGCATTCAACTTCTATAAGGGAAGGAATGATGCATATAAAGCAAGTGACGTCATGCTGTGTTAGTACTACCATTTACAGTGCTCTACTTTTTTAAGAGGAGCTTCAAATATAAATATTTGTTATTGTTTATTATCTATATACGTATATATATATATATATATATATATATATATATATATATATATATATATTATCATTATCATCAGGGTCTTTTGTTTATTATTTCACTCCTGGTGTGAGAAACCTCTCTTTGGTGTTTTCCCCCTTGTTTTATCTCTGCTAGGCGTGTCCAAGTAGGGCCTAGTTCACTATCGAAGTCGTATCCTCTACCAGGTATTTGGCTTGTCTCTAGGTCTTTCCATTGCCTCGGGGTTTATTCTTTCGCTCTATATTTCCACTTGTTGTCTGTACATCTCGAAAGGTGATCTGCCCATTTATGTTTTGCCATTCGTATGGAAGTGATGATTTACTTCAGTTTGCTGATCCAGGTGTTTCTATTTCTATCATGTAAACTGATGACAAACATATTGCGCTCTATTTTGTATGGTGCCACTTTTAGCTTTTCTATCGCTGCATTATTATGTTCCGATGTTTCGCTACTATATGTCATAACAGACATGATGTATTAATTGAACACTTTTTGCTTAATGTTCATTGTTAAGTTTGTACTCTCTATTATGTTGTCTACTTTGGAAATGGCTGTCCATCCAAGCGCAATTCGCCGTCTGATTTCAGGCATGATATCAACGTAAATCCCCCCCTTCTCCCCAAGGTAGATGGAGTTGCCAACTTTCTTGATATTTTCACCTTTCACTATTACCGGGGCTTTTATGGTTTATTTGTTAGACATGACCTGGGTTTTATAAGTGACGATTTTAAGAGTAATTATATGATTTGTATTGTGAATATCGTTAAACATCTCTTCTAATTCGTGAGGTGTATGACTTTCGACAATAATATCTTCAGAAAGTTCTACATAAGCAAGGTGTTCTCAGTTAATATTGATAGATCTGCCTACTCAATTAATTGTATTGATAACCCAACCATGCCGTGAGGATGTAAAGAGGTTTGGTGAACTGATGTCACCTTGTTTGGCACCTCTTTCTATATTGATATTGTTACTATCCTGTTAGTGTTTTTAAATTGCTCTCGTTCCGTCGTAAAATTCCTGATAAAAGTTGGTGTACGCACTGTCAATTTCTTGATTTTTCAAATTTGTGAACATATTGGTGAATTCGATGGACTCAAATGCCTTTTTTATAATCGAAAAGGCGAAACAAAGTTGTATACCGTGCTCGTTAGTTTTCTGTTGGAGTTGGCTTACAACATGAATGTTGTCCATGCTGGGAAATCCTGGTCAAAAACCAGCTTGTTCTCTGAGAGGTTTCTGTAATGTGTGTTTTACATGTTTTAGGGGAATTTGGGCGAATACCTTGTAAAACAGCCGAAAATACGATTATTGGCATGTGGTTTTTAATACGTTTCAAAACTCTTTTCTTGTGGAGAATGGTAACTGATGCATTCTTCCAGATGCTAGGCAGTTTGCTTTTATTAAAGCATTTATTGTATAAGCTTGTGTTGTATAGGTCTTAAAGCTATTAAATTATATATATATATATATATATATATATATATATATATATATATACATATATATATATATATATAACATTACATAAATAAGATTACAGTCTAACGTTAATCAGCCATGTTTCAATGCTACAACATCTCTTCAAATACTGGATAAAAATCATTTAGTCCTTGAAGAGATATTGTAACATCGAAAAGTTGGTTGATTGACGTAAGACTGTAATATATTTCATGTATTTTACTTGGTATAAAGCACTTTTGAAAATATTGATTTCATATTCAACTTATGTACATATTTAGACTTGATCAATTATATATATATATATATATATATATATATATATATATATATATATATATATATATATATGATGTTAAATCTAAGTTGATCAGCATTTGTTTCCGTGTTGTTATTTTGTCATATATATTTTAATCACAAAAAATATATGCTAAAATATTCGTCAGTTTGTGATTGAATTATTTAAGAAAACACTCTACTTCTTCCTGTTCAGGAATGTGTAAATAAGTGAGCCACCTGTCACTAAGTTATTATTGGTCACTTTCGCTTTTTCTTTTCTGTATAATGTGTTCTCCCGTTCTTATTCCATACATCTTCTATCATAATTATTTCTGACTCTCTCTTTCTCTCCCCCCTCTCTCTCTCTCACACACACACTCTCTATCTCCATCTATCTGTCACACACACACTATCTCTCTCCCCCTCTCTCTCTCTCTCACACACACACTATCTCTCTCCTTCTCTCTCTGTTTAATCCCAGGCAAAGTTAATAAATTGTAGAGAAACACGAACCCTATTGATTGATTTGTTATTCAAGTCTTTATGTGAAAGTTATCATTTTCACGAAAGTTAGAATATATCGATGCACATCCGTATGTAGCCATACAGATAATTTCAACTTTACGTTTTATTACTCCTAGCCAAATCTTAATTAAGAGAATTTACCCCAAAAGAAATATCCAGGAACAAAAAATACACGGGAGCATATTAAAAAATATAATTTAAACTGTTTTACCCTGATTGCACTCATTAACTTAACCAGTGTGCCTAAAGTGATGCGGGGTAACACACCAATTCACCCCAAATTATATTTGCACGTTTTTTATGCTCGAATTTTTGCTTTGCTTTTTTATTTTTCATTTTACATTTTCCCATACAAAAAAATTGTTTCTTTAAAAATTAAACTCTATTTTACGATCGTCTTTTTTGACGTCGTCTTTTGCACAGCTTAATTAGCCAAACTTTACATCTTTCTTCTTCTAATTCTAGTTTATGTCTGTATTCGACATTTTTATGTGGTTTTCCATCCTTTAAGAATATTTTCTTTATTAGTTAAGTCTTTTTTTCTCTCGTTCTTCTTTTTCTTCTTTTACTTCATTTTATTCTTCCGCTGATTTTCTTTAACCAGCATTTCATGATCTTTGTCATCTATTTCTTTTTCTTCTTATTATTTCTTTACTATTGTGTTCTTCTGCTTCATCTTCTTCTCCTGCTTCCTCTATCAGCTTTATCTTCTTCCTCGTCTTTGCTTTCTTCCTCTTCTGTGTCTGTCAAAACTATTCCACCATTGTTTTCTTCTTCCTCTTCTTCTTCTTCTTCTTCTTCTTCTTCTTCTTCTTCTTCTTCTTCTTCTTCTTCTCCGTCTTTGTATTTTTCTTCTTCTCCTCATGTCTCTGTAACCCGTATGTCACCATTGTCTTCTTCCTTTTCTTCTTTTTCTTCTTCTCGGTTGTCGCTATTTTATTATTCTCTTATTTTTCTGTAAGCAGTAGTCAACCACGTTCTTGTTGTTCTTTTTTCTCTCACTATCTTCATATTCTCGTTTTGAATGTGTAAACACTCCATCTTTCTAGCTTTTCTTCTCTATCGTGTTCTTCTCACTTAATGTATTACGTATGTAATAATACTACCTGCCCATCCCTTACTTAGTTATCACGGCCGTACCGCTGCTAATACGCAATAACTAAACTAAAGGGATGTAATTCCTTTTACTCGATCCTCTATAAACGTATTAACGCTACTTTATTTGTGTATGTAAAGAAGCAAACGAAAACTGCTTTTTTTTTTTTTAAACTGAACTTAATTATAAAACTTTTAACTGAAAAGGTTATTAACCAAAATTTGTAGAAGGAAAGTTTTGTGAAAAGATTAAAAAATTAAATTGTAACTTGTACTTTGACTATAAAATTATACCTTGTATATAATTATCTTCATCTTTGGACATTTCAAAAATAAAATTTCATCGAAGGAAAGGAACCCTGCAATTTCCACGAGATCCCGTTATTATTATTATTATTATTATTATTATTATTATTATTATTATTTCTATTATTATAGTTATTGTTATTGTTGTTGTCATCATCATCATCATCATCATCATCATCATCATTTACTCACTAAGTGTTTTTACACATGCCATCGTCAGCGATCGGTCACTGATAATGATCGGTTGTGTTCTCTGGAGTCTGGGTGACAACAAGTACCCCACATTTCCAGCATACTCCACCTCTGTCGATAACATTTGCAAGTGAATGTGCGTTATCGCAATAGTCGCTTACAATTAATTTCTGACTGGTATTGTCCATTGGTCTTCACTGGAATTTGGGTGTCAATAAGCTTCCCAATGCCTCAGTACTCTTGCCACTCTTCCAGTGCGGGTCTGCTTAGTTGTCTCTCTCTTCGGTCCTTCCATCCACCTCGATCCTTCAGGAGTATTTTGTGTGGTATTAGCTTATGGTTATGCCTTTTCAGGGGGGGTGACGGTTCATACTCTTTACACCAGTTTCAGTACCCCTGGGCCCATGTGGTGGTTCTTCAATGTTTTTGTTTGACTTCTGTGTCAGTTTCAAGGTGGCTGGTAAATATTTTTAGTTTATGTGGGATGTGTGCCGCATTCTAGGATTTTCTTTAAGATTTCAGTTGTTTTGATCATCGCTGTCCGTGCAGTTTCACTCTTTCGTTTTGATTCCAATTTCGTTTTTTTTTCCAGTTTTTTCGGGATGTTTTTGTCACTATGTAAAAAGTTATTAATTATGTTTTTCGTTAAAATAGAGGTGTATTACCATGAATGCATGGGATCGACGGAAGTGGATATTTCGAGAGAACAATATGTTGGTATCCTGGGGCTGAAATGGCGAAGTATAAATTATAATTGTTTGTTTATATTTTCACATTCCCATCGTAAAGTGTTCTTCAAAAGTCACCAAATATTCATGGTTATTTACAGAAATCAAGCATGGTGTCCCCAATAAATCTATCATTTCCAACGATGATGACGAGAAATTCACTCCACTTTCCAGATTGGCAAAGCCTGCACGTGTTCATAGATACATTTCATTAATTTTTTCCCTAAATCTACTTTGAGTAATAATCAAGAGCTTTGGCATGATTTTTTGAATGTTCTTACCTATACATAAATTTGGCTCCTACCACTAAACCTACTATACATTTAGGAAGTTATCATTGATGAATATTTGTGATCATAATGGAAAACAGGAAAAGATAGCTCATTTGCCGGAGCGTAGCTACCGGCGATTGAGGATGGTCTCCCAATACCGAAGGCGATGCCGCTTATTTCAAATAATATATACCAGTAAAAGGCGTTCAATTGTTATAAAAGCTGTTCTCATTACTGCAGAGATAACCATGTTGTCAATTACTCAATTGACAGTAAATAGTTACTAGACCTATGGAGAATATCGCAAAGAAAGTATTTCTACGAATCTTCGTCGTTTGGGGAGATCCACTATGGGTCATCTTTGAATTATCACATTTTTCGACATCATCATTATCTACATGAACTATGTAACGTTTCCTCGAGGAGAATTTTGGTTCACCTCCGATCCCATAAGGTGTGAATATGTTTCGCAAATGTATGAAAAGTACTTGGTTCGATTTTGTCCCAAATAAGCCAAAAGTTGCGTTCAATTTACATTTATTTACCGAATGTAAATGCTATAGACGGCAACTGCTAAGGAAATGGGGGGAAGGAATTATCAGTCCAGGAAAAGAAAACAGCACAAACGACAGAGGGTGTCATCGGAGCTGTAATATCCAGACGTAACTTACCTCTCTTTAATCTGCAATACCACTTGCTGATCCAGGATAGGTCTGCACTGTCATAGCAGACTAAACAATTCAACAATAGTCTGATATGAGGATCAGAACGCCATTGTTCCTGAGACAAACGGATTACAATGAGACTTAAATAATACATTTATGATTAGTTAACACGGCTGTAACACTTCCGATACGTATTAACTAAACAAAACGGATGTAATCCGCCCCAAATTGAGGGAACATAAAAGTATTACAGCGTCTGTATTTTGTGTATACAGTAACGTAGACGGCAACTGATTTTTGCCAAATGGGCTGAGATTTCCTTTAAAAGAAAAGAAGGTGCAATTTTCCACAAATGATTGCTTATATGTATTGGCGATCACATGGAAATATATGAGTTACATCTAAAATGTTTGGCAATCGACAAAAATGCAATAAGTTGTTTATAGCTTAAAATGTTCACATTTGTTTCTTAATTTCCCCCAACACCATATCACTTTTTCTTATAAATATTAAAGTATATAGTTATTGCTCAAGAGGATATTCCTCACACACTTTGGGTAAGAGGCCGAAAATGTCACAACCATGTTAAAATATAATATTGTCCAATATGTTCGTGGGAGGGAGGCGTTAAAATTGTTTTTTTCTCTTATATCATCCCTGCAAGTTTAAATCCTTTGGAATCGTCTTAGAATTTTCAATTTATATTTATAGTTGTGTTTAGCAGGTTCTATATTTTTGGAACTTACCTATGTTTGGTCAGTGTCACCTGGCAATGTAATTTATTTCGCGCACTGAACTGTTTACCTTAATATTTTGTTGTTTTCATCAGTGTCACTAATTGAATAGTCTCGATCCTTAGTTTGATTACGATTTCTCATAGTTTCTGTTTCTTTTTTTTTGTCGAAACTTCGTCTACATGTGTTTATATTACTGCAGTTATCTTCTTGTTCCTTACCTTATTCAGCTTCCTGTAGGCTCAATATATTTTGTGCCACTTAGAGATTCACTCTTGGACGCCAAAATCTTTTTGACTATTATCACGTTCATTCTCTTTTCTTGAATGAGCTTGTTCTTCAATGTCCCAGATAGGTTCATTCATTTTGTTCCTAAATAGAGTACGATATGTATGCATATTAAAATTGCAGTAGTTTTGCAGTTCTCATTTGACTTCTTTCTTAACCAAGACATATCTATTTTTTGCATTTTAATTTGCCCGCTCGACACTGTGTTCACAGATCTGCATTTCCCGTTTGCATGGATAGTGTATATTTTGGGTTTTATGTAGTGTTTTTTCTAATACCGTTGTTTGTTGCGGCTGTCAGTAGCAATTACATTACTCTTTGAAGGTTTCCTTTGCGTAACTATGTACATATTTACTGGGTCAGAATATCTTCCCCCCCTTAGTAATAGTCCATGTAGTAAGTCTCTTTCCATTTTGCTCTCTTGAGCATTTTGGTTCATGTTACGCTGCTCCTGTGTTGTGACTATGGGGCTATATTTTTGGCGGCCACTTGTGATCAGCAACTCTTTATTTTGTTTACTTGCATTCTCCACGCAATATCCGTTACTTACTAGTCCTCTTCTCCTTCGTTCCTTGTTATAATAATCGGTTAGTATGATCCTTCAATGTAGTGCATTTTTAATAGGCATTAGTTTATTTGTCCTTCTTTCAAGGTTACTGATTTATTATTTGATCTAGTATATAAAGAATCAAAGGTATCTTAGCAGGGATCCTATTCAACTGTTTATTTTGTATTAGGTTTCTACGAGATAATTTAGTTTCAATACGCTTTCTTGATTTTCTCCGGTATTCGTTTTTAATCGTCTTCTTCATCTCTGTTTATTAGATGTATTCCGCTTCAAGAATCCCTAGGTATTTATAGTTCACGCGTTCACAAAATGTTCTCACGAACAGTCGATTAGGTCGTCTAATACTTTGTGATTTATTGTTTGCAGTTCTAAATTTCGAGTCGTGCCAATTTTCTAATCAATATTCTATTCTTATATATTGGCTAAATATTTATTAGGGTATCTAGCTAATACTTCCTAATCATCATCATCATCATCATCATCATCATCATTGTTGATATTTTTTACTAATTCTTCCTTACCTTTAGATAACTTACCTGCTTTTTCAGCCTCTTCTCCATCCGCCTTTTTTCTTGCTATATTCAGTGTTATACTAACTCGTTAGACCGTTCTGTAAAACTGACGCCATTCGCTTTTCACTGTTTTTGTTGTTTGCTGTTTTCTTACCATAAACAACAAAGTAACATAATAAAAGCGATGAGAAATGTCGCCGTAAATTCTTATTGAAGTACTTATTAATAAGTGTAAGTAGATTACAATAATATAATGTCAAGTTATTTTTATATTTGTTTGTTAGTTTACAAAATAAGTATATTTGGTTTTACGAACTTATATTTGAGTATTTATTTCCTATTTCGCCTATAAATAAAATAAATAAATATATTTAAAAAGTGTGGCAAAAACGATAAGTATATGAAAGCAGAACAAACGTTAGTAATTGAAATGTAGCTACTTGATGTAGGACATAGTAGAAATAGTAAAAACAAGCGGGATTCTTTGAAAATTCCACAGCGCTTTCTACATGAATTTATAATCTATAACTAACTTGGTATGATGATATTCCTTTTGAAATAAAGATGTGCTTGTCAGTTTCAATACAATTTTTTTTAAACATAGTTCACCCCAAACAAGGCAGGACGCAACTGTAGACGTAAGGGACTACTGAGAAAACAAAGGGTTAAGGTTTGAGGGAAGGGGCTACCCTATTTTGGGAGCTGCGCAGCGAGATATCTGTTTACATTAGTTTTAAATGTATGCTTGTCAGTAACATGAGGAAATCAGGGAGCAGGGAGGGAGTTCCAGAGTCCAGCAAGACGAGAAAAGAAGCTTTTGGAGTAGAAAGCTTTTCGGCATCTGGGGACTTCCACAGTGTATGGATGGGATTTGGCAGATTGTCGTGTTGGTCTAGTGAATCTACGTCGTTGTGGTACCAGAGCAGCAAGCTCATCAGAGCACAATCCATTGAAGTACTTGTAAAACAGGCACAAGGATGCGACATTGCGGCGATGGGACAGGGGCTGGAGCCTGGTGGACAGTGAAGGACCTATCAAATTGGCGACTCTTTTTTTTAACCTTGTCTAAGAGGGAGAGACTAGCGGATGATCAAAAAGAATACTCTTCTACCGTAAAGATATGTATCATTGTTGGCTAAATATTCTTTAAATAAAACGAATATGTATATTATTTATTTATTCTATTAAGAATGTAGAAATTCAATCATTTTTAAAATGATAAATATTATCTGTCGTCTAACCGTAAAAATAATTGTCAGCAAAATATATTTCAAATCAACAAAAAATGTAACTTTTTGAAATGTATTTATTTAAAATTGTACTGTTTTAGTAGAATTGCATTTTGGAACAATTCATTTCAAAATTAGTAAAGTCATAAGTGTTACTTTAGCGATATAAGATTAATCACCTATCACAAACTTTAACAATCGGACAATAAGTGTGATAACGCACGTGGGATTAGTAAATGCCTAAACGCATTATAGTAATAACAAGCAGTAATTCCCGACGTTGTCCGGGGCAAAAGCGTAACATATTTTTTTTATAATAACTTCTATCTTTCTACGTCTTTTTATCCGTCTCTCTTTCTCTATTTACCCTCACATTTTCTCCCTCCCTCTCATCACAGTTCATTCCTCTCTCTTGACATATAACCACACTCTATTATAGAGCTGCCTCGAAGAATTAGTCACAGTAGGATATAACTTCTTGATAAAAAAGATCAGAGTAACTCTACTTTAGTACATAAAATATGTGAATAAAGTGTCTTAAAAAACCGACACCTCACCTGAAGAAAACCGTCATTAGATATTCAACCAGGGTAACGCTGATCAGGAATATACCAACTTTGTGAGTCTTCGTTTTTTAGTTTTTTTTACATTTAGCCGGACACACACACACATACACCCACAACGGTACTTTACATATATAGATTATTTTGAGTACGTAAAAAACAGCAATAGAAAAATATAAAAAAATGAAAAAATGAAAGAGCGAAGTATTTATCAAGTTAATTTAAACATTGAAATAGAAATAGAAATAAAAAAGTAAAATAGAATATCTACTTTTTATTTATTTTAACAAGGAAATCTATCTTCAAAAGCAAAATTACATTCGTTTTCTTTGTTATTATATTTATACAGTGTTCCCGCTCAGCGAATCATCATCATTAAGAATCTCCACACTGCCGAGCCTTTTCTTTCTGTTTCGGCAATGATTTATGAAATATAATCGTGCATTTCATAAGAATCAACTTGTGTTAATGCATATACCATTGTTTAAAGCTTAATGGGTTCTACCGACCTCAGTAATTAATAAGCAAATTATTCGTACAATTTCAGAAAAAAAGAACATTTATTTCATGAATAAAAAGGGAAAACATACACACGTTACATTTATAACACGTTTGCTTGTTTTCCGTCATACTTTGGTGCAGCACCGTTTCATCGATATTATGTGACACATTAGAAAAAAACAATCAAGTAATCACGTACAATACTTATTGCTTTTAGGCACGCAATAATAGAAAGTTTATCTGTCGTATAATCGTCAAAACAAATCAATACATTGATCTTTTCAAACGGATATTGTGTCTGAATTGTTTTTTTTATATCCAGCAAGCTAGTAACCAATTTACATGAGGATCGATAATTTATATTATTTGGATTATTTGGATTACTGTTCTCACATTAGATGTTACTCACATAACACAACGTTTTTAAGCTAGCCATGTTGCTAAAATAAGGTGTTCCGTTCGAAATTTCGTACAGATTCCAGAGATCGATAAGACACACCTGAAAAAGTTCGGAGAGTGTATCGGCCGAAACGTTGCGATAATAACATCCAAAATGGTAACAGTAGTCTGAATAATCCAAATAATACTGTTTCTTCGACTTCTCTCTCATTTGCATCCATCTTTGCAATCAAATTAACAAAGTAAAATAAGAAAAGTGATAGGAAATGTTGCTGTAAGTTCTTTTTGAAGTACTTATTAATAAATGTAAGTACATTAAAGTAAAATAAGGTCAAGTTCGCATTAGGACGAAGATCACGGTCCTCTTAAATTCCTTCATGTTTTGTATGTACACACCTTGCCGAACGTTTTGTAACCTGTATAGAACGTGTGTAACGTGTATAGTAAACAAATATTTCCACAACTCTATTTAACTTGGTTTTCTGATGTAGTTAATGTAAGAAAAAATAACCTTCATAGAACTGTTACCTATCGAGATCTTATTAGATATTTCTAAATAAAACTCGACCAACTCAGTGATCTTACTGATATATATATATATATATATATATATATATATATATATATATATATATATATATATATATGTTTATATATATTTGACCCCCAAACTATGCCTGTCACCATTGTAGTCGTAAATGTTTACTGAAAATTAGGGTGTGGGTTTGGGGTGTCACCCCAAGTTGGGAGCAGTGTAGCGAGAACATGGTTAACATTAATTTTAAACCTCCGCATGTCGGTACTGTCGGGGAAACAGAGAGCAGGGAGAGAGTTACAGAGGCTAGCAGCACAAAGAAAAAAGCTATTGGAGTAGAAGGCTCTGCGGCATCTTGGGATCTCCACAGCGAATGGATAGAATTTAGCTGATTGTCGAGTTGGTTTACTGAATTTACGTCGAGGGGGAATCAGAGTAGCCAGATAATCGGAGCACAATCCATTGAAGTATTTGTAAAACAAGTACAAGGATGCAAAATTGCTGCGATGGAACAGGAACTGAAGCTTGGTTGACAGTGAGGTACCTATTAGGTTGGCGAATCTTTTTTGGACCTTATCTAGGAGAGAGAGACTAGTAGATGATCAACCAGCACAGAGGTGGCAACAATACTCCATGCATGGGCGGATGGTGGCTTTGTAGAGATACAGGATGATGTCAGGTGTGAGAAGTTGACAGCATGCTAGATAGAACACAGAGAGCAGGGAGAGAGTTCCAGAAGCCAGCAGCACGAGGAAAGAAGCTATTGGAGTAAATGGCTCTCCGGCATCTTGGGCTCTCCACAGTGAATGGAGGGAATTTAGCTGATTGTCGAGTTGGTCTAGTGAATTTACGTCGAGGGGGCACCAAAGTAGCCAGATAATCGGAGCACAATCAATTGAAGTATTTGTAAAACAAGTACAAGGATGCAACATTGCGGCGATGGAACACGGACTGAAGCTTGGTTGACAGTGAGGGACCTATTAGGTTAGCGACTCTTTTTTGGACCTTATCTAGGAGAGAGAGACTAGTAGATGATCCACCTGTACAGATGTGGCAACAATACTCCATGCATGGTCGGATGTTGGCTTTGTAGAGGTACAGGATGATGTCAGCTGTTAGAAGTTTACAGCATGCTAGATGGAACACAGAGAGCAGGGAGAGAGTTCCAGAAGCCAGCAGCACGAGGAAAGAAGCTATTGGAGTAAATGGCTATCCGGCATCGTGGGCCCTCCACAGTGAATGGAGGGAATTTCGCTGATTGTCGAGTTGGTCTAGTGAATTTACGTCGAGGGGGCACCAAAGTAGCCAGATAATCGGAGCACAATCAATTGAAGTATTTGTAAAACAAGTACAAGGATGCAACATTGCGGCGATTGGACAGGGACTGAAGCTTAGTTGACAGTGAGGGACCTATTAGGTTGGCGACTCTTGTTTTGACGTTGTCTAGGAAAGAGAGACTAGTGGATGATCCACCAGCACAGAGGTGGCAACAAAACTCCATGTATGGGCGGATGGTGGCTCTGTAGAGATATAGGATTATGTCAGGTGTGAGGAGTTTACTAGCATGGTAGAGGGACTCCACCTTCTTTGCTGCAGCCTTGGCAATGTCTTCAATGTATTTGTTCCAATTCATGGTACCTGTGAAGATTAGGCCGAGGTGTTTGAACTCTCAGGTAGGGTGTTTTTTTGCCATGACAATCGGTGGTTGGAGAGGTGTTTTGTAGTTATGGAAGAAAATGAGCTCTGTCTTTGCGTCATTAAAAGTTACCAACCATTTATGACCCCAATCCACTGCAGTCATTCACTGAGGATTACGTCATTGCCTCGAATGCATATCTCATCAACATAATAAAAATACTGTTGAAAATTACAATAGTGAAATATTCATTTGCCCGTCTCGACGCCCTATATATTTAAAATCCCCTGGTTAGAATCCGACTTCCATGTCATTGTTGAAAAGAACTCTTCTTCTACTCATGGCTGTTTCCCATCTACAATGCAGCTTATACAACTCGAACATTTTTCTCCTCTTTCCATGAAGACATTCTCCTTACAAGTAAAATGAATTCCGTGCATTTATAAATGTCTTTGTAAGTGTTGTCCTGACTATGTAGATATAGAACCCAAAGGTTAGATATGAGCATCTAGCAACTCATCCCATGCGCTATCGCGTGCACAAGTTTCGAGATCATAGAATAACTTTAATTCCCATATCCGCCATTTTAGACCGTTTGCTTACTACGTATAAGTAGTTTAGTAAATAGTCCTCTGAGGGATTCTATGTGTTACATATTTCAAGATTGAACACGCACATCGATATACTCGAACCGATTGTCATTATGTAGAAAGGAAGCGAGTTTAAAAATAAGTTACGTACCTTTTACGATTTGAATCGATCTAATCGTGGACAGATTTACCCATTTTCGTCACTTTCCTCCCACTTTATATATCAAACGTATGTAATTACATTCTTTTACTCATGCGATATTTTCATTTTATTTTAATTGTTATTATTCTCTGACATTCTCTTATGATAAGTGTCAGACCAACAGTCAGTTAACATTTTTCTTACTATTTTTCCTATTTTCCCGTTTTAATTGATAATATTTAAATATGAGATAAAAAAATATCATCCCGATGAGAAAATCACAGCTAAAATAAACTTGGGAAATGATTTCATACACACTCCCTCCAAAAAAACATGAACAATTTACAAAATATATAAAGGCCGTTGGCTCACTAGCCAACTTGGGGGATCATGTCGGATGTTGGCCATTTTTATTTCAGGTAACAGAACAAAACAGACCACGCACAGGCAACTAAATATGATAAGCACAAAACAAAATTCACGCAGAGTAAGTAAGTACAACAGAATATAGACTAGTAATGGAGTGCTGACACAAACATAACAAAGAGGATCGTTTACACTTATAAAAAATATTCCGGATTTATGCCTTCGATTTTCCAAACATTCTGTATATGTAAAATATAATTATCCACACACACACACACACACACACACACACACACACATATATATATATATATATATATATATATATATATATATATATATATATATATATATATATATATATATTCCAAAAGAATATAACAAATACGGGTAAACTTTTCCGAACAGAAGATTTTTCTTACAATTATATGTCTCCTTACAAAGACAAAAATAAAACATGATGATACTAACCTAATGTTTCGAATATTTATTTACATTCTGATAGAAATCCATTACATGCTTTTTATTCCATGAAAATGTCTAAAATGTATGTCTTAAGCTAAAACCCTGAAGAAAACATGAAATTTAGGTAATTGTTCTCAAGTGATGTCTAATGATTATGGATCAAATCTAATGAAAATCGGAAATATTTTAATTTTCGAATAAGAGGATGTGTGAATAAAATGTCGCCTAAAAATCTTTTTAAATACTCTTAAAACTGAAATTAAAGAAATATATATTAATTGATGACTTATCTATTGTTTCAATTTTACAAAATCTTAGTAATCTGAATTTGCACGAAGTGATTTAACCCATATTAACACCTTTGGCACAAAACTAAATTAAGTTTAAAAAGTTCACATTACAACCCCTTAGATTTAAGATCTATATTCTAAAACTAATAATGATCGGTTTATTAGTTCAGACAGGAAATGTATATATAAAAGGTATAAACATATACACAGACCACACTTTATATATATGAAGAGAGATAGAAAGATAGATCAATAGATAGATAGATATATTAATATATATATATATATATATATATATATATATATATAGAGAGAGAGAGAGAGAGAGAGAGAGAGAGAGAGAGAGAGAGAGACATGAAGGGGGAGAAAGAGATAATCAACGAAATACTAGATTTGGAGCAGCAGGGATGGAGGAAAGTGATAAAAGTTTCTAAATTAAATTTTTATTCATTTTAGTTACTAACGCAAAGTTATGATTAACATATTCTCGCTTCTCTCCCTTTATTTATCTCTCTCTTTCTCTCTCTCTCTCTCTCTCTCTCTATATATATATATATATATATATATATATATATAGAGAGAGAGAGAGAGAGAGAGATTTTTGTCCAGATAGTCGTGACATTTTTGTAAGAGTGGCTTTTAAGTGTCTTGGAATCCTTCCAATAAACTAACCCTGAAGAACAAACAGAGTTGTCTTTCTGGCAGAGAAGAAAGTTCTTGGACTTATGTTTCAAGATGACTACAAAAAGTCCAGGGTAAAATATGAAAGGGGATAAAAGGTTGGCACTTCTCAAAGAGTTTTGTATAACGGCTTTTTACAGGTTTTAAAAGGTCCTTTTCATGAGTCGTGTGTCGTGTGTCGTTCTTTTCGTTAATTCTATTAAACCGGCAATCTCCATGTAGTTTAGAAAAAGTTGCAGGAATATATATATATATATATATATATATATATATATATATATATATATATATATATATATATATATATATATATATAAATAGATGCACTTGTCCTTGCCCCTGAATTAAAATGGGCTTCCTACATTAGAATATAACAGTATATAACTATATTATTTTAAATGATTACAGGTCAAACATATCATTTACTTCATTTTTACAAATAACAAATGATTAAATATGTTATTTTTGTCAGACATATACTCTACTTAATATATCTCTCTGCATCTATACATATGTATTTTGTGAGTAGATTTATATATATATATATATATATATATATATATATATATATATATATATTATAATAAAGTTGAGTTTATCATCTTTTCCCTAGAGCTGTATATCTGTATTATATAATCACGCAACATACGTGCTAAAATATTTTTTTTTGGGGGGGGGGGGTGAATTATGTTTCAAAAGTAATTTTCTAAGTTTTTTTAAGTTAATAGATTCTTTGTTTTTATGGTACCTTAACGGAATTTTAACATGATATGACGAATACAATAGAGATTTTTTTTGCAAAAAATAGTAAAAATGAATCGTAATTAATTCATGAAAAAATAACATATTTTCAATGGTTTTCATTTGCAGCCTCACAAATTCGTTTCCTTTCCAAAACATCGTCGATGACGAATTACAGAGTCACTCGATTGCGATTTGATACCCGACTTGATTCCCCCTGTTCTCCTTCAATTCCTGTTTCAGGGTTGTTGATGAAAACTTTTTCTTTCAGAAAATTTGAGGTAATTCCTTCCTAAACGAAATAACCCTGGATGTGGAATGGTTGGTATAAATGTTTCGGAAACGAACACGGTAAAGGTAGGGAATAATTATATAAATATTACTGCCTGAAACATTACAATCTACATACATTGAACTAATGGATATGATAAAATAAAATAAATAAATATAAAATGTTAAAAAATCTAGGGATGATTAGTTTTTGTTATAATAGAGAGAGGTTACTGGCTTACCGAGGGTGTCCATCAGGTGGGAGTTGTGCATCGTGATTCAATCCTATTTCTTTTCTCATATAAATTAATATCCTGGTCCATCTCTACGAAGAAATAGTTACCTGTCATCAACCTTTTCCTTGAATTTGTATAAATAAACTAGAGAGACGTGAATGAATTCTGAAGGCAGATCGATCCGTGTCAATCGATGGGAGATAATCCGCCGGGGCATCATGCTGAGTTACTTCCCCCTTTTCCTGTGAAAAATATTCAGGGTTTTTTTATTTTGTTGTTGGAGCAGAATTTATTTAACTATGTCAATCTTTAATGTTATATAAAATTATATTTCTCAACTTGTTCTAAATAATTTTAGCCTTTAATATTTTTCATAAAAGGACAATAGATTTTTGAAAATATTCCTTTCTGTTAGTTTTTGGTATTTTTATTTTTTATCATATCTTTTAAACTGTTTTTTGCGGAATTATTATTATTTAGCCCGGACTGTTTTCTTGCATCCGCGAGTAAAACGGCTTTAATCTTTTTTTTTTTTAAATTCTCGGCCTTTTTGTATTTCTTTATGTCTATCGACAGAAGTTGATGCTTGACTCTTCAACGGAATAATAGCAGGGTGCATGTGCTAATCTGAGGTCCTAGAGGTTATTCAAGCGTTGCGCTGTGGATGGTTTGATTTGGTTTGATTTTTTCGGGAGGGGTATATATTAAAGTTGATCTAAGAGTATGTCTTCAGCCGGATGTGGAGGATTCCCCCTTCTTTTTCCCTCTTTTTTATTTTCCCTTTTTCGATTTTGTGGGGGCGCATCACAGCTACCACATAATACCGAGTTGTTTGAGCTGACTTTTGAACTTATTTTCCTGTTTTCTACTTAAGTGATTTAAACTAAGTCAATTCCCCGAGGGTGTTGTCTATTGGTAAGGTCAATACCTTAGGTGTTGTATCTCTCCTGATAAACTGCATAGCAAGCACCTTGCTAGGTAGCGAAACACGTATAGGGAAAAATAACTTTCCAAAATGAATCAATAATAAAAGAAAATATTTTTTCGTTGTGATGAATCCTCTCTGGAATAAATGTCCTGGTAAACTCTTCAAATATATATATATATATATATATATATATATATATATATATATATATATATATATATATATATATATAAGAATAATTGTTTGGAGGCGATAACAATGCGTTGTTAAAGTGACACATATACGACATATGGAATCGTAAAAACAAAGTGACAATATTGAAAAGTCAATAAATTTCAAAAAAATGTTTTATTTACCAGTGTATCGTTGACCGTGGTGTTAGATTGGAGTGTGTCCTTTTTATTATTATTTTTTTTATTTTTTTATGTATTTTTTTTTTATTTTCTTCAGAAATAAAATAAATACAGCCACTCGTTGGAGTGTGTTTTTGCCAAAAGCCGGGGCCGGAAATGCTGGTTTGTTTTTAGTAGCTGGTCTGCAGAGGTTTGTTTATTTATTTATTTTAATTTTTTTTTTTAATAATTTATTATTTACTATTTTTTTAACCAGAGATAGATATATATATATGGGTAATATATATTAACAGAAAAAATATTTCATATAGTTCACATCTATTCTCATTGGAATCAATACAAACGCACAAACTTTGTCCTTAGAAAAAGAATGTCCAGTCCACATACTCTATGTAAGTATGCTTGTTAGGTAATGTCTTTATTATTTTGACAAAGTTTGCCTTGACTTCTGAGGAGCTGGTTCAGGGAGCCTTCTAGATGTGCATCTGAATTTTGCTCTTGACATTTGAGTGTTGATTTATTGTAGAAAATGTGTTTTCTATATATATATCCATATTTCCTATGGTTTTTACTGTTCCTTTTCTGAAGACTTTTTGCATGGATTTTCACCTGAATGTGTTCAGGTATGTCTGATCTTTTCCATAAAATGCGTAAGATCTGTAATTATATATATATATATATATATATATATATATATATATATATATATATATATATATATATATATGTGTGTATATATATACACGCACACACATATATATATATATATATATATGTGTGTATATATATACACGCACACACATATATATATATATATATATATATATATATATATATATGAATTACTACTCATACGTTTACCCTTTCATGTTTATGTGTCTATAAATTTAATCTTTTTAACCGATACATGTTGCCGAAACATTTAAAACACCTGACATTCCCCTCCCAACATTTGGCACCTGAGATGCATTCTTTTTTTAACTGAATAAAGTTCCCAAAGCAATATTGACATCACGAAACGGTCACGATTCTTGGCAACATTTATAAAGAAGAGGTTGATAGTCCCAACGTGAGGATGACTTAAAGGATATATATATATATATATATATATATATATACATATATATATATATATATATATATATATATATATATATATATATGCGTGTGTATATATATATATATTATATTTTTACGTAATTAAAGGTAATCTATGGACACGTGTTTTTGACGATGAGCCGTCCTAAGCAAAAGAAATAAGATATCGGGCTTTGATAGACGAAATTTACAATTACTGGAACAAAACAAATTGACAGCCTGAAAAGGAATACATTTGTAAAATAAAAGTGTTTTCGTCAATATCGAATATTTAAGATCATCCTAACTCAATGAATCCACATACATTTCTCAGAGCAAATTCTTGCCCCAAAAGTTATTTGATAACGAAATGACAATGGCGTCCATTGATTTTACGTTAAATACCCAAATTATTGTTTTGACATGTCCATTTCGTTAGTTATATTAGTGACGGTTGTTATTAATGACAAGAAATAAGATTAATGCACTCTTTTAATTTAAATTAACCTAATGCTGGGTTCCGTTTTATTTATTTATCTTTTTTTGTCTAGTTGTGAATCTTAGTAATTCAATATTTAAAGTTTTGAAGTATATCAATTATTAGTTATTTCTTTGTGGTGATAGTTGATTCATGTATTGAAAATTAGTTGTTTACTATAGTATCATTCGACTATAACATGTATACAATTATATCTGTATTTCCTTGAAAATGTTATAATATGTGTTTTCAGTTCTATATTTATTTATCTCTTATTTAATACTTCTATTATTAAAATTGTATAATATGTGTTTTCAGTTCTGTATTTATTTGGGTCTGATTTAATACTTCTAGTATTAAATAGTGTATCAGAATTTCAAAGTTAGTATTATGCTTGTTGCTTTCTAAGAAAATTAAAAACAAATATCTGAAATTGTTTAGCTTCTACAAATTCTTATTAACCCTGTCTCACGCCTAAACGCCCATTAAAATATAGAAGTATACACAACACAAAAGCAAATTGAATTACACTTTGCAAAATAAATAATCTCACTAATAGAGATGCAAAATAACACAGAAATTTCAATTAAAGATATAGATCCCTAGAAAATGTTGTCGATCACATATAATTACCGCCATCCTAACCACCCAAATCACAGATTCTAATAGAGAATATGCTGTTTAGTACTGTTATCTTTTCGGTCATTTCTTTGTTCATTTATGCCGAAAGAGAAAAGACAGCAAACGCCCACACATAAACATATTTGTCTATCACAGATAATAAACCTCCTTGACCACAGACAACAACGCTCATCCACATCAGACAATTACGTTTAATTAGAGAGCCTCCGTTTTCATTCTATACTCATTCACTTTCCTTCTTTGTTAATTTAGACCGGAAAAGAAACAGATAGAAAACGACCACACATAAAGTCGTAATATGTGTCCTTGTGACCAGATGAGTCAACATTAATTTGAGTTCCCCATTGAAAGCTGGAAAAATTAAAAAGTTTCCGAAAGTTACCAATTAAAAATGCTATAAAAAGAAAAACAAAGTAAGAAATTAGAATTTACCTTGCTTCTATAATCGACACAAACCACACACACTCAGTACGAAATGGTAATTTACACATTTATTGGTTTATTCGTTTTTTTGTAACCCACGCCTGTGTTTAATAATCGACTGATAACATCCATATATATATATATATATATATATATATATATATATATATATATATATATATATATATATATATATGGAAATTGATACTATGTATGTATTCATCAACGTTTCGTCTTTATAATAAGACTTCCTCAGGATGATTCTAAACGTTTATGAATACATAAATAGTATTTTGGGTTTTCCTTGTTCTAATATATATATATATATATATATATATATATATATATATATATATATATATATATATCTATATATATATATATATATATATATGATAAAGTTGAAAAAGTGTTTAAGCGTAATGGAAATTGAAAAAGGAAAATCAAACCATATTCTTTATGTATTCATCTACGTTTCGTCTTAATTAAATGACTTTCTTAGTATTATATAGAGAATAATCCTGAGGAAGTCTTATTATAAAGACGAAACGTTAGTGAATACATACACAGTATGTTTGTATTTTATTTTTTCAATTTCCATATATATATATATATATATATATATATATAAAACATTTATATATACGTGAAGAAAACGTGGACACTTTACTCTGATATATATATATGTATATTATATTTTTTACTTCCTATTGTTTTCTATTGTTTTCTTTAGCTGTTTGTATTTATTGTACCCTACTTCTTTCGGCCATTATGTCCTTACTTTGTCAATTCTCTTCCACGTAACATTACAGCGTTGTGAGCTCTATAAGTAATAATAGAAGCTTTATCTACTCTGGCGTGTCTAATCAATTTCTTACGTATCTCAACTTGTTCGGAATATTTCTCCATTCCGATTGTTGAGAGCACAATATGTCTTAGATTGATTTCATTTGTAGTCATAACAATCGTTTGATGGATTGAGACATTAAAAGTCAATCTCTTATGTTTAGTAGAGAAAAAAGTATATGCAACCAATAACAACATCCAAACAAACACACCGGTATTTTTTCTGTATACTTATACAATTGCTACACCTTTCGATCAAGTCAGGGAAATCGGTCGATTTGTATGACTGTTTCTTCAGCTTATATATATATATATATATATATTTATATATATATTATTATCATTTTAATTACAGTTTCGTTTATAAGCGTTGGGTAATCACTCCTGCGAATTTTTAGTGTGTTTATATAATAGTGGTCTACAAGTAGCGTTATATATATATATATATATATATATATATATATATATATATATATATATATATATATATATATATATATTATATATATATATATATACGAGTCGAGTCATTTGTGACTTGAAAATCGGGTTCGAGCACTCCGATCGAAATGAATTAATATCCCTACACTGAAGATTTCGTAAGCATAAAACACCGATATCTGTAGGTAGTACTAATTCATATTTACCTAAGAAAATAGTATATATATATATATATATATATATATATATATATATATATACATATATATAGCTCTATTACCTACTATTATATAAACATAATCATATGTAGATATAGTATACTATATATATAGTATATTTTATTTATACTAATATTTCTTTTCTACACATGCCAATACATTGTTCATATGCGAATGCATAATAATTTTTTACGTTATATTACAGACCCATGTGTATATATTTGTGTATACATAAATATAAAATCGCCTCATAACATAAAATCTCGTTAGTAAAACACGTACCTATGCAGGGAAGAGAAAGGTAGAAAGAAAAAGATACGACTATGTAGATATGGAGAGAAATATAAATTTGAATATAAAGATTTTACACACGTGATTTTTCTTCTATTTTGTGTTTTTATGACACCGGGCAACGCCGGGTATCCCTGCTAGTATATATATATATATATATATATATATATATATATATATATATATATATATATATATATACGAGTCAGTGGTGACTTGGAAACCGGGTTCGAGGTCTCTGACCCACATAAATTCACATCCCTACACTGAAGATGTCGTAAGCATGACACATCGATATATGTAGGTAACAATAATTCATATTTACCTAATAAAATAGTATATATATATATATATATATATATATATATATATATATATATATATATATAGCTCTACTGGTTATGACATACTATGATATAAACATAATAATATATAGATTTAGTTTGCTATATAGATAGTATATATTTTTTTATTTATACTAATATTTATTTTTACATATTTCGATACTATTTTCATATGCATGCGTCATGTTTACAAATTATTAGGATGTAGAAAACTGATACATGAACTAAAATGGCTTTGATAGACATATCTTTTGGGTTAACGGAAAGTGTAGTATTTGTTCTTGTACTACACTTCATCTTGTAAGTCCTTTGTTCAGTTAAAGAAGAAATCTTTCTAGACTGAGGCAAGTTCATATCCAGAGGTTTCTTAATTAATAAGCTGGATTTCCCCACATTAAAACCTACCGTGTGTCTAACTCTACGCTCGTGGGGAGTAAAGTAAATAAGGAGAGAAAATAATGCATTTTTACTAAAATAAAACAGTTTTTGATGATAGCATACATATATGTTTGTAATGTAATTTTAATTCTCCTTCCGTTTTGCAAACGGCTTTTCTTAAGGTATGAACCACGTACATACTTGAATAATGTAATCCTCGTTGATGTTGGACATTGCTCTCACTAACAAAACTTTTAGGGATTATTTAGGTTTATGATTATGCTTATTAACCTTCTTCTCAACAATGCTCTATACGTAGTAGCCGAAAACATTGAGATATGGGGCGGCTAGTTGGGCAAATGTTTGAGGGCATGTAACCATGAAAATGGTTTGCCATACATTTCTGGTCATCTTTTCTGACGTAAAGTGAACTTTACTTATAAAACGTGTATCTCATGTCTTTGTGCACAGCATTTCAGTGTTTTTCTTTTGACACAGAATGGTTGTAATAGACTTCATTAACTTTTCTAGTATTACCACCAACAGTGGTTTGTACTTGCCGAACACATTCTGATGTTCTAATTCTACCAGTGTGTCTAGAATATTTATTCTTTCTGATTCAAACCTTTGATTCTTCGCGACTCCATTAAAGGAAATTTCTAGCGATTCTTACAAATTGTCCTTTTTCTAGTTGTATAGTAACGATAACTTCCATTATTTTCTAAATATAGGGACTGATATTGATAATTTTGAAATATAGAAAATATAAACTCAAATAATATTGCTGCTATCGTTAAAATTATGTATCTGCGTCAAAAACTGACGCAGCTTGTATATAAGAGAAAGATGACAAAATATATTTGTTATTTGTTTTTTTCTGATGATTATTAAGATGCACGGTAATTAAGACAGTAGAGTGAGAGAATTGAAAACAGAAGATAAGGCCAATATATATTTAAATATATATATATATACATATATCCGCACCTTAAAGATGAGAAGAACTTAACTTAACTAACCACAAAACGAGAAGGTCTGACATCTGAGCTAGACAGACATAGAGCCTATGTGTAAGTATAAAGACTGGCACTACAAACCAAATAAAGTAGCTTGAATTTTCACTAATATATTTAAATATTAAAAAAAACAGACGTATATTGATTGCGCACAAAATGCCAACTCAAATAACTAAAGTGGTCAATTCTTAATAATTCACAAATGCATGGTACATATAGGAAGTGAGTGTCATACAACGGCGATTAAAATACGTGTTTTCTACTACGAGTGTGTTTGCGGCTTCAGTGTATCCTACAATTTCGTCGTAGGTAGAGAGAAAAATACAGTATGCTATACCCTCCAAAGGGGATTAGTGAACATAAACGAATTGTCAAAACAGAACTTGAACGCATGCTATAGAATTGCCTATCTAATGTATGATGCATGTAGGACACTTATAATGGAACAGCTATTAAACTACATGTAGATTCTAACACTGATGTGTGATTGTAACTAACACCTAGAAGTCGTCTCGACATCAGGTATTTGATTGAACATGTATTATTACATATAAATACTAGAATAGTCTCTATTCTAGTATTTATATGTAATAATACATGTTCAATCAAATACCTGATGTATCTATGACACGTATCATAGAATGGTTATTAAACAACACCTGCGGTCTAACACTGATATGTAAGTTTGTCTTACGATTGGGAGTCGAGTATATCCTAGTATATAACCTGTAATAATAAATGTTCAATAATAAATGTTCAATCTTATACCTGATGTATCTAAGACACTGATGTGGGAGTTTATCTTATGCTTGAGAATTGAGTCATGAGGGAAAGATTCGACATAATGTCGATTTTATGTAAGTGATATTCAGCTACTGAAAGAGGGGGACTTTAAATAGACAAAAGTGCATAAACTCATAGTATGAAAACTGCAGGGGTGATTGAGCTATACAATTTCTAAGTGTAAGAATACAAGTTGCCCTATAGTTCATACTTAAAATGTGTTTTCTAATACCTGATGCATATCCAAGACGCCGACCATAAAACGGGTATTAAACTACACCCAGATAATCTTACTTTCACTGATGTGTTTTTATCGTTATCCTTCGGCTGGAATGTTCGTAACGTAAGCTTAATGAAAACACATATTTTCGTGATTTCTACCCAGCAAAAAAAAAGTATGTAAGCCTCATGTTTTTGCAATTTCCTTTTCTGGTTTCTAATCAACTTCCTTTTTTTGTGCTCAAATTCTTCTTCCTTTTTTCGTCCTGATTTTTTTCCTAACGATCCTTCCGGTCTGATTTATTTCATGACGATACTGATTCTTTTTCAAATGACACTTCCGGTTTCTTTATTTGACGTTCTCTATTATCTGTATTTAATATAATTCAACGACATGCTTATCATTTTCTGTATGATTAATGTTTCCTTTTTTTTATTTCCCTTCACTTTGTCTTTCACTTACATGACTATATATTATTTATTGCTCTTCGTCGTATTCTGTTTAGTTATTTTTATATTCTTGTTTTCTTTCATTTTTCCTCGCTTATTCTGCTTTCTTCACATTTATTCTTTTATTTCGTGTGTTCGTCCCATTTTTTATATCATCTCCCTTGGTTCGTATTTTATATTTCTCATTGTCATTTTGTTTTCCATCATTAATTCATTCATTTTCCTTTAATTCTTAATGTTTGTCTAATTTTCTTTTTCTTTATCTTTTCATTTCGTATAATCCGTGTTCTTATTTGTTTGTTTCTTCATCTTTTTTTTTCACAGTAAAGTATAATTATAACAAGTTCCGCAGTTGCTATCTTCATCTTTCTGAAGAATTTGTTGTTAATAAAAACATTTCTGTTGATATAATATTAAGAACAAAATCACTCTTTTAACAGAAAATAGTTATAGTCTGGGAAATATTGCTTAAACTAGCTTTACCCGTGTCTCGGCTTTTTCTAGGAGAATATATGAACTCAAGTTGAAATATTGAATTATCTAATAGTTATTTGTAAGGTGAATCAAGATCTCACAACGTGAATGTACAACATTGGGTGGGGTAGGCGGATTGTCACCGGAACATAGGGGAAGTTTACTTGCCGAATTGGACTAAAGGTTAATGTTCGTTTTAATGAAGGGCATATTTTGCTAAAAAGAAAAAAAAACGTGGGGCCGTTAAATGTTTTTAAATGTCAATTTAACCAAATTAAATAATAAAAAATGCACAATAAGATAAGAAGAGGTATCTGTTTTTTTTTTATCGTTTTGGGTGTTCGACGCAGATGCAGACCCCACGAGTTTAATGAAAAACCGTATTTTTCTTTCGGGGAAGCACCCGAACTTATGGTGGGAGTTTATTTAGAAGGCTTAAAAGTAGTTCATTCTTTTTTTTTCAATTAACAAAAAAATAAAATGACTGACTTGTTTATTAATAAACCGAACTGGATTCTCGTGAATTTAATTTTGTAATTAATTATTTTTTAAGACGATTTGTAAGATGGTGTTATTTTATGCTAGGGCAAGTTTTATTCTAATACATGTGCACTTATTTGTACAAACATAATTCGATTAGTAATTCTCAATGTTACGTTGACACAGACTCAAGCTAGGTAGTCACACAATTTGGTTTATATAGAGATGACACTTTAAAAAAAATGTTTATCTTATGTTTTAATGTTCATCTTTTTCTTTCTTTTTCGTTTACGCCTTCCTCATGACTACCTCCTTCCTGAGTTGTAACGCCTTCCCTATTTGTAACGTCTTCCTCATTTTAAACGCCATCCTTATTTATACTACATTCCCCAATTGTACCTCCTTCCTCAGTTGTAACATATTCTACTTCTACATTGGTAACGTCTTCCTCATTTATAACGCATTTCCCATTTGTACACCCTTCGTCGGTAGTAACACTCTCTCAATTGTAACACCTTCTTCATTGTTACCCCATTTTCCTAGTTATAACGCCTTCTCCAGCTGTAACGCCTTCTTTAATTGTACAGTCTTCCCTATATATAACGCCTTCCTCATCTGTGCCACTGCCCCCATTTTTAACGACTTTTACATTTGTAACACCGTCCATATGTAACGTCGTCCTCATTTGTGTCGCCTTCTTTATTTGTAACACCTTCCCCATTTGTACAGCTTTTCCTTTTAATCTTATTGCGCTTTTTTATTATTTTACTGTGACTATTAATTATTTTATCCTAAACTACCGGGCTTACAACGAATCGTAATGTTTCTTCCTACTAAAAATATATTTATTATTTACATGTTTAAGAATATTTTACTTTCAAATATATCTTGACATCATTTTTATCTTGTGGTTTATTTTAACGTTGTTCACTTTACACCGATCTTACTTATTATTGTCATACTTTATTTACTATTCTTTTACGTTTTTTTCTTCTTCTTAATCCTCATCAAACCTCCTTTCCTTCTATTTCTACTTTTCTTCTTTTTTTCTTTTTCTTCGTATTCTTCTTCATATACTGGGTCGAATGCTTTTTATTCGTCTTACTCTCCTTCTTCTTCATTTATTCTTCGGTTTCCTTTCATCATACCCTACGTTTCTATTCCCCTCTTCTTGTTGTTCTTCTTTTTTTGCTAGGTATTATTATTATTTTCCCCTTTTTCTTCGCATCTTCTCTCTCTTCTTTTTCCTTTTCTCTCTTTCTCCCGCTCATACGTGTTGTTAATTTTCCAATGCTTCACTTATTCTTCGTGTTTTACCTCATCATTTTATCCCCATTCTTCTCCTTTTCCCTTTTTACCCTGGACATCCCCTTCTTTTCTTCACATTCACAACAACCCTCTTCTTATTATTATTCTTCGTCTTCTTCGTCTTGTTTGTGTTCTTCTTCTCATATGTTGCTTCTTCTTATCACCCCTTTTCTTTTCTTTTTCCCATCTGTCTTCTTGTAATGCTCACCATGTATTTTCTTCTTCAATTTCATATCATGTCCTTCATCTTTCTTGTCTCCTTCTCCCCCTTTTTCCATTATTCTCTTCCTCGCGTTCATGTTCCTATGTTTCTCCTCATCTTTGTTGGTTTTTCATCGACAACTTCTTTTTCTTGCTTTTCGTTTCAATCTCGACATCGTTTTAATCTCGACTTTTACTTTTTTCTTCGTTTTATTTTTTCCTTCGTTGTTCACATACTCGAGCTCGTTCCTCTTATTCGTCTCCTTTTTTCTTTTTATTTATCTCTGTATTTTTTTGTACATTGTTTCCTCTTTCCTGTCTTCTCCTCTACTACTACTACAACTACTACTACTACTACTACTACCACTATGTTCCTTCTAATATATATAACACTCTTCCAACTACTAATAATAGCGTTAGCATTACATAAATTTTCGCTGGTTTTGCTGGTTTTTTATAAATATTATTTTAACAAGTCATGTTTTCTTTCATTTCCTCGTTTTGTTTTTCTATACCTTCTTTTATTTCCACCTCATTATATTGTTTGGGTTTTTATAAATACTTTTCATACCCAGCCCCTTTTCTCATTTTCCTTCCTGGTCGGTTCGGAAAACCTCGATCCGCTTATAGAGCCTCCCAGAATACATTACTTCCTGTAACTACACCTAGAGGCTTTATAGATCCCAGTCATCTTTTTTTTTCTTTTTTGAGTAGAAAACCAAACCAAAAACAAACTAATCGTCTATATATGCTTCTTAACATGATAAGCCAATATCGAGCATCGAATATTGATTGTCTACCAAAAGTGGACTCCGGTTTACTTTTCCCTTAATGCGTCCACGATCCGAATTGATTTTGCCACGCAAACACTTACCCCTAGCGTCTGTTCACCAGTCGTGATATGCTTTTAGTGATGGACAAGTGCCAAGGCTACCTTCGGGGAAATCGGGTCGATGGACGAGACTGAATATCGTCCTACAACTTGCGCTTTCATGGATAAGGTGTGTTTGATGTTTCAGTTCGTTTTCCTCTTGTTTTTTCCTTGTCTCTTTCTGTATCTACGTTCATCGTATCTCATCAGTTCTCTTTTGCCTCCTTATCGACTGTTTAGTTAAACTTGGAGGAAAACAAAAAAACTCTATTGCCGTATTCGACACTGTGCATTTTATTTTAATTTCATTTAATACCGACTAACAGTTATGTATGCATAACAGGGCTACCCGGCTGTTCGCGGGTTTACCAAATGCCTTAAATGTGTGTGTACACCTTTTCTTTAAAACATTCTCCCTCTCCATCTATCTCCCTTTCTCTCTCTCTATCTCTCTCTCTCTCTCTCTCGCTCTCTCTCTCTCTCTCTTTGGTAACGGAATAAAAAAAAAACACTAACTGACTGTTTGACATAGATTCAGTGATATTTTTAAACACTTACCAGCAATAATAAAAGAAATCGATTGAACCCTTTTTAACTCTCCCCCAAAAAGTCCCTTCTCTCTCTCCCTCTCCCTCTCTCTCTCAGACAATTACTTAAATATAATATAAAGATGAAAGGAAAAAGAAAGAAAAGAAAACCATCTCTGACTGACTCTTTGACATATTTTCAGTGTTATTTTTAAACACCTACAAGTAAGAGTTAAAATGATTATTTTTTACCCCATTCACAAATTTGATACCGGATGAACATAAGAGAATAAATATAACAGTAGTCATGTCTACAATCAACCATGAAGGGAGACACATTGAATCTGATTATGCAAGATCTGTAAATATATCTGATCAACTTCTTGACCTTTAGTCAGGCTCACAAAAATGACGATATGCTTTTATATAATAGAACATCAGACGTCTTGCCACTCATTCAAATACCCTGTTTGTCTGTGGATCAAACTGAAGCGGTACAGATCGACCGTCTGTCATGCTGAATTAAATAGGTGTTACTTATTCTACCTGCCTCTAACCATATCTACATGTTAATGCATATTTCTGGTATGTATGTTACAATAAACATTAACATAGCACGTTCTGGGACATGTAATGTTGAAGTTTAAAATACAATTTTCTTTAGTTTGTCACTTTAAAATTTTAAATATGTATATTAGACGACAAATATTATTTTCATCTGTTCAATTGTCTATCCCGCTTATATTTAAATAAAAGTGTCTTTGTTCTCTTATGCTTACGTTTTAAATACCAACATTAAATTGTTTAAATCAGGAAAACATTTGTTTGAAAATTCAGTTAAATATAACAAAAATAAAATGGCAATGAATAAAATAAGCCAAGTTTTGATCGTTGTATATCTCTCTACCTCTTACTCTTTTTTAACTACAGGTTAAATAGTATAACTGCCTGTGCTGATATTCCCCTGCTTTATAATAGACCATTTCTATATTTTTATACTTGCAATTATTCATTACCTTCGACTAATAATGAACATACAAAGACAGGGATAGAAAAAGGCAAACACCAGACAGACTCAGAGACAGATAGAGACAGAGACAGACATACAAACAGAAAGAATCGAGTGGTCGACACTAAAGAATAAGGTGTGATCAAACAACATACAATGAGAGATGCCTTAGAGAGGTACTTACTAAGCGATGGGTCACTTAATGAGTTATTTGATAATTACGGGCGATTAGAACAATCATAATAGAACTGACTCTAAAAAAAACTGAGGAATATTTTACCATGTACTTTGTGTGATTAAAATATGTACGAAAGAGTCTGATCGGAACAATGGTTTACCACAGCTTTAGTTATTTAATGAATACTGACTTAGAGATGTCGTGCCTATGAAAAGCTTGAAACGCTAGCGTCTGTGGGTATTAATAATTTTATATTTATTTATAAATATAATATATATATATATATATATATATATATATATATATATATATATATATATATATATATATATATTCTTTGTCGTACAAAACTTTAAAATGGCATTGAAGAGACAATATTTATTACTCATAATTAATTAAGAAATTAAAAAGATGAAAGGGCAGCTGACCGATTTCGTACCTCGCTCAACAGAGCCAAATATCGGGGTATCGTATAAAAAATATAAAAAAGATGCTATGAGAATTATAGCGAGGGAAAGGCGCAAAAAAGGCTAAAAAAAACAGTTGAATCAAATAGAAACAACAATAAGCCCGAGGAGATTTTCTCTTTGCTTGAAAAGTGATGGTCTCAAGGACTTAATATAGATTGTGTCTAGGATCTTGACATGATAGGGAGAGTGCAACTTACTAACAATGGAGAATAAGTCGACACGTAATTTAGAGGCACAGGTGTGGTTATTTATAAGATGTTTACCTATCGACGAACCATAAGTAGTATTCAAATATATATGTATACATATATTTATTTTTGTACAGAAAAAATGAGTACAACATTAGAACACTCGGTTTCAACTTCATAAGGACTTACCCCTCCGACTTTCTTCAGCTTATGCTGTCACCGGTTTTAGAAATGTGAATCCACGTATCACTCTTGTTAGAATACGTTGTTTGCTTTAGACTGTCATGTATATTTGTTAGTAATTTGTGTTAGGGAGGGATATAATGTTCAATAAAGTTCGGAAAAGGGGGTGGTATGTAACAGTTCAGATTTAAAATAGGAGAAAATATTTTTTAAACCCCCAAAACGAGTCCCGTGAATCAATGTTTATTGGGAGCGTATAATAGGTCGTTAACTTGGTGTCGTCTAGAAAGTGCTAAAGAGAGGATATCGGGTTGTGGATTTAACTTTCGAGAGAGAAAAAAGAAGGTAAAACACCTATCAATTTTATTTTCAGGGTTTGGATTAAAACACTTTTAATCAATCCGAAAGAAATTTAAATTAAAATTTAACACTATTCCGGTATTCGTAGCCATTAATTGGTCTAAGGGGAGTGAATCCGCAAGTTCTTTAATTATTCTACGTTAGGAATTTAGTATTCTTGATATATATATATATATATATATATATATATATATATATATATATATATATATATATATATATATATATATATATGTATATATATATATATATATATATATTTATATATGTATCAAATTTAATTGGGGAAACGCAGCGTGAAATGAAGAAAAGACTGAGCAAACACAAAAAACGATATACAAAACAATAACGCTGTAAATGCGCTTTTTTCACGCATTACAATACGATCATGCTTTCAAGTTCGAACAGGCCAAAATCATTACGCATATTTTTAACAAAACTCGGCGAAGACTACTTGAAACAGCACTCATCACAGACTCTAACATCATCAAAAAACGGAATGGTTCCTACAACCTATCCCCCCACAGAGGCAAACTTATCTTTGCCTAACAAAAAGTAAACCAAGACAACAGCACATGTTCTCTTTATCATTCTCATTTGCACATATATGCAACTCCCTGCATACACACGTATATGCTAACTTCTGCTTCACATATATATTCATTCACGTACTAATGAATCACCTATTACGAATAAAAACTATTTAACCACAAATAAACAGTTCAATAAATAAACATAATTTACACATCCATACAAAACTTAGATATTTCAACCCATGTTCTTCCAATTTACCCTCAAACGATCAACACAATACTGGAGGAAACCACATTTTACTTATCTCTCCCCTAAAATAAAAATTATGTTTCTTTTCTTTCAAGCTCACCCCCTCGTCTCCAGGATACTTTTACACATTCTTTCAAACACGCATATTCGCACAGATTCCTGATGTAGCCACATGGCCAGTCCCCCTCCTCCTCTTTTCCTCGGTCCTTTAAATGTTTTAGACTCACCACAAAAAATATCACCATCTTTCCTTCTCACACCCCTTTTTGACCATTTCAATCATATTCTCATCCCCCTATTTTAAAAGTTGTCTTCACTTCTTCAAATCTTTTTTCTTATCTACCATAAGATTACCAATATTCTAAACACAGGTGGTTTCCCCCTTCCTCCTTTTTCTCCAGTCTCTCAAAATCCATGCCACACCTCACCACAACGAAAATATCATCCCCCTTTCACCTCTCCAATCCTAAAGTAATTACAATTATATTTTAACGCCTCCCCATTTCATAGCTACCTCAATCTTTTCTGCTCAAAACTTTTTATATTCATTAGATTCTTTCTCGCCCATTGACTCTTCACAGCCGGGACTCACTGAGTTTCATAGTAGCACCGACTACTATATCCCTTCATCTCACCACTATAGCAACCCCATATTTCGATGTACTTGCATGACAGTTTTCTTCAAACTATCATCTTGAGGAAGTTTTACAATAAGACGAAACGTTTATGAATATAATTACAACTATCTCTTATTTTTTTCATTTCCTATATATATATATATATATATATATAAATATATATATATATATATATATATATATATACATATATAAAAATATATATATATATACATATATATATATATATATATATATATATATATAAACATTATTCTCAAATCCTCACTTTTTCTGAAGACTTTCGCTTACACGTACGCCACCGGTCAAATCTCTTGTTTTTGTTTTTCTCCTGCATTTTAACCTGTTTTCCGTTTGTCATTTTTCACACACACACACACACACACATATATATATATATATATATATATATATATATAGAGAGAGAGAGAGAGAGAGAGAGAGAGAGAGCGAGAGAGAGAGAGAGAGAGAGAAAGAGAGAAGAGGGTAGTGCAGTATTAGTGCAGTTCCAACGAGAGAAAAGTATATATGTAAAGGAGTTAGGCTACCGACATTTGTAAAAAAAAACTCAACATTTATTTATTATTTTATTATTTTTTTTATTTAATTATGTTATTATTTTATAATTTTATAACGCGATTCGAGCGTTTTGAAATTATAAAATGATATAATAATAACATGATAAATAAATGTGGAAAAAAACTATTTAGAAATGTTGGTAGTCTAACTCCTTTACACACCCACACCCTCACACACATACATACATACATACACACATACATACATACATATATATATATATATATATATATATATATATATATATATATATATATATATATACATATATATATATTGAAAAGTCACACAATTTGAAACGTCGGGTGGGTGGCAATAATAAAGATATTTATAAAATATTAAGAAAACCTTGCACAACGCAGATTATTTGCTTTTAAAATAAATTATTTATTAATCTAAAAAACATTTATTTTATATATATATATATATATATATATATATATATATAACCGTTTTTTCATATATTTTTTTTTCAATAAAGTTTATTCCCACTTTTGGAACATCTGGGAGGAGATCTTCAGGAAAGCTCCTGCATTGATCCAACAGTTTCAGCGTACGCTTTGTCCTTGATCTTATGCAGCGACGGTACCTAGTTGCATAAGATGAAAGACTCAGCATGGGCAAGCAAGTGATTGATCACGAAACTCATCGACTTATTTTGACACCCCAACGCCGAGGTGCATTTAAGACAGAAAGCGCATCACAAGAGTAATGCACCGTTTGCTGTGCACGTGCTGCTACCATTTAAAACAGTTTTTCGTACAAGCATTGACTTAAAGCTTTATCATTTCGCTGCGTTTAAATGAAAGTGCGAAAATAATCAAGCAATATCCATTCTCGAACGAAAGTGTATATGTGTTTGCGTATGTGTATATTTATTCATTTACCCCATCTGCAGGAGGTTAGACACACGGTCAGGTGAGGTTTTGAATAGCCAGCTCACTATGTGAAGTGCAGTTTTGCCTACAAAAGTCGCTTAGCAACCTCGTCAGTATTCCCATGTGTGAGTTCATTAGATGATTAGAAATCAGCTAGCCAATTTTTGAATAAAATATAAAGCTTTGGAGGGCAACGATTAAACCATAACCTTCATATAACTCATCCCGAGAGCAACACATCCACTCTTGGACTGAGTGTTGATGACGTATCCTTGACTGGCAGAGACAACATCTGTAGTAGATTTGCATATGCGTATAATACGAATAAATATATGAGGACGATGTTTATTTCTTATTCCAACTTACGTTATCCTCATCCGCCATTCATATCGTATTTTCTTGTTCTCCGTGGAACAACCTGACAGAGAATCTCGTGCCGATAATATCGAAATCCATGTTTAAAGCGGTCTTGGAGCAAAACTCAGACTATATGATTATGTAAACAGCTTCCACGTGTCTCCTTACATGGCTTGTTGCACTACGGTATTGGTTTGCCAAATAAATCTGATTTAAGTTACTTTGATTTGTAAAATTGTTTAATACCGGGACAATGACAAGTTGTTAGTACATATTTTGTATCCATTACTTCTTTATTTCGAATAATAGTATCCGTCAGTGTCCCATCTATGGCTCAAACAGGGATGGGACTTGCTTTGAGATGAAACTAAATCCGATTTTGAGGTGCTAATTTGGGAATTGACTAATCCTTTAGTTACGATTGCTCCCAGGGCTGTTTGCTCAGAAATGCATTACGTGTAAGATTTCTACGTCAGGTGCAATCCATATTAAAAATATCTACTTAATATGATAGGAAACTTTTTACCGGAGAAATACACATACCTTTACATCATAGAATAACTTGTTAATTGTTAAAGATCATTAATGTATTTATAAATTACTTACCTCTTTTGCTTTGCGTAGGGCACGTTCCATAAACTTAAAAAGAAACATATGCTGGTCCTTCCGTTAAGGAATGCTCTAATCATGTTTAGAAGTATTTTCCTTCACCGGCCGGTTTGCAATTGAGGATTCGCAAAACACAAAATGAATTTAAATTGTCTACTTTATTTGATGTTATGTTTTCGCACACTCTACTATTTCATTAACCGTGTGTAGGGGTTACCCCCCTTATCGAGAGCAATCATGGGAGACATCCACGCTATTCAATCACAAACTTGGCTCTGAGGTTTACTGATTCATTCTTGTATATATCCCATTTTATGTGTTTATGTATAAATTAATAAACCCACAAAACATTCTTCTTTTCTTTTAAAATCTCAAAATATTCGATTCGAATTCCATCAACACATTCTTTTCTAAATTTAATAACTTGACGTAGCACACTTTACGTAACGATTAATATCACTACCACTTACGCCAACCACTAGGGACAATCCCGATAGACATATTATTAATATACTGTGAACTTTGAATAAAATGATTGGAATAGGCATAAAATATGTCAGACGAGTTCATATGCCACAAACAAAACACAAATGTAAATAAAACTACAGCAAACCCTCGTCTTATTACCACAACTACTAAAATTATTCTCATCTTCCGCCTTATGTCTAACTGGAAATGGACTTTCAATGAACAGAATTTCCTTCTAATAACTTTCAATGTGTGAAACATGTTACCACGAGTCTGTTTCCCTGCAGACTACAGCATAGTTGTTTTCAAATCTAATGTCTATAAATACTTGTGATACACCGTACTCATAAGTAATCGGAATGTGTTCATTCCTTTCATCAGTTTCAATCCTCTTAAAATATTATTCATCGTTTAAACTGACAATTACTCCATCGCTTTAACCTTTATTCTCGAGTGGCTTTCTGCCTTGATAAACAGTGACCCATTAGTAAACATAATATGAAGTCAATGTATATATAAAATTACACATTGCGTTATGATCATCTTTCATTCATCTATCCAATGCATACAACTTTAGTCTGTATACTATTCAAACGCGTCTCTTATTAGTCCAAGTGCTATTCCGTTTGCGACAGTCAGTTGATTATCTTTAGGAATGGCTTGCCTTAAACGCATGCAACAAAATCAGACAGAAGGATCACTGGAGATCGCCAATATAATTACGAAACAATACTATAGCCAATATTTAATTAAACGCATCTGTTTTGTCCATCGCAAAGAAAAGAAATATATAATAAAGCGTACAAAACCGCCGTCACGATATCTGTTGTCCGCCCATTGATGGAAAACTTATTATTTATAAAAATCGTGACCATTTTGATTAAAATGACAATATCTGATAAGCTACATTATTAGTTTTTTGTTCTTTCTACTTGTTCCATTTCTTTTTTCAATTACATTAAAGCTCTTATCTAACATTCATAAACCGGTCGCTTGCTCGCCTTGTACAAGCGGTGGATGTAGTGGGGGGGGGGCGTCGAAAGTCGACGGAAGTAATCTCGATCATGTCGAGTGTAGCGACTTCTGTTTTAAACAAAGGAGACGACGATACATTCTTGGAGAAATCTGTGTAGAAAGGTCAGAAACGAAATGCTTAAACGTGTAAAATTACTTAACGGAAATAAAGGCACTTTGAATGATAATGTTTTCGAAGTACATGATGAATAAACGGTTATTTGTCTCTCCACGACAAAATGTGAATTTGAATTTGGATTGCAGCAATCTGCATTGAAACAATATCAAGCAGTGCATCCCTTCAACATATCTTAAGTGTAGCATCAGAACTGATACCACATTTTGCTTTTGACCTTTTGACTACGAACAAAGTGTGGTATCTGTTCTGATGCTGTACTTCATCTTTTCTGTCCTCTGTCAGCGAGAGAGAGGTCCTTATAAACTGAGCCATTTATTTGCCAATCAAGAATGCCTGTTTGGTTGGAGCTAGATGATTGCCACATTAAAACTGATATTGTGTCTTGCTCTGCTCTCGTGGGAAGCAAGTAAATAGAAACATATCCTCATGACTGAAGCTACCTCAGACGATCTGAAAAAAAAACTCATTCCTCATCTGAATAAAGAAGGCAACGCATGGGAGTATTACTTCCCGAAAGCGGACAGATATTAAATCATGATCGGAAACGTTTGTCAATGAAATCTATATTGATATGTCTATAAATTATCACGCTTCTTTATTAACGATGTTAATTCACCGCTAGGCGAATGTGACGTTATACCTCTATGGTAAAACAAATCGTTCGATTTGATTCGCCATTAAAATAGTGTGAGAAGTTAAAACAAACAAAAATAGGATATGATTAAACAATCAAAATAATATAACTTGAAGCTTTTTATTTGAATGTTATCAATTAAAAAGATAATCTTTTTAACATTCATCGTATGCTCACACAATAAATAAAATACTTCAATCTCATTGGTCAGTTTACAATAAGGTCGAATCAAATGAATAAATGATTCGAAGCGAATAAATTGGTGTTAGTTATTGTCTATATCGAGCTCGCAGACGAAAGAACGTAAACAGAGTAAGAAAACTGTTCCTAGCTTTATCACGGGAGAGAAAGAGACATAGAGAGAGAAAATAATAAACACCCCCCTCTATTTCTCTCTCTCTCTCCTTTCTCCCCTTCTCTCTCTCTCTAACAGTCAAATGTGATGAAGACCATAAAATTACGAAGATGAGAAAACTCCATTATAAAAAAAAGATGAGTGCCAACACAGGTAGTAATACTATATAACCCGTAGCTGGAGGAATAGAAAGAAAGACCGAGAGAAAGAGAGAACTATACCGATTAGATTGTGGCCATGGCCATCTCTACTACAGGCCAGGCAATCGTGCAACCGGGGCCATGTGAATTTTATTAAATATTCGATATAGAAGTTGCAAAATAAGGTAAAATTCCTCTGTGAGATTACTTTGATGTTTTTATTTGTTTTACATACCAAATAATAAGAACCACAATGAGCTAATTGATACATTTTACAATTATTGACAAATTCCTATAAATGAAGAGACAGGTAATTTTGAATAAACAAAGGCAAATGCATATTTCAATGAAGAATTTTTATTTCAATGTAGGAGTTTTTTTTAGAATTTGTACTTATGTAAAAAGATCATTACTTGTATATTGTGGTTAAAAAGAAAAGAAAGGATCCGCACCAGTTGATGATATCCGTGTACGAATAGTTTGTCTTTATATTTGACCTAACAGTAACCTCTACCAAAGCGTACACTACGGTAAGCCCTTTTTTTGACTAAACAAGGCCATCAAAATAGGCATACTACCTCTCCCATTAGAATAACTTCATTTGAAGCACCACTTGCTAGTCTCAACTCCAAGGTGAATAAAGTTATTCATTTAGTGTATGTGTGTACTTTCACAATACAAGATCTGTATCATGTGAGCGCGATAAGATTTACATATCACTCCATTGGAAACCTATTCATTTTTGTCTTCCTGTCGAGTACTAACATTGTCAAGTCATATATTCCAATCTTAAGAGATCGACATGTAGTATACCAGACAAGACATACATGTTCTGTTCAATGTGTTTTTACAAGTGGGTCACCACTATCTAAGCTCAAGGAGGATAAGAGGTAAAAGGAGTGACCATCACCACCACTACGAGAGAATAAGAAATGAAATGTAGAATTTGCAGAAGATTGGGAAGCAGTAATGGGGTATTGTGTTCCACAGATGCGATGTTCTAGAGGAGAAAATGTGCTCATAGAAGTTCAGTTTTGTTTTGGAGACAGTGAGAGAGAAATGAAAGTGGTTTGTTTTGCTGTGGTAGTAGCAAGGCGAGTTCGTGCTGTAAATGTTTTACAGGAGGTCGAGGATTGGAGGTGAGTCAATCACCAACAATGACGATAACGGTTTAGTAGAGAGCTGCTAGTAATATCTCTTCTCTGCGAATGAAAGATGTAGGGCAAGAAAAGAGATCACCACCCACTAGATTGCAAATCAGTTTTTTACACTGTCACAGCAAGAAAGAGTTCGCCGCGTTGAACCTTTTTAAATATGGCAGTAGTTCTACATTTAAGGGCGTTTCTGGTGCGTATACAGGTAGAGAATTGCGACACGGGTGAGATACTTCTCAGGGCGGTTTAAAACCTTTCTTGATTAACCCACACTGATGAAACATAAAACGGCTAAGCCCGTGACTGGAAAACATTCACAACAATAACTGCTCCAGCTACAAACACTGTCAATATTTTTCCTGTTCTCCCTCCGTGTACCTAAAACTAAACGGAGCTTTCATGGGCGAAGTTTCTTTCCTAGAACACAATACGGCGGGACTGATTCCAAGTTTACTCCAGCATAGTCTTTTTCAAGTCTAATGTAAACAAATTCTTGTTTAGCTGTCATCTTAAATAATATAACTCTGCCCAATTTTAACAATCGTTTACAATCATCACGGTGTTTTATCTGTCACTCATTTACTCTCATCCTCGAGTGTACCTAGGGCCTTAATAAACGGTGACTCTTTAGTAAAATAAATCAACTATTTCGCCGTATCACGGCTTCTCAATGTGACTAGACATCGGCATTTTTTCAAGCTGAGATTAGAAACTCGACCACTTCTGCAATGGTGAACAATAATCAGCCATCATTCCAGTG
>OY744536.1:51164865-51187365 GCA_963556195.1 Sepiola atlantica | reverse complement strand
GCAGAACTCGGGTATAATTCAAGTAGCCATTCGATTTTTACCAGATGAAGAATCAGTCTGGTTAAATAACGTTTTAAGACATGCACGCGTAATAAAACTGCTATGCACCACTCGGCATGTCGCTTACGCAACTGCCTGTATCCACGCTTTTCTCAAGCTGTATGTTGTTTATTTAGCAAGTGTTTCATATATAAATTTATATATATATGTATGTATATATATATATATATATGTATATATATATATATATATATATATATATATATATGTATATATATTACATATATATATATATATATATATATATATATATATATATATATATATATAAATCAGTAGTAATACAAACAACATTAGGTGTAAGGCTCCTAAAGCCCATACTAGAATTACCCACAATCACCCGAAACATAAAGCATAAAGTGTTTACGTATTAATCAGATCTAAGTGGCAGTCTTCTGAAGGTTTAAGCTTCAACCCTAACTGCAGGCGATACTAACTTAGAATGAAATAAAAATTACTTAAGAACGTTACCTGATCATGGCTGATAAAACGAGAACGATCTACCTTCGTGAGTTTAATAAAGGGTTTAGTTAGACATGTTTCATGGAAATCGCCCCATTCAAGTCATGAAGCCACGATGTAAGGTGCTAAACAAGACAGGATATGCCTTAGTCTTAAAATGACCAAAGCTATATGTAGGAGAAAAACAGTTAGCAGGAAAACAGTTCCACAAGACTGCAGTTCATAAAATAAAACTACTGGAATAAGAAGCTGTATAACAATAAGGTATCAAAACAGCGACTTTATGGAGACGACTAGACAAACGAGTCAAACGAGCTTGTACCAAAATATAGATCAGACAATTCCGAAGAACACATGCTATAATACTACTTATAGAAACGGCGGAGTCTAGAAACATCACGTCTATGAGATGGAAACTGTAGAGAAGAAAGGATTTGACCAATCAAATTACAGATAATTTTCTGTATCTTATCAAGAACAATAAAAGTGGACAAAGATTAACCAGCCCAAATATTACAACAGTACTCCATACATTGTCTGATTGTAAGTTTGTAGAGATAGAGAATAGCCACAGGTGTGAGAAATTATTGGGAGCAATAGAGAGAACCGACTTTACGAGAAGCAGGAAGAGCAATGGTTCTAATGCATGACATGCAAGAAAGATTTTGAGAGAGAAAGACCAAGCAGTTTCAGAGTCTATTTCTTCTCATGAGCAAATCTATCCATGAGGATCTCAGGAAAAAATAAACACCTCTATGATTGAAAGATACGAGCTTAGTCTTAAAAGGACTAAACGCAACAAGCCATTTCGTAAGCCAATATACAACTGAACCCAGGCGGACTTTTATATCAGTCTCACATTTAAACTGATCAGAGTAAGATGAGTGAGAAGAAACACCAGTATAGAAAGGTGTATCATGAGCATATATGTGAATTTTCTGAATAATATTCTCTGATAGATCATTTACATAGAAAGGAAACAGCGTTGGGCCTAAAATTAAGCCCTGAAAAACACCAGCATTGATAGGAAAACAGAATGAAATGATACCGTCCCCAGTTACTCGCAAGCTTCGATATATACTGTATAGATTCGATTCGACATAAACCTTTGGACATGCCTAAAGAAGGTTGAATGTAAAATCGGCTATACCGCTGTTAAAATAGAATCTAGGATGAGAACACTAGTCTTGATAATGACGATAAGCAATCCTTATCTAAAAAAATTCAGATATATAAGAATTCCTTTATTCTTTCAAATAATATGAAAAGTGTTTAATGTATGTCTTATAGTCCGTAGTTTATTTTATCTTATTATAAATTATAAATCAATGTGTATGATATAAAATAATTCATGAACGAAAAATAGAACGTAATGTTAAGTACTTCATTTGTGGAAATTAAAAAAAACTTCAGAAATCGCTTCAGACAAGGCATGAAACCACGTTATGTAATGAGCAAACAGGAACGAAAGATGATTATCGTAAAGTCTTTGATAGTTTTAGGGTATCAATGAGTTTAAAAATGAGGTAGAATTGGCTTATATACATATAACAAATTGATATTCAATTTAGTCTTAAAATTGTGATCATATTATAGTAGACGTATCATGACACATGTGTCAATGTTCATTCTACTTTGATTTCATTTAAAAATTCATAGACAATGACGTATCTTTATCTTGGAGAACGTTTGAATGGCTACTAAACAGCATCATTAAGCGTCTTCGGACTCTCTGTACATGAGTTTATTAGGGTATCCTGACATGAGAATATTTCACCTTATGAGTAAACCCTGACCAAATATAAAAAATAACATAGTATTCGAATCCCAAATAAGATATTTTCAACATCGCTGCGCACTGGCTCATACGAAGAATGCAACATTTCTTGTGCTACTACCTCAAGTAACAACACTTAACTGATACTCCACCAGACAAGATGAATCCTTGTCCTAGAATCCGTTCAAAGCAAAAAAAGACCGCAATAAAGATAAACTATGACCTTGTTATGTTATTAATAAGGAGAAGAACATAGTATTCTCCTCTGCTTTACTAACTCAAGTTTTGAGAGGTAAGTATAATCTAAAATGAACACGCGGATATCTATATATCTCATAAAGAAATAAAGTGTTTTCCCAAAGAAAAGTACCTTGATTAGTGAGGACTTATTTAAGTAAAATAAAAATAGGACATTGTTCTGAAGTAACTAAAAGTAAGTTTATTTACTTGTATATTATTATTATTTACTCACTAGGAGTTATCACACTGGTCATCGTCAGTGGTCGCCCATTGCCGACAACCTGTGGCATTCCCTGGAGTCCGAGTGACAACAAGTCTCCTCAGGCCTCCAGTATGCTCCACTTCTTTTCGTTCATCACCGCTGATGACCTTGCGATAATCGCAACAGCCACCTACCAACGATTTTCCGCTGATAAGCGCCATCGGTCCCCTCTGGGGCCCGAGTGGCAACAAGCCTTCCCAAGGCCCCAGAGCTGTCCGCGCTCTTCCAGTGGAGGTCTGGTTTGCGCTTTCCCTCCTCGACCCTCTGTCCATATTATTATTATTATTATTATTATTATTATTATTATTATTATTATTATTATTATTATTATTATTATTATTATGATTATTAATATTATTATTATTATTATTATTATTATTATTATTATAGAAGTATAATTATACTTTATTATTCTGATATAAAACATAAGATAATAGTTTTCCACGTGTGTATAGTATGTATAAACACACCTATGTAAATTTGATGGTCGCGCTCTAAAAATAGTGAATCTTTCTGTAAATCTTCAGAGACATTAACATATATTATATATTGATGAAATACATATAGTTTGAATAGGGTATATGCATACATGGATAGCTAAGACAGACAACTGGGTAATTTGTTCAGTTGATTTTTTATTACGGCTTATTACTAATAGAACAATTAAAACTGAATCCCTTGCAGACATAACTCAATACTAGAAATAAGTTATATTTTAACATATATGTATCTTATTAAAGTATATAAGAAAAAGATTAAGTGAAACAAATGTCGATCAACCCAAAGTAAGTAATGCACGAAATGAAAGATGTTTGCTCAGCTTCTATACAAATGGCTTGGCTAGCTTGGTTAAGTGGGTGTGTTCAATTATTGCTGTATGACTCGTTCGTGTTGCTTTTTTTGTTTCTAGTATCGTGCTTCCATGAAGCCTTTTTATTGTTGCTGCTTCCAGTATCTCGCATGGTGATGAACCATAGTGTTGCTTTAGATGAGATAATAACTGAATTGTGTCAACATTTTGTTATGGGGAAGGTATTATGTTGATCAGTACTGTCATGGTTTTAATAACTTTTGTGTTTACATCTCCCAAACGGTTACATCGTAAACAGTCGAAATATGCATCGAAAGCGCTATATTACTTCTCTCATCACAATCTGACACACACCTCAGACTCGGATCTTATTCTTAAAGCAAACATCTGACAAAAACTATCCTGAAACGATGCAAATCATTACGCCACTTCTTAAATAATTGCGATCCCGTTTAAAGTAACTTTTCTTTTCTACTACATTTAATCTATATTTTCATTTCTTTCCTTTTTTCCTTTTTCATTCACCTTCCGTTTCCTATTTTAATGTCTCTGCCGCACGCGTTTCATTATTTTTCTTTTATTAAATAGTTAAACACGCGCCAATACAATCTCGCTGTGCGTTCTTGGTTTTTCTATTTTTTTTACTGTTACCGAATAAATGAATTTAATATCTTGACATTTTCTGAAGACGTTTGTTGATCCGAACGAAACCGGTAAAATGTCTCGTTTCTTGATGATTAATTCCTGTATTTAAATTTCTTACATCCGTTTATCTTTTTCACACACACACACAGACACACACACACACATATATATATATATATATATATATATCAGTATATCTTTGTGTATAGTTCTTATTCATTTAGTACAACAAATTAACTTTCTTTTCTATGTTTATCACTCCCACGCCTAATGAAATCCAATTACAGTGTCAACATGAGTTTAATTAACGTCGGGGTGCCTACAATACATATAAAAAAGAAAGAAAGGAAATACACGATAAAAAAGAATAACAACACGAGAACGGACGTAAATTAATTTGAAAAGAAAAGCAAAATGTCTACCGTTTAATCAAAGATGACAGTTGATATAAATTACCTATGTATAATGTCGCTTCGGATGACGAGTTATAAACATGTTCTCATGCATTTTGTAATCGGGCTAAATAGAGCGTAATATTTTCATTTCACTGTTTTTAATTTACACCAATATTTACAGAGGTCATTCGTGAAATTGAAACGTGTTTAACAGTTTCGTGAGACTGACTGGTTGTCACGATATTACTTTATAGCGGGACACCGTAGAAATTCCTCGGTGGTTTCTACGTCAACCTGTTCAATTTACTGTTGAAAATAATATTCCATTTTATATAATAAATGCCTGTCAAGGTCAATACTATTAAGTAGAAATGATTATTTTCCTATTCCGTCAAGGTAACTGCCATTGTCGGCAAAATATTTAAATAAATAAAACCAATATATCTCTTCTAAACGTATTTATTTAAAATTTAATTATTTTAAAACGATAAATAGTTTCTGTCTTTTTTATGATATAAGGTTGTTTACTCACGTACAATTATTCCATAAAGATAAAAAACAAACAAACAATAAGGCTTGAAACATATGTCAAAGAAAGAAAGAGAGAGTCAACAGATGGCGATTAGAACGGAAGTCTTATAACGTAAAAAATGATCGTCGGCTAAATATACTTCTCATTCAGTGAAACGAATGCCAATTTTGAAAATTATTTATTTAAAGTGAACTGATTTGGTGTACGGGACAACATAATCTAATTTTGGAACAATCTATTATAAAATAGGTTAAGTCGGTCGGAAATGTTTACTTTAACGACATCAGATTAATGACCAATCACAATTGTTGATAGGACGATCTATTTTTTGTGTGTAAAAGTGTTATAACCTATTTACGGACATGAAATAACGGAACGTATTATTATATCGATGCTCTCTCTCTCTCTCTCTCTCTCTCTCTCTCTATATATATATATATATATATATATATATATATATATATATATATATATATTAATAATTATAAATATTTGTAACTGTTAATATATTACGTCATTCAATGAGATACGTCCGCGTGTAACACTCTAAAATTTAATAGTAAGTTAGAATGTCTAATTAAATTAGTATTACTAGATAGTTTATTAAATATAATGTAAATGTTGAAGTTGCTACTTAATAGCCGACTGTGACAATGTCTTGTTAACGTACGCGCCTCTTACTCCATAAAGGAGGAGGTAATGCCCGCGAGTATGGTCTAATGGTAACAGAACATATACACCCCCCCATAAAGAGACTGGAATGTCTGTGAATATGCTCTCATGAGAACAAAACAGACACTACGTTACCCACAAACTATACTGTAATGCATGGGAGGACGGTATCGTGACAGCAGAACAGATACTACTGCACCCAATTCAACTGAGCATTACAATATAGTGCATTGTCTGAATTAGTATAGTAAAATCAAATGAGCATTAAAAGTTAGTACAATAGTATATAAATAGAAGTAATAGTATAGGTCTGGCTTCAGACAGACAAACACCAAATTTCTATTAGTGTATTGTATTTCTATTATATATTGAACTTGAGGTATCTGGGGTATGAAATAATGGTTTCCAATTAGCGTAAAGGTATAATCTTCTTGAGAGAATAGATTTATCGCGTTTTGAAAAAAAGAGACTGAATATATAGGGCTTTAATTTCTTCTACTGTGAGTGGAGATGTTTGTTGAGTGTTACTAGCATTAATATGTGACTTGCCATTCGGGTTTCAAATCATCTCCTGATAGACGTGTTATGTCTAGCAACACTGATGAGTTGTAGACAATGCAGCAATTCGCTGTGGATGACAACATCTATCTACCTCTCTCTCTATATATATATATAGTTTCTGTTTTTTGTTCATAAGCGTTAATCTTATGAAACTACAGAGTTTACTAAATAGTGCTCAATAAAAAGTAGAGCAATCTTTTAGTATACATTTTAGTTATACAAAAATGTTGGCGTAATATATGCATACATGTTTCAGCTACAAACTTATTCAATGTCTAGCATCATAAAACAACTTACAAAGTAGACTTTGAATATATACATATATATATACATATATATATATATGTATATGAACATATATATATATATATATATATATATAAGATTTGTTACCGAGAACCCCAGCAGAGTGCTCGATTACGAAGAAAAATGAAAAATAAGAGCGTTCTATATACAAACATATATATACACACATATATATATATATATATATATATATATATATATATATATATATATATATACAAACATATATATATATATATATATACATATATATATATATGCAACCGTCTGCAACCGCTACTCTCGCACTGATGAGAGTAGAACACCCGAAACGATATCGTCTTTAAGTTTTAAAGTACTCAAATTTTGTTTAGACTATATATATATATATATATATATATATATATATATATATATATACGTCGTTTACAGATTATATGCAAACTATAAAACATCAAGTATTTTGAAATTAATTTAAATTTTTATATAAGTCTTGTTTTCTATTTTACATACATGAGAAGTGTTACAGTATTGCTATTGTACTTCGAAAAATCTTATGTGATTAATAAAATAAACACTTTTGACTATGAATATTTTATCTGCATATATAGGTTTTGTACAATAAATTTTCAATATTTGTGGACTTTGTAATAATACATAAATAAAAAGAATATAAATAACAAACTACACGGTATCATACAGTATACAGGATTTATGTTACAACTAGTGGGTGACCGGTCAATATACGAATCCCAACACATCCTTGTCTTTTTACACAGGTTTTGGTAATCTTTGTAAGCATGTCTTTGTGCATTGTCTTGGATAAATATCAACGATGTATGTTTAGCTTAAGGTGGTGATCCAGACCCTCAAAGAGATGCTTCTCTAGAAAATCAAAGTAACTCCGTTTTCGACTTTAAAATAGCCCACATGTTTATAGACTCAACGTCAACACACACATATATATACATATACATATACATATACATACATATATATACATACATATATATATATATATTTATATATATATTTATATATATATACTTATATATATATATTTATGTATATATATATATATATGTGTGTGTGTGTGGGGGTCTCTGTGTGTGTGTGTGTGTGTGTGTGGGTGTGTGTTGACGTATAGTCTATAAATTTGTGGGCCATATTTATATATATATATATATATATATATATGTATATATATATATATATATGTATATATATATGGGGGTGGTAAGGAAAATATATAAGAACCAAAACAATTAAAGATATCACCAGAAGATAAATTAATACATCATGTTTTTAATAAAGTAGATCTCATGAAACAGACGGGATATATAAAATACTGCATGTTAACATAAGCTCAATCATTAACACGTTATATAAAGCAGAGCTTTTATATTATAATCTAAAAATTATATATATATATATATATATATATTTATATACATATATGGATAGAGATACTCTGAGAAAGAAACGAGAGTTATGGAATCTTATAGTATGTAAAGTTTAGTTGTTTATCCTTGCTGTACTACAAATAAAAAATTCGGTATCCTTTAAAGAAATATATAGACTCCTTTATAGGCGGAGCACTTTAGTGAAACACATGGAACCATGGGAGAAGTAGTGTATGGAGGCGAATAACGTATATAATAAATAGAGAGGAAGAGGGGAGAATAGAGTGAGAAAAAGATGACTAGACGAAACGAAAGGGTGAGAATGTTGACACGGGGAGAGGGAGAACGGTGGAAGAGAGAGAGAGAGAGAGAGAGAGAGAGAGAGAGAGAGAGAAAGCGAGAGCGAAAGAAAGGAGTACAATGGAGAATGGTGGTGAAGGGTGGATTAAACGAATGATTCTTATCTGGAAATATAATCAAATGATACAAATATAAATACACGTTGAAGGGCAGGTTCAGCGTAATCAGCTCTACTTGAAATATATAATAAGTGCAGGGGACGAAATCCCAAAATACTTCAAAGTAATTTGAAACATATTGATATGATGAGAAATGTAAGAAAAATTTCGCAAATTACGTTATTCTTTCTGGTATGTCATACAACGAAAATGAACTGTCGGTGTATCATATCTTCAATAGTTTAACCTACCATAGGCCAGTCTTGTCCCATCATGTAAAACATTTACGCTAAGAAGTTACCTAGCCACAACCATAGCACATCATTTTCCTTTCTCTTTTTTGTACCAAAAACAAATCGGAACTTCCATGTGTGAAGTTTATTTCCTGGAACATCTCATCTGTGGAACAAAACACCGTTAAGCAGTGTAAAGGACATTGGGGTCGCTGGAAGCGGTCTAAAGTCATTCGTTTCGCTGTTATGAGCAGATACTTATGGAGGAGGCCACGAAAAGGTTGACTTTATCTCCTCCATATACCACGAAGCTGCTATTCAACTGACTAGAATATGATCGTTTTACAGTCCAATGTTAACAAATACTTGTTGAGCCGTCCTCTTTAATAATCAAATACTGCTGATACCTCTCATTGTTTCCAATTCTCTCGTGGTGGCGTTCATTGTCAAACTGATGATCTTTTAAAACCTTCTCACCGACGAGTTACCGGGCATTTGATACATTAGTAAAAAAAAAAACAAATACAAAAACAAATAATAGTAATAATAGTTTAAAGCTTCTAATATATTGATGATCCCCGCCCTGACCAAACGAAAGAAAGTTTAGCAATCAGTATATCAATCAAAATGTATTTAAGAAGTCAAGCAACATTTACAACACAATTCTAAAACAAGTAGGTATAACAATAATTCTTATCTACACTGATGATTCCTGTAATGATGAAACGTATACGTATACGTATGTAAATTATAACAAATATTTATAATTATATATATATATATATTTACAATTATATATGTATATATACAATTATATATATATATATATATATATATATATATATATATATATATATATATATATATATATATATATATATATATTGTATGTTATTTGACTCCCGTCTTATTATATTTCACGGTAATTAACCCGTAACCTAAAATATTTTTGGATACATAACTTAATTAAAGGCATTAAGCAGAAAATGAACATCATATTTTCGAGTGGTTGTTGATGTCGTTGTAATGATCTTCGCCGAAAACACCTAGGGTAATCTCTCAACTTCGCTTTAGAAGGATAATAATGTTGGAATTTGCTTAAATGTTTTAAATTCGATATATTTGTGTGTCTATTGGTTCTGCTTTTAATCTTATTAAGATGAGAGTAAACACATTCGGTGTAGGAAGTGTATATGCTTACTCAAGGCTTCCTTTACAAGGTGAAAGCCTCAAAACACTTTACTAAAATCAAAAAGATAATGTGATGGCAAAAACTATATAAAAATTATCTTCTTATAAAGTTCATTCCCCATGAGTTTGTCTGGGAATTTTGATCATCTAGTTATGATTCTGGCATTTAAGCTAGTGTGTAAATTTAATTGACACCAGAACTAAAAATATTTCAAGTGCGGTGACCATTCGCACTTGGAAGTAATGCTTACAGAACATAATTATATATGGCTCATCATAGAACAATCTAGTTTTGGCGCGGATAATACTTACAGAATATGAACTCTCTAACTCTAACAGCAACGCACATTCATGATGTGCGTCTACCCAATCTTTTTTTTAGTTAAATATTTATCAAGGCCAGAAGCCATTCGAGGATAAGAGTAATTAAGATGGATGGATTGTCAGTTGAATGATGTACAATACTATGAGAAGATTGAAAATGATGAATCGAATCAAGAAAATTTGAATACTTATGAGGATGGTTTAGGGCAAGTATTTGTTGACATCGCATTTGAGGACGACCGTGCTGTAGTTTACAGGAAAGAACTTATGTGGTGATATGTTCCCCGAATGGGAAGTTGTTGGAAATAAACTGTACTTGGAAATTTCGTTTGATGCTAGGAACACGAATGCACAATAGAATAGTATTTCCGGTTGTGGAAACAAGACGAGTCTTTTCTGGAAATGTCTTTCGATGAACATGTTATTTTAAACTTAAGGGTTACATACCAAAAAATGGACAGAGCCTTTTAAACAGATTCGTGTAGGCATTTTAAAAAAAATATCACGAATAAGGCGCTATAAACGGACACCAATTTTGTTTCAAACTTTTACGTGACACACCGAATGACGTGTTTCTTATAGAGGTAGGTTCGTTAGTTAGTTTGGGGTGGGTTTTCTATTTTATATCATATAAACACTGTTAGAGTTATTTAAAGATGAAACCGGTCATTATGCTAGCCTTTTTTAGGATTGATAGTTATTCATGCTGGAAAACATTATTTACAATGATTTCTGAGGGAAGGTGGCATGAATAAAGCAGGCTGACAGTCTGTGGATGAAGACATTATCCGCTGGAGAAGTGCTGTGGAGGCTTGTTTCACGAGGGATAAAGAGAGGAGAAGCTCACTATGGTCAGAGCACAGATGGCAGAGGGCTATAACAGAGCCCTCAGAACCAGATATTACCTACATGTTTGACAACGAAAACATAGCCTGCTGATCCAGGATAGGCCTGTCGATCCAGGATAGATCTGCACGGGCAACGGACTAATCTTAGAAGCAGAACACCATTGCCCCTTGAGATATACAAATGCGTATGTTTTATGGTGTGTACATAATTTGCAGACGCACCAAAAGTATTTTAATGTTATACACAGGAAAATCCATACAGATTTGCCTAGGAATAAATACATAAACTATACTGCCAAGTTTTCTGCAAACGACGTAGGCTCCTTTTTTCAGACTAAAATATTCCTCACCTTCACCAGTATCCTATATCTCAATAAGGCATTTATTAGTCCATACATAGACTATGTTTGCCACATCTGGGCTGGTGAACCAACCACTAGTCAGTCCCACTTAAACAGGGTGGATAAAAAGTATCTAACCTAATATTTGCCGCACTGTCTGCAAAGTTCAAGCCCCTGTCGCATCGCCGCAATGTTTCACCCGTGAGCTTGTTTTACAAGTACTTGCACGGAGTGCACTCCGACGAACCTATTGTACTTGTACTCCCTCAACATAAATACTCTAATTTATTCGACTAGCAGCAACATCTCACTCCTTTACTGTACAGATCCTCGGATGCCGGAAAACATCATACTCTTATAGGTTCTTTCCACGGACCGCTTTCATTTGGAATTCTCTCCCTGTTCCCTGTTTCTCCGACTGTACCAACATGCAGGAATTTGTAGTTCATGTAAACAAACATATTGCTTCTCAACTCTCATCTTAGGATGCCCCTTATAAATCTGACCCTTAATCACAGTAGCCCCTTACGTTGCAGTTATTATATGCCGTGTTTGGGGTGATTACAACTTGAAAACAAAATTTAATTTAAAAAAATAAAACACGTTTGCCAATAAAAAAAGATTTAAACAGATAAAGTGTTATAGGCAAACAGACGAAGTGACGGACGGATGGGCAATCTTTTTTTTAGTATTTATTAATAAATCACTACATATTAAAGAGAAAAGGCACTCGAAGATAAGGGTTAATGAGTTGTACGGCTTCTCAGTTGAATGATGAATACTATTATGAGAAGATTGGAAAGTATTCATAGAATGAACATAATTTGATTACTCATGCGATCGGTTTATGACAAGTATTAGTTGACGGTGGATTCAAAGAGGGCAATGTGGTCGTCTACATGGAATGTTATGATCTACGTAGTAATTTGTTTCACAGATAGAAATTTCGTGAAAGAAAGAAAATATTCTTTCAGTTGTAGTAAGATGACGAGTTCTTCTGTACAAGTCTTACAAAGAGAAACCTGATATCGGAACTTATTCGAAACCCTTCCACGCCAATAAAGTATAGAGTAAAGAAAGACTAGCAATGTCTCTACATTCCTTAGTCTTTTGACTAGGAGCAAAGTATAATATCTGTTCTGATACTATAATTCATCTTATTTTCCTGGGTCAGTGCAAAAGAAATCATTCTAGACTGAAACAAATGTTTATTGTTCCAATCCAGATTTCCCCTTTTTCGGGAGGTCGATTTTTCATATAAACATCTGACCTGGTGTTTTACTCTTTCCTCGTATGGAGGCAAGTATATAGGAATTAGCAATGTCTCTTCTGTGAAGAAATTGCTGTTAAAACAGAAGAGATCATCCACACTAGATTGCGAATCGATGTTGGACTCTGTCAAAATAAGATCGATTGATCTGCGCAGCACCTCCGTAGTTATAGCAGCAGTACTCGATCTTAGGACGTATCCGACTCTTATACAGGCAGAGGATTGCTTTAGGAGTCATGTAATTTCTGAAGCGGTAGAAAGATACAACCATTTAAAGCGGTAGAACGATACAACCATTTTTAAACGGTAGAACGATAAACCATTTTAAGCGGTAGAACGATACAACCATTTTAAGCAGTAGAACGATACAACCATTTTAAGCGGTAGAACGATACAACCTTTCTTAAGCTGTAGAATGATACCACCATTGTTAAGCGGTAGAACGATACAACCATTTTAAGCGGTAGAACGATACAACCATTTTAAGCGGTAGAACGATACGACCATTTAAAGCGGTAGAACGATACACCCATTTTAAGCGGTAGAACGATACAACCATTTTAAGCGGTAGAACGATACAACCATTTTAAGCGGTAGAATGATACAACCATTTTTAAGCGGTAGAACGATACAACCATCTTTAAACGGTAGAACGATACACCATTTTTAAGCGGTAGAACGATACAACCATTTTAAGCGGTAGAACGATACAACCATTTTTAAGCGGTAAAACGATACAACCATTTTTAAGCGGTAGAACGATACAACCATTTTTAAGCGGTAGAACGATACAACCATTTTAAGCGGTAGAATGATACCCCCATTTTTAACCGGTAGAACGATACAACCATTTTTAAGCGGTAGAACGATACAACCATTTTTAAGCGGTAGAACGATACAACCATTTTTAAGCGGTAGAACGATACAACAATTCTTAAGCGGTAGAACGATACAACCATTTTTAAGCGGTAGAACGATATAACCATTTTAAGCGGTAGAACGATACAACCATTTTAAGCGGTAGAATGATACCTCCATTTTTAAGCGGTAGAACGATACAACAATTTTTAAGCGGTAGAACGATACAACCATTTTTAAGCGGTAGAACGATACAACCATTTTAAGCGGTAGAATGATACCTCCATTTTTAAGCGGTAGAACGATACAACCATTTTTAAGCGGTAGAACGATACAACCATTTTTAAGCGGTAGAACGATACAACCATTTTTAAGCGGTAGAACGATACAACCATTTTAAGCGGTAGAACGATACAACCATTTTAAGCGGTAGAATGATACCCCCATTTTTAAGCGGTAGACGGATACACCCATTTTTAAGCGGTCGAACGATACAAACATGTTTAAGCGGTAGAACGATACAACCATTTTTAAGCGGTAGAACGATACAACCATTTTTAAGCAGTAGAACGATACAACCATTTTTAAGCGGTAGAACGATACAACCATTTTAAGCGGTAGAATGATACCCCCATTTTTAAGCGGTAGAACGATACAACCATTTTTAAGCGGTAGAACGATACAACCATTTTTAAGCGGTAGAACGATACAACCATTTTTAAGCGGTAGAACGATACAATCATTTTAAGCGGTAGAACGATACAACAATTTTTAAGCGGTAGAACGATACAACCATTTTAAGCGGTAGAATGATACCCCCATTTTTAACCGGTAGAACGATACAACCATTTTAAGCGGTAGAACGATACAACCATTTTTAAGCGGTAGAACGATACAACCATTTTTAAGCAGTAGAACAATACAACCATTTTTAAGCGGTAGAATGATACCCCCATTTTTAAGCAGTAGAACAATACAACCATTTTTAAGCGGTAGAACGATACAACCATTTTAAGCGGTAGAACGATACAATCATTTTAAGCGGTAGAACGATACAACCATTTTAAGCGGTAGAATGATACCCCCATTTTTAACCGGTAGAACGATACAACCATTTTAAGCGGTAGAACGATACAACCATTTTTAAGCGGTAGAACGATACAACCATTTTTAAGCAGTAGAACAATACAACCATTTTTAAGCGGTAGAACGATACAACCATTTTAAGCGGTAGAACGATACAATCATTTTAAGCGGTAGAACGATACAACAATTTTTAAGCGGTAGAACGATACAACCATTTTAAGCGGTAGAACGATACAATCATTTTAAGCGGTAGAACAATACAACCATTTTTAAGCGGTAGAACAATACAACCATTTTTAAGCGGTAGAACGATACAATCATTTTAAGCGGTAGAACGATACAACAATTTTTAAGCGGTAGAACGATACAACCATTTTAAGCGGTAGAATGATACCCCCATTTTTAACCGGTAGAACGATACAACCATTTTAAGCGGTAGAACGATACAACCATTTTTAAGCGGTAGAACGATACAACCATTTTTAAGCAGTAGAACAATACAACCATTTTTAAGCGGCAGAACGATACAACCATTTTAAGCGACCTCAACAACAAGACTTTCACTGCAGGTCTGGATTGAACCTATTTCAAAATTATGCGTCACGGATCGAGGGACAGAGGGCGATTGTGTAGAATTTTCCACAGAGAACAAGAAAAAAGGTCGGAAGTTACATCGGCCGAAATGTTGTGATAAAAACACCCAAGATGAGAACAGTAGTCCGAATATACAAAATTCTACGAATTATCAACCCTCATCTGAAAAATTCCGAAGCAGAACAAAAAAAGATGAAAAATCAAATAGTTAAATAATAACTATTACCAAAAGCAATAAAAGTAATCTTCTACATACCCTGCCTAATATGTTTGTGTTGTAAATTATTCAAAAGCGTTTTCATTTAAATTTATTTTTTGCCTAAAATATGATCTGATTACAGGCAAAATTAATAAGGACATTCTTCAGTATACAGAAACCACCGAAGTCTGTTTTGCGGCTTTTGGGGGTTAAACAACAAACAAAAAAACAATATGCAACAAATAACTGTACCAAACACTATAACATTTCGTTTTCTGTCTAATTAAAAGGAGAAAATTACGATAAGGAAAGTTACAGCGTTTTATACAGATTCGTGGACCCATCTAATAACATAAAAGTAATTATCGGCTAGACACAGCTTTCGTCAGTTTTATATATAGATCTACTTTGTGGGGTGTAAATGAGACAGCGTAAGCAAAGGCCAATTCAAATTAAATAATACTTTCTTTCTTCCTCTCTCTCTTGAATTACCGCTTTAAAATTACCAACCGTAAAACGGCTTCTTTGAACATATTATACGCGCAATGTACCGTGAAATAAGGTAGAAAAGTTACTATGAGAAATTCCTCCGCGAAATATTTAAATATATCCAGTTGGGAGAGAAAAAGCTGACGCATTTGCTTTTTAATTATTATTATTTAGGTTAGATAGGCTGCCTTTGTTGTTTTTATCGTAGCGTTTCGTTACTTAGACTAACTACAGTATGCATGATAAATATCTATGATTGTCGAACTTGATACATTTTTATCATACGCGAATGCGTTCTCAGAAATGTTACCAAACAAACGCACATACCCCACACACACATATATCTGTTAATATGCTAGAGCTGAGTTTTTATCATACGCGGATACATTCCAAGACACGCGCACGCGCACACGCACACACGCAGACACGCACACATGCACACATACAACGCCAACATCTTAGAGCATTAACCTACCCCTATAACATCAAACGGAAAGGTGACAGTATTCAATGTTAAAGACGTGTGAGCTTACAGATATATAAAAGGCAAGGCCCTCAACCAGGCATTGTCATATGGAACAAAGCTTAAAAGTCTGCTCTCATTATTGATAAATATGCCCTAGATAGAGCGGCACGTGAAAAAATAATCTTAGAATATCAGTACCTTAAGAATGACTTTAAAATAACATGGTTGCTGAAAGAAAGAAAAATTATACCGGTTGAGCTAGGGGCAACTGGTCCAATGAAAATAAATCTTTAGAACCCATACGCACAATCCCTGGAAGACCAAGCTGCAGTCAAATACAGATAAATCCCTGAAACGGAACATCCTTTATCCTTAAAAGAGCCCTTAGATGTACATTTAACTAACAGCTAAATGAAGTATGACGGACTCTTCATCTCTGAGATCAAACAAGACTAATAAAAAAAGATTATAATACTAAATTTATTTCTTTAAAGCGTCTTTCCTATATAGTTAAAGCATACATAAATACATGCTAAAATAAGTGTCAGTTTGTCAAGCTACAGGTCACGATTCATGACGTTATCAATATTAAAGTAGATTATTCCTCGTAAAAACACGATTTTCAATAAAAGATAAAACATTATACATTTAATAAGATACCAAACAAAAACTGCTCACTTGTTACTGGGATTCTACTATATATATATATATATATATATATATATATATATATATATATATATATATATATATATATATATATATATAAGTGTAGGTTTGTAATCCGAGACTGTAGCAATGCGATGTAGTTGCCGAAAGGTAGAAAGGGTGAACAGAAACAACGAGAAGAGAAAACGAATCTCAAAACGATTTATTAATATTTCACGTAAAATCTGATTAAGTACCAGCATAGTAAATACTGTCAGGTAAATAAAAAGTTCGGCAAAGGGTAATCTTAAATTTTCGAAAGAAAAACTTTCATTATCAAAAAACAACAATTTAAGACCGAAGGGGTCGAAAAAACGGGAAAAACCAGAATCAAAATGTTGAAAACATTTCAATATATATATATATATATATATATATATATATATATATATATATATATATATATATATATATATATATATATATATTTATATATTTATATATATATATATTTATATATTTATATATATATATATATATATATATATATATATATATATATATATATAAACGAACTCTTTTCGCTGATTGTTGTAAATATCCGCTCACTTGTCATTTACAAAGTTTAATTCCTCCAAACCGCCAAGCTAATTTGTGGTGGCCAACGAGTAACGCTCTTGACTGCCAATCAGTGGCTATTTGTGATCGATGTTCACGCCCGCCGACCATCGGGAATTAACTTCCTCCACTGAAGATTGCGTAAGCTTGAAACATCGATGTCTGTAGGTAATAAATAAGAAATATTTATTTATAAAATATTATTAATATATATATATATATATATATATATATATATATATATATATATATATATATATATATATATATAAAGTGGTGTACTAAAAGCTAACTTTTAGGAAAAGTAAAACCTATTGTGAAGAGTATACAGCTGAATATCCAGGATAGAGCAGGTAGATATGAAGAAGAATGGAAAGGAATTAGAGAAGCAAAAGTCAAATCATAATTCAATTCAATTGCTCAGAGCAAGGTATATTCCGCAAAAAAGGCAATTTATTCAAGTTAAATTTTCCTTAAGCTTGGCTTTTCAAAGATCAAAATCTTATCATCAGAGGAAGTCGCTGGGATAGATAAGTTGGCAAAGGCCAATATTTAAAATTTGAAAAAATAAAATAAAAGTTGTAGGGGAAGAAACACAGGGCAAAATTCTGCCCGAATGCAAGCAAATGTCCGATTGCTAAAAAGTCCGGTGTCGAAAAATCCAGCGGAGAGAATGAGATGTAGATAGGTAGGTCGTTAAAAGGCCCGAAAGGTTGTGAGAGAGGATTCAAAGTTAAATTCCAAGAAGCCACAACTTCAGGTGCGGCGAAAATAGAAAATCCAAAGGGTAAAATGTCTAATAAGAGGTACGCTCGTTGATGCAGGCAGGCAGAATTTGTACTTCAGCTGAGGCCTGTGTATATTATTGGGGGGCGGGGTATGAAGTCATGTTTCTGGCATATTTTCTTCCTTGGTTTGTGATGTGGTGTTCTTTCTGTTGTTTTGTTTTCTTCCTGTTGTACATTCCATGCGGCTGGTTACCCTTCGTAGATTATGGGGGTTGCTTTCGGCATTCGAGGATTTTTCGTTAAGATTGCAGCTGTTTTGATTATTGTCATCCTTTGTATGGTTTCAATGATACCTTTTATTCCAATTTCTCCCAGTCTTTTTTCCAGTTTTATTTTATTGTTCCTAGTTCCCCTACGATTTTTCGTAACATACTGACTTTCTTCATGCTCAATATTCCTTTCAGTTCTCTGGCTAGCTCCGTGTATTTGCTTCGTTTTTCCGTATCTTTGATCTTAACTCTGTCATCTGCTCGGACGGCGAAGTCTACGATTTTACAAGACTTTTCCTTTTTGTCGATTATTATAACATCTGGTGTCCTTGCTTGTATGGGTTGGTCTGTTTGTATATCCATATCCTAGAGAAGTTTGTGTTTTTCGTTTTCCAGTAGTGTTTCTGGTTTATGGTTGTACCATTAGCGTGCGTATTCGAAATCCAATTCTTTGCACAGTTCCCGATGTACGGCTATCACCACTCAGTCATGCCTGTTCTTGTATTATTTTTGGGCTAGTTGGCTACATTACCTTACTATATGATTTACTGTTTCGTATCTTTGTCCACACAATCTGCATTTACTTATTTTCTGGGTTTTATCTATTTTAACTTTAATGTAGTTTGTCCTAATCGCATTGTTCTGTGCAGCCATCAGTAAAGATTCCGTTTCTCTGGTGAAGTGTCCTTTTCTTAGTCATGCCCAGCTATTTTCGTTAGTTTCTACTCTTGTCTGTCTTCTGAAGCGTCTATGTAGTTGTTTTCTTTCAACTTTTCTTTTATTGTCGTTTTGTTTCTGGTGTCGCTGCTTTCCGAGTTGCTCATTGGAACGGTGTCTCTTGTTGCGGTGATTAGCCTTTCGGTGTTCTGAGTTATGTATTTCTCCAGCACTTTTTTGAGTCTTTTACACAATCTTCAATGCTTACAAGTCATCTTCACTCTTCGTTTCTTTTTATGAAGAGTATGTTTTTATTATTATTATTATTATTATTATTATTATTATTATTATTATTATTATTATTATTATTATTATTATTATTATTATTATTATTTGTACTCACTAGGAGTCCTCACACAGGTCATCAGTGATTGCTTACCGAAAACTGGTGGTATTCCCAGAGAGTCTGAGTGACAACAAGATTTCCAGTTTTCTCCGCCTCTTTTCGATAGCCACCGCATTATTATTATTATTATTATTATTATTATTATTATTATTATTATTATTATTATTATTATTATTATTATTATTATTGTTGTTGTTGTTGTTGTAAGATGTATTTTTACTCACTCAGACATAATCTATGCGGATTGTCTGAAAATCTACATAACCTGGTTAAACTTAATATTTTCACTTTGAGTATCGACCATCTATTGCTATCCGTTTGTCTCCAAAAATATAGTGATATATGTGTTTTTTCCACTTACATATGCTTTGTTTATAATTACATGTAATATTATACTATTATTTTTTAAATCTAATGCGCTTTCCCATATATAATATTTTTTTTGTCGTTCGGATTTTCAGTTGTATATACTGACACACTTTTTAAAAATAGCTATTGCAGCCTATGTACAGATAATAGATTAGCTATAGTAACAGACTCAGGCGACGGCTTAAAAATAAATTATATAGAGAAATAAAGAAAAATATGTCTAAGCGTCGATTCATTAGAATACATAAACTTAACACATGTTCTAGATATAACTTGCAAGTAAAATGAAAGTATATATGAAAAATTAAAGGCATAATAATCAGCAAATGACATTTGATTACAAAGACACATTTTTGCACAGCTCTATGTTTAATGCAAAACATTCACTTTATTTTCATTTCATTCATTTCTTTTAAAATTATTAAAAGGGTGGATTCACTTTATTATTATTGGTCCCCCGATTTATACAATCTGGGGACTTATGTTTTAAGGCATGTCCGTCCGTCTGTCCGTCCGTCTGTCCGTCCGTCCGTCCGTCTGGATTTTTCTCCGCAACAATACATTGAATTTCTCTGAAATTTTGCATGAAGTTGCAAGTTTGCTCAGGGTAGAAAGTGACATTCTCCGATTTTTGAAAACAAATCTGGTTAGGCCCCCAGGGGGCTAAAATGGCAAAACATGGCAAAAAAATGACATTTTTTGACCCATAACTTTTCATCCATCCATTCAATTTCTCTGAAACTTGGCCAAAATGTGGAGGCAATTGTTCTTAATAGAAAATAAGTATCACTGTCCTTGGAAAAAATCTGGTTCGCGCCACCACAGGGTCAAAACCCCCAAAATGAAAAAAATTACCCTTTTCTCCCATAACGTTTGATCCATCCATTCAATTTTTCTGAAACTTGGCCAACATGTAGAGGCTATTGTTCTGGATATAAAATGAGCATCTTTGACATCAGAAAACTTCTGGTTCGCGCCCCCAGGGGGTCAAAGTGGGGTCAAAATGCCCCAAATTGCCCAAATGTATTGCATTTTACACTCGCCACATCGAGTCACATGCAGAGGGGAACCACGCACGCGCGGCTTGTTATTATTATTATTATTATTATTATTATTATTATTATTATTATTATTATTATTATTATTATTATTATTCGATATCATCTGAATAAATTTTAATCTATCTCTACAGTTAATGGCTATTAAATTTATACGATGTAGTAGAGTGTTTACATCCTTAAACTTTAATATTACTAGTTTCCCACTCAAACTTAATCTGCATGGAGAGTTTCATAAGGTACATAACATAATCCAACTTAATTGTTTCTATTAAATTAGCGAAGATTGTCCGCTATCATTTAGCTGCCTAAATTGTAATATAGTGATGTCTATATTTTTAAAATTATATGTGCTTTTTTAAATTACATGCAATTATATTATTTACAATCAAATTTGATTTTTGCTATATTATATTTTTTTCAGATTTTCAGTAGGATATGTTGGCAAATATATTTGATAATCAATGATATCGGTTTATATAGAGTGGATGGGTGAGTTACAATACAGGACTATAACAACATCAAAGGCGTAAACTTTAAAAGAAATTGTATATATGGAATCGAACAAATTATGCCTAAGAATCAAAACATTAGCAAACAGGAATTTTACAAATCGTCCGAGATATACATTTACACTTAGATAAGAATATATATGAAAAATAAGAAGAAACATATAATAATCAGAAAAGCATATTTCATTACAAAAAACACCTATATAGTCTATAACTGTTGTTCATTAAAAGAAACGGAGATTTGTAGGCAGAATGCGGTGATCAGTGATTCTAATTGGTGGAGAATTAGAGTGGACACGGTTTTGCTACTAAAATGAACATAGAATGTAAATCCGTACATTTAGACTCATTATTTCCTTCTAGAATGAATAACACGTGTTTGTGTGTTATTTCCTCTCTTTCTCTGTTTGTGTATCGGGTAACTACTTATAAGCTATTAACCCTAATCTAAGCTATTAGAACTAAATAATGCTCTACTTACAGAGATTATCATATTTGATTATTTTCTGAAACAGACACTCTGGAAACATGAGACGCCATTGTAAATTGTTTTAACCTTGCATTTTGATGAAATGTATACCATATGTAAACTACAGAACATTAAACATATTTCTTATTCTCTTATTACAGTTTTAAATTATTGCTTTGACGTTAGAGATAGCACTATTATATCCTTTTTAAAACGTATCCGGTTTTAACACTGTTATTATAAATCACACGTAGGACGAGTATTCCATCAACTATATATATATATATATATATATATATATATA
>OY744536.1:51149865-51159865 GCA_963556195.1 Sepiola atlantica | reverse complement strand
TTTACAGCAGGATACATGGTATCAATAAAGAAAAGAAACATGATAAAACAAATATTTTTTTCCAAATAACATCCACCAATGTACCAGGAATGAAATAAGCTAGGCAAAATAAAATATCGATGTTTCATATTAGATCCTATTTAAATTGTAAGTAGGAAATCCGACTGACTTAATATATAGAGTAGACATGTTAATCCACAGACGGCTGTTTCTCTGTATAACAGCTCGTCTGACTAATAAATCAGTCGGGTACTTTCAACTATGATTCTAAACTCTTATGAAATTGCAATCAAATCTCTACCACTTTCGTTAAGGTAATATGGTTCTTATCTCCATAAAATTATTGAATGTAAATAGCTTCCAAATTGTAAATCATTTAATACATGATGATTTTTTATGTATCTCTTGGCCAGGAGGTTAGGCACAAGGCCAGTTTTATTTTACTCCCTCAAGGTAAGATGTGACCCAAGGTCGGGTCGGGAAAGTGGGGCTTGAAAAGCCAACGGCCGAGAAGGTGAGCACTCTGGCCATTAAAAATTGCCTGGGCAGCCCCGTCGGCATTCCTCGGTAGGGGCGCCTTGGGCAGTAAGCAATAAACTTACTCCTCCCCAAAGAGGGGAGGCAAAGTCTGGGAGGATGGACCTCCTAGAACTGCGCAGGACCGTCCCATAGACCGGCGTAAATCAAGCCCCGAAGGCCAAGACGATACCAGTCTATGGAGTGCAGTATCCACCGGAAGAGATACTACACTTTGATCTTGGCCAATAATTTGCTCAGATTGTGAAAGCACGAAATTTAAGTCTTTGAAATTCATTTTAAATTCCGAAGGTCTGTATTATTTTGATTATTCGGATTACTGTTCGCAATCTGGGATGCTATTCTCCCAACGTTTCAGCCGATGTAAACAACGACATTCTGAAGATGCGTCTTCCGGAACTCTTGAATCTTTATGTCTAACTTTGAAATCAGTACAAAATTTCGCAATCCTTTATTTAATCCACTGTGGAAGCTTGCTCTAAATCCGTAAGCCATAACCGTGTAGAAGCTATAAATAATTTGTAATTGCATTCTAAGTATCGCCCGTACTGAGTATTAACACTTCAACTTCCAGAAGACTGTCATTTAGTAGTGATTATTTAGAACTTATATCCGTTGTGCCACGGATCCTAGTAAGTTTAACATACAACTTTACAGCTGATAATGTCGGATGGTACATCGGCTAAAACGTTGTGAAGCTCGCATCTAAATAGACCAGTAGGTTTAATAATGAAAATAATACAAATTATCAATCCTCATTTCAAAACTTCAGAAACATAAAATTTGCAATGGTCACAATTTAATTCTTTCTTTTTTAATCTACTGAAGATAAAAATGTTTGACTTGTTTACGAATACAGGGAAATGCATTCTGGTTGATTTAATTTTCTCGTAAAATTATTTCTTTTAAATAAGATTTGCAGAATGTGTTTTATTTTTTCAATACATATATATATATATATATATATATATATTTGATTAATAATAAAAAAAATAATCCAATGTATAACAATCAACGTTGACGTGCAAAAATATGAAATCAGGGAGACACACGAGAATTTGTTACATCAGAATGTCATTTATAGCGAGAGTATTATTAGTTACCTTGGACAAATACTCGAGTATCTCTCATTTGGCGTAACTTTCCAGCTTGCGAAAGAAGAGTATTATAAAGATTATAGCTACCTAATTGGTGGGCAGCATTTTGTTAACTGCCGGGGGGCAATTATGCTGTTCTCTTTTGCTATCCCTCGGAACCGTAGTTACAAGCCGTTCATAGATCGCAACTATTTTTAGTGACACCATGATAGGTGTCGCTTAGCGACTGACAGTTTGGACTTCTTTAAAATCCGTGCGTTCAAAATTAACCCCCATCTAACAGGATTCATTGTCATATGCGACGTTCTTGTTGAGTTCAAAAATCAGTGGTAAATAAACTTTACAAGGGTGCAGCAAGAGTCACCCCGACTTGCCTATGTGTTGCTCAGTTAGTTAGATGACAAGATGAACGTTCTATTTTGTATGACAGATATTTATGAGTTGATGAATATTGATAGTGAGATGCGGTAAAACCCGGGCAGGTTGAAAGATGTAAGGCGTTTAGCCTACTCTTGTAAGTTAGTATTAACACAGTGTTAGTTAAGTAAAATAAAGTTTCGTTATAAGCGTTGTCTAATTTGTATGCTGTAAGTTTAGAAGACAAAACAACGCATATATATGTATATATATATATATATATATATATATGTCTGTGTAATTGAAATTAAAATTATCACTGTTTATCTGGTTATTCAGCGGTGGCCGCCTGGTTCTAGATGTCGGGATTTGAGTTGTAAAATACTCGAAGCCCGAGGTTTCGTATCGCGCGACCAATAGTGAATAGTGAATAGTTATATCTCTATGCTGACGAATCCCGATTAAAAAAGACGAAGCGTATACGTACATAGATAATAAACAAAACAAATAGTATATATATATATATATATATATATATATATATATTAAATAAATATTTATTTATTTATTAATTTATTTAAATTCAACTTAGTTACAATGATATAACATATGCTTAAGGACTAGAAACAGTTTGTGCTTTTTTTATTTTTGTTTCTCGTTTCCCGTATTTCACTGGAAATCGATATGTTCTTTCAACGGCGATATTTTATTTGTTTTAATCAGGAGTAACGCCTCTGCGCGAGTTTAATGAATTAGAGATTTAGCTTCATCGTCGTAAACGTTAGGTAATTTGAATTTGTAAAGTCTATGTTTTTAAAGACACATTCTTTTATGTTCATTTCCTGGCGGACAAACATTTTTCTGAACCAAACAACGTTTTTTCGAACTAAAGCACAGAGAAACTTCCACCTAGCTATGTAACAAAGTTACTGACTAGCTGCGCAAGACGCAAAGTTTTGCAGAGTTTTCGACACAGTGTGTTCGTAAAACAATTGATACAGCAATTAGCCGTTACACATGCGATCCTCGTGGCATCGAAATATATTAATTGCTGAGTGACCCATGATACATCACCGAATGACTCACTCGGCATCGATAGGTTTTCATTTCATCTAAAATGATAATGGATATTTACTGATGTATGGATTAATGTCACTGAGCTACGATTCGCTTCTAATTATTGTCAGATCGGCACGTTGGCTAAACGCACCTCTCTCTCTCTCTCTCTCTCTCTCTCTCTCTCTCTCTCTCTCTCTCTATATATATATATATATATATATATATATATATATATATATATATGTATATATATATATATATATATATATGTATATATATATATATATATGTATATATATATATATATGTATGTATATATATATATATATATATATATATATATATATATATATATATATATATATATATATACATATGCATTCCAGATTACGATCATTATCTTGCTTCTCACGATATAGAATTATTTTAATGACGAACACCAAATATCCGAATCGAGTGTTTAAACTCAACCACTCAGACATATTTGTATATGGGGAAAGATCAGCCTGTGATCATGCCACAACAATCATACCTACATAATATTCTTTTCTGTTTTGAAACCGCACTTATAACTTGAATGATAAGATGTGTGTTTATCTGCGTTGAGCTATCTGTCTAGTCACTGCCGAATGTGTTCCCACATTAACATAAGAGGACGACTTTTACAGGGAGTAGTGAGGGATGGAAAATAAGATGAGGGACAAAAGTATTTAATATAAAAGTTTATAATCTGAAAGTTGTTAGTTCAATCCCTGTAAAAAACACTACATTTTTATTTCATTTTCTGATCACTAAAAATAACAAGAAAAATGTTTATGTGCATAGTTCATTGTTTAAATATAAAGAAATAAGACTGCCATATAAAAAAGGTTGTCTGTTCTTCAATGTTTGATAGATCCGTTTCGGAAAATGTAACGTTTCTCTCCATGATTCTTTTACGGGACAAATACTGTTGCAAATAAAGCAAACTCTCCTGATTTGTTATCTATTCCACAGTGCCGGAACCCTATGAATGGTTATTGATGAAAAGAGGCGCAGGAAAACATTTGTACTGGAAAGGTTGCGAATTATTATTCACACAGATTATGAAAATCAAGCCGACTAGAAGAGAACCGTTGAGAGTACGAGTCGAAGTAAAAACGCCTTTAGCGGGAATCCCAAGTGAATCCCGAGAAAAGGTCAGACAGGATTCAACTACGGTTAGATATTTTCATGAGTGACGAAAATATCGGCTGAGAGAAATTAAGTACGCGAGCTAAGTTATTGACGTAGCTAGCCCTTACCTGAAGGGTAAGCTGGGGTATCTGACGACCAATAGGATCGCGTACTGGCCGCGATGAAAAGATTGCGTCTGGGCTGTGCCAAGACACCAGTCTAACAACATAAAGTGTTGCTTAGACCGAACTTAAGTGAATTTGAGAGAGTCAAAGAGAAACAGCAAGATACCTAGTTAGTGGCAGAATTAAGTTTATAGTTCCCTCTCTTTTTGAAGCGAGCAGATTCGCTTTTCTTGAGCCTAGCAAGAAAATCCGTTTCAAGTCGATATCCAATAAGTTAAGGAGTCGCCAAGTTCAAACAAATACGCTAAGTAGCACACAGAAACAAATATGCTTTCCCCATCAACATACTAAAAAAGGCAAGTATCTTGTATATACTAGTTTGAAAGAGAATACTTTTTTATTAAGTATAACACACATCAGGAGCTTTGTTGTGGTTTGGAATTGACGGTCTGATTGCTTTCACCACGTGCTTGTCTTCCAGCAGTTGATTTACCTCCCAGGCAGCAGCGCATCATACTTCTAGACTAGACGCACACACAGCATGAGTAGAAATATTGTTCAGCTGAAGAAGTTATTTCGTTTCGCGTTGCGAAATTTTTTCTGAAGAGTAATTAATAGCAGCTTGACGCACCCATGAACGACCAACAAAAAGTGCAGAGATGTTACACAAACGACCGCCGAAGTGTCAGTCCGGAATGACAAAAAGGTATCTGAGCGCGAACACGACGGTGTCTGGTTGCTGAACGAGAGAATCCGGTCACACATCAGCTTAAGATGTTCTTAAAAATATTTATGGCATTTAAAATGTTATTTTAATATTTTAGGAACAATTTTTATTTGTTGATAGTCACATAGGGATTCACATTGAAAAATAAAAAAAAACGCTAGTTGTTACAATTAGGCAATGAATTGCTGTTCGATCATTGCTCAATTACTGTAAATTAGATCAGGCTGCCCTGTGGCTCCCTGAGACGAAATTCACCTACATTGAGGTTTTTTTTTTTTTTTTTTTTTTTTTTGTAAAACTTAATTATGTTCTACAAAACCAAAAACAAAAACAACAGCCCCTCTCCCTTTCTCCCTCCCCTTTTTTATTTTTATTTTTCCTACCCTACTCCCGGTCCTGGATATGACCTTAAACTACATCCGATGGTGAGATCCGGCTTACGGACTTTGGGGAATGTGGAGCCTCCTCTTAATTACCATTGTCCCAGGTCCACCCTGACCCGGAGTGGTAGTACCTGTTAGGGTCCCAACTATGGGTTAAAATAGAAACAGATATTAAAAGGGGAAAGAAACAAAAAAGAGAAGGAAACAAGACCAGATTCGGCATTAAATAACCCAAAAAGGGTTGATATGCCGTAAAACAAAACTACCAAACCAAAAACCCTGATTAAACATTTGAAGATATAAAGAACTTGAAGCATAAAAACTTTCACTATAATGACCAGATTCGGCATTAAATAACCTAAAAAGGGTTGATATGCCGTGAAACAAAACTACCAAACCATACCAAACTACCAATTTATGTTTATTTTAATTGTTCACGTTGACAAAATCATTTCATGCGCTACTTATAAAAAACACGAATGATTCATCCCATTTGTTTTCCGAGTTAGTTCGTATTAATGTTATACAAATTTTAACACTATTAGTCCGTCTTTACATACAACTGAATTACAACAGTTGTAACTGTTTTAGGAAGCATGTCCAATTATTTTGGAATTTGTGAAAAATATCTGAAGACATGTGCACTCATTTAATTATGTGGTCAATTGAGTTAATGCTGCGAGTTGGTGGAGGTTTGCGCTCTTTAACAGACACTTTCTTGTTAATATAATTATTTTTAGATTCACTATGTTGACAGCTTCATTTTGTTAGTTTAGTCATTATTTTCTCAAATAGTTTTTTATTTGTCCAAGTATTTATTCCTTTTCATCTCTTTTAGTTTGGTCATAAACTATACTAATAGCATCCGAAATCTGCAAACATATGTTAGCAATTACCGGTCTCTACGATCTCAACGCCATGCGTAAGAATACACAAAGGCATGCGAACAATTTTTCCTTTCTGCCTTCTTTTATTAATGTGTTTTCTACTGCCGATATATGTATACATGCATATGCGTAAATATCCGTATTCATATGCACGCACATGAAATGATTTTAAAACAATGATTATTAAATATTGCTATGTTAGATACCTAGTGATACATGAATCACTTGAAACGACCGAACTGAAAAGCGGCTTGGTCTGCCATGAGTTTATTCACTTTAGAAATGAAGATTAAGTATATAGACTTAAAAATGAAGTCCTACAAATATATACAAAGTGAAACATTGTTGGTGCTGCAATAAACATGACCCACTCCTTATAACAAACCATACATTAGGAGAATGGAAATGAAAATGAACTAACATACTAGGCTGAATTTCAAAGTTCGCATATGATGCAGGCCTGATCTTCTTAGGCAACATAAATTGGAATAAGTACATAGAAAGTGCTGCAAAGTATGCTGCAAATGACTATTCTGTATGTACTATACAAACTTATAGACCCCGTACTCTCTGTCAAGCTCCAGCTCTTATCAGATTGCTACAATGTTGCTTTACTGTGCTTGCATTACAACTACTTCCACGAAATGTGCTCCTAATGAACTACTGGGGCTACACACCCGACCTACTTGACTTACAACAACAGCTCTTCTTCACTGAAGAGGTCCCTATATACCGGACTATTTACTACTCTAATAGCTACTTTCTTAGATGCCCTTGCCTTGGTAATTATTCGACCATACCAACATAGAAACATTTAAATATTATGTGAAGAAACATCTTGCTACTCAACTCTGCACACAGACCCTATAAATCTGCCCCTATCACGGGTGTCAATTAAGATTCAGTAGCAATACTCCTGGTCTAGGGCGAATAAAGGTTTAAAAAGGTATACAAGTGTTACCCATTCATACTTATGTAGAAGCAAACAACAACCAATGAGTCATGTCATCTATATTATATACAAAATCAAAGAATTTTCGCTGAATGTATGCATCTTGCTCTTACAAGAGAAATAAATAGCAATATTCCAAAGAAAGATTTGAAAAAAAAATGAAGTAGACGCTGTAATATGGTGGTACTGGTACAGCTTTGACACGAGTCAAACCCGACTTTTGCCGACGCAAAATTACGTAAACAATCGGATAAAGCAAACTATAAAAAAAACGGCGTTAAGATTAAAACTAGGCGGCGTTCCACCAGAAAACAATCATGAAAAAACATTTGAAGCAAAAAAAAAACACTCATCGCATATTCATTTTATGAAAAACACATTTTTAATGAAAGAATTCAATGTAACAACTTTTATAATTTTTTGTTCACGAGAAAGTTAAAGTTGTTATTTCAGTAATGGTCCAGCTTTTGAACCATACAAACACATAACTGTTTTTTACCCTAAGCCTAACTTAACTCTAAACTAAACCTAACCTAAACCTAACCTACTCTGATTGCTTTTGATAACAGTTATTTGTTGAATATTTGGTTTTATTTGTTTTTAACTTCCTATTTGAATCGATTTACAATTTAACTTGTTGGCTGCTATTCTTAGCTTCTGATTGAATAAGCGTTTCGGCATAGTAAACAGAAAAAGTCAAACGAAAAGTCGGTGTAATCTGGTCATAAACTCATTATACCAAAGAAAGGGTAGCACATTAATTTCTCTCTATGAATTAATAACTATTACTCTCCTCAAACACCGTTTGACAATTATTTCACAAGGAATCTCAATCACGTTTAACCGTTTCAGAATTTTGAAAACATCCAATAAAGCAAAGCTTACATAGGCATTACGCACCATATTGTTCGGCAAAACATTAAGTCACATTTTAAACAAAATTAAACCTTCGAGAAGAAACCAATAAGTATTATTTTTCTTTTCACGTTATACTTACATTAAACACCAACTAATTTAGCTTACTTCTCATATATATATATATATATATATATATATATATATATATATATATATATATATATATATATATATATATATATATATATATATATATATATATATATATACCCCACTAATTACACACCTAAATTTGTTCGATTTAATTTATTTACTAAGGACTTCGAACAATAACGAAAATTACTAACCTTACGTCTTACGTATTATTGGGTATACATTTTATTAGACATATTATTTTTTGTTATCATTATTATTTATTTTTTAACGTTTCTGTACGCTGGATGCCACTGATTAATTTATTCCCCTATTTATCACTCAGAAGATAAAAGCGAAATACGCGAGATATTACTACTGTCCCTATACTAAAATTGAACAAAGCGTATAATTCGTTTACATAAAATTTGAAAACACAACAAAAGAAGTCTGATATATATATATATATTCAAGTGACGTAAAATGGTAATTTTATTAAATAACTACAGTCTACATTAATGTGATTTTTGGTCGTATCATGCGTTATTCGGTTAACACCGTCTGAAATAATACCCACCCCGCAAAATGAGATTCTACGCTTTTAGGCGCTTACGTGTAGACAGTTAATACCGTGATAAAATTTACGTAAAGGGATGAATCATTAAAGAAATAATAATTAAAAATCAGCTTGGCGCATAAATGTTACTTAAAATGCTCCCCTATTTCCGACCCATTCTGAGCTTTTAACTCAATTAACCAACATTATTACTTTCATTTGTTCTTATATAAGAGATATATTCTGTGTGTTTTTTTTTTTGGGGGGGGGGCTCAAGGACGATTATGCATGGTCTTACAACACTGTCATTTACGATGAATGGTAAAAACATTTACTTAACTGCCCTACAAATTTAGAATGGTTCGGAAATAGAGGGATCATTTACGCTAAATTTATATACGAAATTGATGCCACACTCTAATGTTTGTTTTATGTATTTACTGTTCCACCAATTTTTATGGTATTACACTTAATCGTTTTTTATGTGGAGAGTTGTTTAGCTGAGGGTGTTGATCCACAAGTTTACCGTTTTTCGAATGCCCTGATAACGGTATTGGCATTGCAAAATACTCTATTATATCTACCACCACCTCTAACCCCAAGTACGGGTGTCCCACCTTCCAAAAAGCATGTCTGAATCTAACTTTAACTACTATTATGGTGCATTTGGGCTCTTAAACTAAAGAAAAGCATTATTTTTCGAACGCCCCCTTTCTTGTACCAAAGAGCTGGATATTGCTTTTTTAATAATATTATTTAACAATCTCTACGTGACTTACATTATTATTTTTTTATTTCGTAGTAGTAATCGAATATTTATGGGCATAGTAAATACAATAGCGCGTAAAATAACACAAAATTTGAAAAATCATATTGAAAATAATTTAATTGCAAAATTAAATCCAAAAGACGAAAAATTGCGTCTACAGAATTTGAACAGGACTTAATCACGCCCACCGTGATATCACCGACTTATGCGGTTAAAGTAACAAGAATCTGTTAAGGTAATACAAACACAATCCGGTTCAAATTAGTTAGTAGTACAAAGTATAACTTACAACAAGTTTCATCGTACAGTTGAACCGCCGCAGTTACAAATAAACCACACAAATATAATAGACATCGTCACGAAAGTAGGGGAAATGTCTATTTTTGTTCCAATACCAACTGCTAGT
>OY744536.1:51139865-51147365 GCA_963556195.1 Sepiola atlantica | reverse complement strand
ATTTTAAAGTAATACATATTTATTTTTAAAAATATGTATATATGCGTTCTTTTGTCTTGTTAAACTTACAAATTTAAATTACAGAACACTTACATCGAGGAACAATTTCTTATATATATATATATATATATATATATATATATATATATATATATATATATATATATATACTTATTTTTATTTACAAAGACATGTACTAAATCTGCGACACTGGTATGTCGATGTCATCGACCAACAGCTGTTATAACTGAGATCTCATCAGGTAGAGTACTTTCCAAATATGATCTAAGGTTAAGATCAGAGTTTTACTCTGCTTGATAAGATCTCAGTTTATAACAGCTGTTGATCGATAACATCGACATGCCAGTGTCGCAGATTTTGTACATGTATGTGTAAATAAAGATAATCATATATAAAAGCTAATTTTGATAGTGAGCACTTTTTATAAGCCCGGTTTAAATTCTTTGGATTAATGTCCTGTCGAAGTTTACCTTGCCTCGATTATTATTATTATTATTATTATTATTATTATTATTATTATTATTATTATTATTATTATTATTATTATTATTATTAATGATAATAATAATAATAATAATAATAATAATAATAATAACATCTATATATATATGTATACATATATATATATATGTATATATATATATATATATATAGAGAGAGAGAGAGAGGGAGATGGAAAGAATGATAGAGAGAAAGAAAAATAAGGATATGCATCTAAATTGAGAAATAGATACAACCCTATGAAAGGGTGCGTTAATTTGTCAACACCATAAATAAAAATAAATGCGAAAAACGTCAAACAAGATAGATGCGTTGAAATGTGCACATCTAATGTCTTACTTGAAATGTGAAACTAATTACTTAAAAAGAAAACTAACTGTTATCTAGAACGATTTCTTTGAGCAAAAAAGTGTTTGGCGTCAGATACAGCTCTCGCGTAGCCTCTACACTAAACACAGTTTTTTTTTCTTTTATCTCTGAAGCTAAAGGATATCCCTATCGTATATGTCTTGTAGCAGCAGTGCCCCCGTCCTATGGATGTTTCTTAATCACGAGACACCCTAGTAGGTCAGAAATCAACATACTTTCTACAATTAAAACCGTACAAACATTGTGAAATCTGTGCAAAAATATACATAATTCATTTAAAGTAGTTGTTTTAGAAATGTTTTAATTTCATGCAATAAACCTCATCCGACTTTCTGGTTTGAATTGCTTGGTTAATTAATATCATATCAACCGTGTCTGGGGATGTAATGCTCATTCACGTCATATTTGTAATACAGGGTATTCGCTAGAAAAGCGGGAAATTTGTCAAACGGTTTTTTTTTTTACTAGCATAACTTTTGTAAAGTTTTCCAAATACTAGTATGATAATGGACTCACAAATGCTCAAAATGTCGTCTGTGAACTTCATAGCAGCGTATAAACTTATAAATTCAAGCCCGCGTGACGTATTGAAAAGTAACATGTGATATATCATTCCAACCTCTTTCATGGCCTGTTTTCAAATTATCAATACAGCCTTTTTCGCATTGACAGCTCTGAGTTTCTTCTAATAACAAGCTCTTAGAACATGAATCCATTATGATTTTGTGAGTGCTTTTTGAAGGTCAATCCCCCGGTGCAATGTTTTTAGGGGTAGATTGCTGAAGAAATTAAATTGAACCTTTTTCTCAGATTTCCCGCTCATCAAGCGACCACCCTGTAGTTATTCACAGATAGGATTTGATAAGTTCACACTCAGATCACAACTTCTTGCCTCGACAGAGTCCAACCTCAACTTCGTTATCTAGTGAGGCATCACTCGGGACGAATGTAAGAGTATTAGTAACAAAGGAATGACCCCATACTCCAAAACGCTTCTAAAACAGGAGCCTCATCATCGAATGCGGTTTCATGTCATACTTAAGTTGCAGACTGAATTTTAGTAGTTGATAAGGTAAAGACGGAAAGTAAATAAAGAGATAAATTGCTACGAAGATCTGGGTCAAACAAATACCTATTTATAGTCGGAACTATGCGAATCCCTCTAATAAGAGGCGCGAAGGAACGGAATTAAGGCAGATCTCCTTAAAAAAATAATACAAAATTCGGAAATTGAAATATAAAAAATATAAATATCTTGAAGGCTTTTAGCACGAGATGTATTAAAAGATCCTTTTCATTTGTACCTTCTGTGTGTTATCTCTTTTAAAGGTGCTTACAAGGTTTCATATATTGGGATAATAAAACGTAGCTTTTTTTAGTAATGAGTAACCGTTTATCAAGCCCCAAATTGCAATCGATGATAAGGGTTAATGAGTTTGTCAGGTGGACGCTGAGACACATACCTTGAGGATTGGAACTGATGGTTAAAACTTGGCAAAATTGCATTATGTAAATTGACGGCTCAACAAGAATTTCACATTCTCTGACTTTGAAATGAAGGGGGATCAAATAGTATAGGTGACCTAAAAATGATATCGTGTTTTTTAACATTAAGATTAATTTATTAATTAACTATCTGGCTTTGCCAGCACGCTATCCTTTTGCAAAATTCTCTACTTTAAATACTTTTAACGAAATCTTAAATAATAAACAGCCATCCATAAATTTGTTATAAACATTTATATAAATAAACATTAAAATGTATTCATGTTGATAGATATTAACATGTTTTGAAATTTTGATGGAAATATATTTATTTTTTCAATAAGACCGAGCGATGATGTGTGTGTGCGTGCTTATTTTAACTGAATTTAAAAAAGAATAACAAATGTGGCGTTGGTCGCTAACGGGATGGAGGAGCCAGTCACCCTTCTCTTTTCTCTAGTAGTCCGAATAATCCAAATAATATGAATTATCAATCAACCTCGACAAAATTCCGAAACGCTAAAAAAGTTTACATCTTTAACATACTCCGGCAATAGGTTCTCTCATCGGAAAGCTTACATGTTTATTTTTGTTGTTGTTTTTTTTTTGTCGTTTTCTGCTAATGCGTCACTGCTTATAAAGGCTACTCGAGAGTGCCAGTTAGACGATGAACGCCAATACGGCATGATTGCCAACAATAGTTGGAATGGGCAGATTATTACTTTAGAAGAATTTAATATCCAAGAGGACAGATCAACAAGTATTTATTTACATTGTACTTTAAGACGACCATGTAATACTCGGTTAGGAACCATATCGTGGTATTTTTGTCAGCTAATTGGATGTTCTAAACAATAAACATTGTTTATAGAAGTTCTGTTTTGTTATTGGTACAGAGAGAAAAATGGCAGTTTTTGATGACGAGTTGTTGTTATGAATTTTCATTAGAGAAATAATATAACATATTTCCTGTTCATGTTCATGTATTTTTTTCATTTTGGTAAAGGTGTTCAAGCTTTCATTCTTTATATCTTCAAATAGTTATTTACGGCGTTTGTATGGGCCAGTTATTATGGTATAAACGAATATGTATACTACCTTATGCAGTTTCATGTAATATCCAGGACAGATGATGGATAGCACATTTACAGTTCTGTGTCTGAGTTGAATTTGTAGCAAAATATCTCGTCTTATACCATACTTAAGTTATTCTGCCCTCAGTTATGGAAGGAGAAAACAGGTATTTTGTACTTTCACACCCGCAATACTTTACCCAAAAATATAACTCAGATTCTTCTTTTTGGGGTAATTATATGTAAATAGCATGAACAAATAGTTTAGATTTAAGAGTAGTGATCACTTTCCTATATAAATTTAACGTGGCATTAGCAACTCTTTGGGGTCAATTAACCGTACTATGGAGACGTGAAACAAATTATTTCCAGTATTTTGGAGATAATTCTAAAATTAGACTAAATGGAGGGAGGTGTGAGTTATCTAAGCATATCTTTTAAAGGTAGGGTGTTAAATTTACTTTCTAAGATAAACTAAAATGCCGAAAACGTATCTAATGTTATAGCGTACATGTTTGAGGGCAAAAAATATGTGTATGTTGGGGGTAATTTTCCCCATTTTTCTACAATAAAATAACGCGTGGAAACAATATTGAATGATGCTGATAATTCCGAATGGTACCCAGGGATTGACAATCGTGACGTAAGCAGTTCCGACTATTAAAAGTGAATGCTGAAGCAGTTCCGACTGTTACTAAGTTTTATAACAACCGATACAAATATTTCTGCAAACAAGAAATTATACTTTTTCATTACTATTTAAAACTGAACTTTGAGGTTTGACATACAACTATTTTGCCTTCTTTAGAGGGTTGAATAAGTTTTAGCAAGCATTGAGGCCTTTTACGGAAGGATCACCCCCCCCTCCCTCAATTGAAATTTTAAAAATAATTTTTTTTTTTTTGGTGTTCGGGATGCTTTCGCTCTGACCATGGTTCTAGGAATGCTTCCCTCTTACCCTCGAGCACCGCCAGACGGATGCACTAACAAACCCAGAGCGCACTCGGTTATCCATGAAAACGAAATATGCAATCGGGCGAAGTTTGGTAACTCTCTCACGTCAATATTATAGCCACTACAGCGCATGCCTTCCCACTCATTTCCTTCAATAAACCTGAAAGGAAAAAAATGCAAACACACATTTCACTCAAGAAACCCTTCAAACCTCTATTTCATTAACTTTAAAAAAATGCTAATCTGTGAAAAGAAAGAAATAACACACTTTGCTTTAAATAACTTGAAAAATGTTGAAAATCATTCCTTTTTATATGCAAATAACTAAATAAGAAACAAAATTAAACAATACACTTAAACACAAAAAAAAACACTTTTCGTTAAATGATTAAATGAATTATTGGACAAAAGATTAAAAAAATAAGTGTTGATATTTATTTTAAATTTATCTATGATTTGTCATCGTCACTTTTACTTAGCCATACACGTGTATTTCCGTCATCGCCATCGATTTTTAGCGCGTGGTCGTTAATTTCAGAAATACCTCTTCATCAGAGGAGTTATACAGATAGATAAGTTAGCAGTGGAAAAGCCAAAATTCAACATTTGCAAAAAATGTTATTAAGAAATGGCGAGTGAAAAAAGTTCGTGTAAAAAAGATATTGGGTTTGTCCAGATGGTAAATCTCCATTTTATAATAACATTTTTTTCAAATGTTGAATTTTGGCTTTTCCACTGCCAACTTATTTATCAGTATAACTCCTCTGATGATAATATTTTGATCTTTGAAAAGCCTTGGCTTAAGGAAAGTATACTTAACATAATTCTATTACAGAATATACCTTGCATTGAACAATCGAAGTTTGAACTAAATTTGGACATTCGTACATGTTTATCACTTTTTTTTCTTCTATCTCTCTCTCTCTCTCTCTCTCTCTATATATATATATATATATATATATATATATATATATATATATATATGTAAAGTTATCCCCCCCCCCTAAAATCTACAATATTTATATAAAGGAAAATTAGAAGGCAATAAAATGCAGCTGTGTAACGGATAGACACAAACTGAAGCAAACGAAGACATATAATGGTAGAATGAGTTAAGCAGTATCAACATTTTTATTACACAGTACATATATACATTTTTCCAGAAGGTCTGACGGGACTGGTTCTCGAAAAAAGATGTAACCAATAAGGGTTGCATTAATAAAAATGTATTCTCTCTCTCTCTCTCTCTCTCTCTCTCTCTCTATATATATATATATATATATATATATATATATATATATTCATCATGGTTGCATTAATAAAAATGTATTCTCTCTCTCTATCTGTCGCTCTCTCTCTCTTTCTCTCTCTCTCTCTCTCTCTCTCTCTATATATATATATATTCATCATGTTATATAATAATTCTACTTGCATCAGGGTGATCTGATGGAAGTTATGTATAATCATATTTCGGGAGAATATCCCTTCGTAAGATGTTTGTTTAACCTTAATTCAAATATTCAATGAAGGTCGCTACCAATGAGAGTTATTTAGCAGGAATTGAAATTTATCTGAAATTAAATTTAAATGTGTTGTCCTATCGTTAAATGTTGTTTCAACTCCATTGTTCACCTTTAATTTATGGGTCAGTGTTAGTATTAATATTACAATTGTTATTGTGTATATTTATATATTTTGTTTCATTTATTTTTAAGTTCAAGTTTTTTAATAAATTTTCGCCTGTCACGCGGTAAATTTAGTTAACTACATTTATTTATCTAAGAGGCAACCTTTTATAAATAAGATATGTTTTGGTGTTTTTTAAATGTGCACGTAAACAACATCATTTGTTAATTAGTTATACTTCTTTTAATTTTTTAATTTTAATTATTTATTTGACGGTATAACTGATGTCCTATTTTGAAAGTATTCCATTAATTATTCAATACTTATCTATTTATTTATTGAGGACATTCTGAAATCGTGCTACTCTTCGACAGAAAAATGCAAGTGACTTTAATCAAATACAAATAAAAATGTTTTGTTTTTTCATGAAATTTGCCCAGATCAATAGTTTATTTTTAAACCTATGTGTATATGTTGATACGAGTATGTTCAATTAAAAATAAATGCATAATGTATATTTATAAGTTTTATTTTATTTATTTTAAAATGTACTTAAACTAATTTCACCCGCTCACGCCTTCAGTCTAGAAAATTACATTTTTTGATAGAAAGGACAATTTTAGTTGAGTTTTAATATCCAATAAGGCGAAAGTCTTTAACTAATTTGTTAATTAGATATATTTTCAATTTTCGCTTATTAATTATTGTGTTTATCTGAAATATTTATTTGACGGTATTAATAATGTTCTGTTTTTTACGTATTTTAAATGGTTATTAATTAATTATCTGTTTATACATCGAGGAGGGTAGGGTTCCTTAATTGTGTTACTGATTGTGGTTTGTGAATTGTTGTTGTAGTAGTTTTATTTTTCTCTTCATCTTAATTATTATAAATACTGTTCTGTTTGTAAAGAATTCTATTCAATTCTTCAGTTATTTATCTATTTATATTGGTGAACGTATGTTCTTAAAATTGTTTACTGATTGTAGTTCATACACTGTCGTAGTTTTAGCCGGAGTATGGATTATGCCAGGTAGATATTCTAATGTTATACCTTGTGTACATATTATAAGTATAACTATTTTAATCTTTTATTTATTTATTTTATTTTATTTTAAATATTTGTTATATTTTTTATATTTTCATAAAGTGTACGTCTGTGTACGCTGAGATGTGAAACTGTATTATCAGACTAAAAATGATGACCCTAATTTGAGCTGGTTATAAAGTTCGGATGCAGTTTTGCTATCACTATAGATTCCTTTATACTACCTCGATTCAATTGCCGGTGTTGTTGCATCCCCCATTATATGTCTTAGTTTGCTTAAGTTTATGTTACACCTCTGCATTGTATGTCCTTGCTAATGTGCCTGTATATACACATTAAACTATACATCGAACACACTACATCAATTTCTAATTTTTTAATATTTTTTAAATTCTTTCTTTGCAGATATTTTTCACTCTCCT
>OY744536.1:51122365-51134865 GCA_963556195.1 Sepiola atlantica | reverse complement strand
TATAGCTGGGTGTGCGGGTATTGATGTGTAGAGGGAGACTACGTCGAGACTAAATATGTAGTTGTTTGATAGTAGTTGTTGGCGTTTGAGTGAGGGTAGCCTGCTAATGACTGAGTTGCTGACATGTGCGGGGAAGGTGGGGAATAGCGGTTTGAGTAGTTGAGAGAGAAGCCAGGATATTTTGTAGAGTAGTCCTTCAATGCTGGAAACTATAAGTTTAATTTGTGGGTGTGGGTTGGTCCCCCCTCTCTTTCTCTCCCTCCCTCTCTCTCTCTCTCTCTCTCTCTCTCTATATATATATATATATATATATATATAAAACAGCACTTAGCTGGATACTCCACCAGACCAGACGAATGCTTGTTCTAGAATCTAGTAAGACCAAATGAACAAAAGGTTATTCACTTCTGTATAAATGTAACGTTTGGAAGATAAAGAGAACTTTGATCCAGCACACATATAGTTATGCGTCTTATATAGAGATTTAGTGTTAGCCCCAGAAAGGGGTCTCTTGATTTCTGTTAACTTCCACTGATGTGAAATGAAATAAATAGGAACATATATATATATATATATATATATATATATATATATATATATATATATATATATAAACAGTAAAATGAAAATATAATGTATACTATTACATTAGAACTAATGAAATAATTGATTCTCGACAGTGCAATTATATAGACAAGTAAACTATGAGAATAAAGATTATAAAAATACAATATGTATGAAGCCTTCAGTTGTTCAAAACAAGGGGTTTCAAATAAAAAAAAGTCACCTCATTAATTTCTGTCGAGACCCTAGTTTTCTTAGTGTTTTGCTTGCATTTAAAATACTTCTCATTACTTCGTTTCGAATGAAACTCTATATTAAACTAAATCTGGACAGCCCGTGAGAGTCATTCAAATCGCTACATATATAATTTCATGTATAAAGTTTTTTTGAAAATGAGGTGAAAAATAGCAAGCCCTGAGCTAAATTCAAATTCTGATCGGTTAGTGTTAGTGTGCTGATAAAGGATATAAAGGTAAGCTCTATTTTCTCACAAGCTGAATATTGAGTTTCTGTTTACTGTACAAGCTGTAAACTAAATTAATTTTCTTGTATAAATTACGAGCGACGGTTTGTTTATAATTTCTTCTGCCAACATACAATATATATATATATATATATATATATATATATAAATTATTTAAATAAAAACTGTGTTACATATCTAAGACACGCACTATAGTTTTATTTACATGAATTGACATTTCACCGTTTAAAAAGCCCGTTAGAATACATTAAATCATCAGCGACTAACGAAATGAAAAAATCGAACAATAGACTTCAAAATCCTGTAAATGGAGTTCAAAGATCTTTAAATATTTTATTTTGTGAGTCGCTGATGATTTGAATAGAATTGAACAGTCTTTTTGAACCGTTAAAAGTCAATCAATGTCAATTAAACAATAATACATCTTAAGAATATGTAACATATATATTTTAAATAAATAATTTGTATTTGAGCTTTAATATTTTTGCGATCGAGTAGTTTGTTTATTTTTTCAGAACATACCTCGACGCACCATATATATATATATATATATATATATATATATATATATATATATATATATATATATATATATGTTGAATTATATAACGATAATTGAATTATCGTTTAATAATAATAATAATCTATCATGATAGTGTAAAGCAAAAAAAAACCTCAATATATTTTAAAAAAATAGACCTAAATGTAAATTGCTCTATTAAATATATATATATATATATATATATATATATATATATATATATATATATATATATATATATATATACTGCACGTGTGTACACGTATGTGTGTGTGTGGTAATGAATCAATCTTTGCAATCCTGACTAATTCCTGTGAAGAACTTCTCTTCATCCTTTACCAATTCTTTCAGCATTGCAACTAATTAGAAACAGAAGAAACCGGAAAAAATAAATAAACAAATAAATAGAATGAAATACAAAAACAAAATGTTTAAGATGACGAAGGAAGCGGGCGTGTAACCATTCGAGAAGTTAGTTAAACGGAGAAGAATAATGTTTTTTCTCTTCTTTTTTTCCTGTCAGAATTTTGGATTCTCACGCCTGTGTTTTTGCATGCTTGTATATGTGTGTGTTGCTTCGTTTATTTGTGCGTGGGGTAGTACCTACAGGGTGCGGTGCCTTAGGGGTTGGATGACGGTGAAGTCCCGTCGAAATACTTTTACAGGTGTCGAAAGAATAATGAGAAAGCTACCGTAGATATTGGAACGCGTAATTTCTTTTAAGTGTGGTTAGATGCAAAAGATACGTAATAATTGGATTATTCAGAAACGACTAACGACACAGAAATGTAAATATAAAAAAAACATTGGATTTTTGTAAAGTACTTATACACATTTTAATTTGTTTATATATATACGTATATATATATGCGTATATATGTAAATATATAAAAAATAATCCTATATATATATTTATATATATATATATATATATATATATATTAGTACTTCATGTATCCACATAAAATATTATAAGGAGATATAATTTTTTATGTATCAGTTTTCAGTATTTACTTCAACAGTGCTCGATACGTAAGTAGAGCTAGGTAGTAAGCAATGAAAATATATATGGCAATCAAGCTACACAGAGGCTCCCGTGTTTCATCCCCGAAGGGAATCGTCAGGCTAAATGCCTGACGATTCTCCCCGGTGATGACACACGGGAGCCTCTGTGTAGCTTGATTGCCATATATATTTTCATTGCTTACTATATATATATATATATATATATATATATATAGATATATAGATATATAGATATAGATAGATAGATAGATAGATATATGTATATCAAGGCCGCATATTTTCTTGCAAGCAAGTATGGTTGAATATAAAAAACAACTCATGCCTACATTTTCTTTTGGTAGATCCTTTCAATAATCCGAATCAGGATCTTAGTTTCCGAGGGGAATTACTGATGAATTTGCCATAGGTTAGATTTGTCCCCAAGTACATTCAGACCCATCGGGGTCTATCTATCTATCTATCTATCTATCTATCTATCTATCTATCTATCTATCTATCTATCTATCTATCTATCTATCTATCTATCTATCCATCTATATCTATCTCTATCTCTCTCTCTCTCTCTCTCTCTATATATATATATATATATATATATATATATATATATATATATATTTATGAGGAGAAAAATATGAAATCAAAATGATAGATGAAAGATAAAACATAGTTTATTAAATAGTTGATAGGCAAATTAACATTCTAGTGGAAATGAAGGCACAACACATTATTGAAGTTAAACCAAAATATAACTTTTAAAGTACATCATTAAAGGTGAACTAAGTTATTCTGGTCGGCCGAATTATCTGGTTTTGTTTTAAGAATGTGTTTTTGTGTTTTTATTTCCACTAGCATGTTGCTTTGCTTATCTACTATTCTATAACTAATTTTCAACACGCACACATACATACACACACAGTCACACCCACCCACACACACATGCACATATATATATATATATATATATATATATATATATATATATATATATATATATATATAAACTGTGTCCATCGCTTTATTGCAGATTACAAAATAATCAATATTTCAGTAAATATAAGTTATAAAAAGCTGAACATTACACCATTAAATCCTAAAATTTCATCAAAATTCATGTTATATTTAAAAAGTTATGTTATTTTTTTAATATTCAAGGAATTTTCACCGTCCATTGCTTTATTGCAGGTCTCATAAAATGCCAAAAAAAGGACGTTTAACAGCTACCGAGAAGCAGAGGATTATTGCAGGACTAGCAGAAGGACTCTCGATCATAAATTTAGCCACAGAACTAAAAAGGGATCCCCGAACTTTAGCTACATTCGTCAAGAACCCCAACATCAAGTCCAGGAAAGATAAGGGCACAAGGAGGAACCTTTCTGATCGGGATCTTCGAAAAATTCGTAGAGAGATTGTGCGCAACCCAAACAGCACCAGTGCAACAATTTTTGCGAGGGCTGGAGTCATACCAAGGTCCAGACAAGCCCGATGCAATGTACTGAATGAAATGGCAAGGAACATCAAACCTATTCCAAGGCCTCCATTGAGCCAAACCCACAAAGAAAAACGATTGGCTTGGGCACAAAAATATATGAAAATGGATTGCCAAAATGTTCTGTTTACAGATGAGGCTCGTGCTACCCTTGATGGACCGGACGGATGGGCCAAAGTTTGGAATCCAAATGGAACTCCAACGCCTTATAGATTTCGTCGCCAACAGGGAGGTGGAGGCATAATGTTTTGGGCGGGAATTATTGGGGATAAGCTATGCGGACCATTCCGAGTGCCAGAAGGTGTCAAGCTCACCAGCAATGCCTACACTGCCTTTCTAAATGAGAATTTGTTACCATGGCTAGATGATCTTCCCTTGTCACGTCGTTTTAAGATTATTTTTATGCATGACAATGCCCCATCTCATGCTGCTAGGGCAACTACATCCTTCCTTGGATCTCAGGGCTTTGTTGGAGAAACCCTCATGTCCTGGCCACCGTGTTCTCCGGACCTTAACCCCATCGAACACCTATGGTCAATATTGAAACGAGGAGTTTATGAGGGAGGAGAGCAGTTTTCTTCGAAGGATGCCCTTTGGAACAAAATAGTCGACGTTGCCAGAACGATTACTCCATCTCAGATCAAACAATTGACCTCCTCGGTGGACAAAAGGTTGTTTAATGTAATTTCAAAACATGGGGGATATGTGGACAAATAATTCGTTTGTTTGACACTTAGCCCTCGGGATGTGCCTTTGTTTTTGTTAATTTTCCCCAGAAAATGTGTTCAATATAAATTTATGATGCTTTGGTATTGTTTTATTGAGCTAAAACATTATCTTAGAAGACTTGCAATAAAGCGATGGACGGTAAAAATTCCTTGAATATTAAAAAAGTAACATAACTTTTTAAATATGACATGAATTTTGATGAAATTTTAGGATTTATCTCACCTTAATACAGTCCTTGGATGGTGTAATTTTCAGCTTTTTATAACTTATATTTACTGAAATATTGATTATTTTGTAATCTGCAATAAAGCGATGGACACAGTTTATATATATATATATATATATATATATATATATATATATATATATATATGTCTAAACTTGATAATGATCAGAAATATAAAATGTTAGGTTTTTGAATAATCCTATCTTGAAATATCAATGCACAATATACAAGATAGAGACATAATAAAATAAAATGACGAAACGTTGTGATAAAAACACCCAAGATGAGAACAGTAGTCCGAATATACCAAATTCTACGAAAATAAAATGAGTCATGAAAATAAAAAAATAGAAAAAGAACAACCTTGATTGAATTATCAAGAACTTTAAACAAAGAATATTTTCACAAACATTGTTTTCCTTTCTTTCATCCTTTGATTTTCAGAAGAGTTAATCGGGATGAATCAGTAAAAATTATATTTTTGTCAGCACATATTTGAAATTAAACGAAATATGCTGAAATACAAAAATATACAAAGTTTTTTAGCAAAGAGAATCGACTTAAAAGAGAGTGTTGTCGTGAAGGCCTATACACTCACTTTTTAAAACTGCCTTCGGAAGATATTTTGCTGGTAATAGATTTACTGACATTTTTAGTTTATTAGAGATTTATATAACTGTATTTCCATCTCGTGAGTCACACATTTTTTGCCGCTGATCTTTAACCTCCGATCTCAATCAATACATTTTCCTAATCGAACTTTTTCATTATTCAAATTTCTGTAAGACTTTCAGCTACATTTGCTGAACGTTAATAACATCCTGGATTATCTTTTTGGGACATGTTCCATTTTTCGATCGAAGTTGATTGTCTTTGCTCTAAAACTTTGTGTATTTTTGTAGTTCTGTACATTCTTTGATCTTTACTAATATGTCCTAACAGTAATATAAATGTTGCTGTTTCATCCCTATGTACTCTGATTATAAAAACTTGGGTGGAAATTAGGAGAAATTTAACTCTATAAACGCCAAATCGGTGGGCAATACAGTGAACAGAAGAAACAGAATTCAATCACATGGGTTAAGTGTATTTATATATTCCTATTTTAACTACTTGATGATTCAATAAATATTTTTCTTTTTACATTTGTTATTTCCATTACTCATTATATATATATATATATATATATATATATATATATATATATATATATATATATATATATATAAATATTTGTTTTGTTTATTATCTATGTTCCTATACGTTTTGAGCTATTAATCGGGACTCGTCAGCATAGAGATATAACTATTCACTACTAGTCGCTCGATTCGAAACCCCGGGCTTCGAGTATTTTACAACTCAAATCCTAACCTTGAAACAGCATTAGTGACATCAACACAAATCAATTCGTGTTTCAACGCCACCACGTCTTCTCAAGACTGGCGTGAGAAGACGTTGTAGTGTTGAAACAAGAATTGATTAATGTAGATTGTCACCAATGTTTATGAAATTTGGTAAAATCTTTACTTTGTTTTAAGCTCTTTTGAAACAATATTGGTTTTAAGCTCGTTATGTAAATGAATTTGTATCTGAATAATAAACATACACATATATATTTATATACATATATATATAATGATATATATATAATTATATATATATATATGTTGTTGATTAATTCTGTTTCTTCTATTCACTGTTTCGCCCGCAATGTATCCTCGTCAGTGGCGAATGGAAACCGGGTTCGAGCCTTCCGACTACATGAATTAATATCCCTGCACTCAATACTAATTAAGCATGAATCATCGATGTCTGTAGGTCATAATAATTAATATTTACTTAAACAATATTATTATCGCCCCCTTAACAAGGACTGGTGGACTCTGAGTAAATTTAAAGATGAGTAGATATACTACGGCTTAAATGTAATATTCTTACCCCATTGCGGTTGTTGTTGACTTCTGTATATTTTGTTCACTGTATCGCGCGCCGATTTAGCATTTATAGAGTTAACTTTCTCCCAATTTCCATGCAAATTGAGGGCGGGCGAGGGGGAAGACACCGGACTACACGTCAGTGGTTATTTGGAAACCGACTAACATGTAATTAACATCTCTAAACTGTAGATTGCATAAGCATGGAACATGTAGTTAATAATAATTAATATTTACTTAAAAAATATTATATATATATATATATATATATATATATATATATATATATATATATATATATATATATATATATATATATATATATCGTAAAGCAAGTAAGGTTTGCATCCATAGGTTAAATCTGAAGAATGTTTATTGTGTTTATAGAATACAGCTCAGTAATAACTTAAGCTATATACAATCAATTTTTCATTCATACAAACGTTTGGCGGCTTCACATCATGACACGTTTCAATCATTGTTTTGACAAGCCAGATTTCTTCAAACCGAGTAAAATGTAAGTGTCTGCTTTTTAGGATTTATATAATTCATATTATTCTATTTGCTGCTTCAGAAATAAAAATTTTAAACAAGATTATATTTTTTCTGATTCTGGCGATGAAATTTTTATCATTGACATATGCAGACAAAAAAAGATTTACAAGTCGGATCGTCCACCGATTTCAACGCTATGAACATCTCTTATTTTGGTCGGTTATATTTTAAATATTTGCGGTAATTAAGCAGGAGCAAATCTATTCGCGAATTAGGGAATACAATTCCAGGTTTGAACGGGGTAATAGACAAAGAAACCCATGTTACATTGATCGTTATTTCTTTACATTATTTCTTGTCTGTAGAGGTGCAGTTAAGGTGTATTATCGTTTATATTAAAATATATATTAAAAGAAATTATACTATATAATCATAGAAATTGAAACAAAAGGTTACTAGTATCTTGAAACTAAATTCTTTGTTCTAATGTTGAAAGATATACTGAGCCAATTATATTACAGGCAGATGTCATTTGTAATTGTAAATTTAACAATTCTGACGTAGTGCTAGACGCTTATCACTACGTTTATATTTCTAGCAACCTTGTCTATCAGGAGTCAACACTGTATAGATTAAATTAATTATGATTATTCATTATGTGTATTCGATACGCTCATGTTACTCACGTTGTTAAAAGGATACTGATGTTATGCGTATAGGATATTGAACCAATACGTATAGGATATCACAAGTGAGTGTTGTTTTAAAAATGTATAACGACAAGTTAGAACTAAAAGTAAATAGTGTAATCTCTGACTTTAAACTAGCGGTCTATACGAAACATATACGAACTTAAACGTTTTCCCAAATTAATTATAGTATAGCGGCCCATAATATAATAACATATCACTTAATATTATAACTATAAGAGTTATATTCAATTGATTGCGGTTATTGTACTTATTTGTGGCGGGGATAAAATTATTTACTCAATTTAATTAATTTTAAATTCCTGATATTTGAGTTTTCTTTTGTGTAAACAGTATGCTATGATTTCCGATTTCATATTTAAAATACATCCAAATCTTTACAAATGCTAGTGCTTCGCTTAAAACATGAATTACATTTTAGTGACCCTGGGTAATAAGATTTAGGTTTTTTTTCAAATAATGGACCATACTGTAGAAAGTTCTTAAAATATGCTCATATAGAGAGATAAGTGCTCCAAGTTTCTTATTGTAAAAAGTTATATGTGTGTTCCAATTCTTGTTATATCTTCATTAACTGAAACATGTATAAACCATTTACACATTCGGGTTAAGTTGTGAACCTAGTTGTTGAAATAACGTACGCCGACTGATCTTCTAGCGATCGTTGTCGCTTATTTTGTTTATAAAAGTTTATTCAAAGTCACGAAGAGAAAACTGCGTGTAAGAAAGGAACGGATAAACAGAAAGATATATAGTTCGCTTGTCTCACTATACTTAGCTACACTGGACTCAACCGCTCCACCCTTGCTGGAGATACCCGGCAATAGCAGCCGTTGCTTTTGCTTGCTTTAGTTGTCATCCAAATGTAGACCGAAGCCTCCCTGGCTGGAGTCAATATTTTCATCGACTTCCGTGTTCCGGTCACCACTTAACTTTAGAGGCCCACTCAAACCCTTCAGTCAAAACACTTTTTTGTTATCTAACACTTTTTTATATATGTCAATCCTATGCAATTAAAGCATTGATATATCTATTACACCCATGAGCGTTATTATTATTTTATTAGTATATATGGCATTGCTGTTAATGTAACTGTTAGTATTGCAAATAGGCGTAATTGTATAACTCTTATTTTGATGAAAATTATTAAATCCAGCTGTTACTGCACAATACATTAAGATGTATGCAATTATTTTCCTGGCTAATTCATATTTCTCATCACAATTAACGCGTAAGGCACGAACTTAGCGAGTTCTAACTATGTTTATAATTTGTTGCTACGGTATTCTCGATTAGAAGTTTTACCGTAGACAAGGATAATTTAATAATACCGTTTTTAATAAGGTTTCCACGTATATGCTTAGTTATTACAAAAATGTTATCTATTATACTTGTAACATTAATTTCTTTCTACAACACAATTACACACACATACCAGTACGCTGTTCTAAGCTCTATGTACCTTTCATTGTCGTGATGCTAGGGAGCGTATTAATCTACATCATAAAAAGGGACTCACATACCTGGTCTTTCTCTCTCACAACCTGCTACGTATAACACTAGCCAGACTGCCTCTCTCTATTCGGAATGACGGCTGCCATCACGATGTGCGCATACACATATAATGACACTATCTTGGTATGTGAGAACTGTTATCCTCTCACACGTATACGTACTCAATACTCAGACTCTCTAATATAGGCATTCCCAATATATATTTTGTCTCAACGTGCGCACATAAACACGAACATACAATTCAGTAAAAAAAAACATCCTCTCTACGCACGCACATATATACGTACGTACACACGCATACATCATTCCACCAAAACTTACTTTGTATCGTTTCCATGAACACTATTTCATAGTCGGTTATGCATACCATAAATTCTTTATTGAATAATATTTTCTTCGACTTGTTACTTTGCTTTCATTATCACATGCGTGTATTGTGAACACAAGTATATACATATATATATATATATATATATATATATATATATATATATATATATATATATATATATATATACGGAAAACTCGGCGCTGTATTAGCGTCGATGTGGAATGAGTCATACTATAAAATTATTTAAGGATGTTTGTTTGTACGCTAAAAAACATAGGGAATTGACCGACATTATAGGTTTATTATTAAAAGTTAGTTTTGCGTTATTAGTTAATTTGGTACCTTATATAGAACTGCACATGTGCATATGTAGTTTTCAGTTCATATTTCTCGGGAAGCTTTCAGCGTTAAGATTATTGACTGCATAATACCATTCATTTAGTTTACATACTTATACATTGGCTTGTTAAACATTTATTTTTATTATTATTTACCATATTATATGTAATTATATTATTTCTTCTAGAGTTAATTAATTGGTACATTTATTTCACTTATAACCTGCATCAACCCGACCCTGTTTATTGTCAAAGATTTAAAAGTTATAAGATATAGCTGAGATTATATTTTATTGTTCATTAGATACTTTGTCTACATAGTAGAGTGTCCGGTTTGGCTTATGTTACGGTGAGTAAGTATTATTAATTAAGCTGTGTATAGTGTGCCGTAAGTTTATTATTTTGGTGTAATGTCTATGGTAATCGTTAAAGGGAATTACATAAACGACTTATGTAGACCATTTGAATGTGTTCGTCTTTTGTTATCATTGAACGTAAAAAGTGCATCGCCCATATAACACCCGCCATTTAACGATGAGTATTTACAAGTAAAAAGGAATAAACCGACTATATGTCACCTAAACCGGAACTGTTGAACCCGTCAGGATGTCAAACTGGTCTTTTGTATTTTTCCTATCCAAATGCTTACCATCAAATTGCATAATAGAGTTTATGGCAAGGTGCACTATGTCAATTTCTAGGGGAATAATAACCACTACTTCCAATGCTTTATTGCGAAGGATAAGTGATATATATTGATATTTGAATTCTCTCACTCTCTCTCTTTCTCTGTCTGTATGTCTGTATGTCTGTCTGTCTGTCTCTCTCTCTCTCTCTCGCTCTTTCTCTCTCTGTTCTCTGTTTCCGCGACTGTGCAAACATACTGAAATTTACAACATAAATATGGTCCCTAATTCACAACATCCTTTTACTTCTCAGAATTGTTTGGGTTTAATAAAAGTAAACTATAAATTAAAAAAATAACAATATAATCTGCTTGATAAAAATCAATTTCAAACACATGTTATAATCATAGAAGGCAGTTCATAAAAACAATCCTACATATTCTTAATATGCATTTATTCAAACTGCGTTATAATTTGGAAAACCTATAGCATAGTAATGTTCTATAATTGTAAAATAACTTCTTCGTATTGGATTTTTAAAAAATATGATTCTAATACTGGTCTAATTTCGTTTTTAGTGCATGTCTTACTCTGCGTAGCGGTTGGCTTGTGCTGATCATTTTTATTTATCTGTGCTTCGTCTGTTGTATTATCTTACTTGAAACAAGAAGTGCCAATATTTGCAGGATGCCGAACTGGCCAAACAGCTTTGCTATCAAAGAAGCCCCTACTTATCTTTGCGTTCTGATATTTTTTCTGAGCCTTAGAGTGTTTATGTTTGTTTTGTGTAATTTTCTTCATGGTTGTGTTGCTTAATGCTACAACACCATGCCGAGGTTTATTTGGCCTGTGATCCTTTCACATTGACAGTGTTTATCTATCTTATATGTACAAATAAAAGAGCATTCTCACACACATTGTTGGCGTTAAATGTTTACAATAACAAATGTTGATCAATATTTGTTTCAATAGCCTATGACTTGAAAAGCAAGTGCCCCCCCCTATATAGACATATAGGATATAATCTCAAAGTTATGCCATTCATATGCTCGTCGAGTGTGTATACTGCATACACCAACATCACGAGCTGAAATATAAAGGTTACAAAGCCTTCATTAAATTGTTATCTATACAAGGTAGACAGACAGACATCCATGTCAAAAGGAAATTACAATTTTTCTTCATCTGAAATTTTTTTATGTTAAAATAGATGTAATAAAAAATTAAAAAATAAATGGAAAAGGAAGAAAAATACTCCCACATATTCACTTCAAAAGCTTTAATAACAAAACAATGTAATTGATAAATCTGTGTTAAAAGACCGCCGACACAAATCTGGAATCAATCCACTAATTTAAAATAAATATCCGACAGGAAATTAAGAATAAGAAATTAAGAGAGAAAAAAGATATAGAAAAAGGGAGAAACAAACAAGAAAGTGAGAAAGGAAGATATGCAGTAAGAAAAAAAGAAGATGGAAAAGAAGAAGAAGAAG
>OY744536.1:51109865-51117365 GCA_963556195.1 Sepiola atlantica | reverse complement strand
TACTGAGCTTGATACTCCACCAGACTAGATTAATTCTTGTCCTGGAATTCGATATAACCAAGAGACAAAAAGAAAGCTATAGTGTAACATATTTAACTGGTCAATTGAGAAGAGAGAAAATTAATGTTATTAACCTGTATGCTAACTCAATTCTGACAGGTAAAGAGAAATGTAATGAGATACTAAAATATCTATGTATCTCATTGATTACTGAGAACATTGATTGTAGTAAAACGAAACTGTACAAAAATAAGCTATAAACTTCCTTCTTATATCGGAATCAACACTTATGGAACTTTTTGCATTCACATTCGTTTCCAACAGTTTATTTTGCATATTCTTAACAACTTATCAATAAAATGAATTACTTTGTGTGGAGAGACTTTTTCATTCTTTCTGATATTGCATTTTCGCTAGCAAGTCTTCAGTTTTCTTAATTTAAATCTTAATCATGAATACACAGGACAGTTTAGCAAATAAGTAGCATTCATAAATTGAGATATTATTTACTTCCTTTTCCAGGAGGGTATACACAAAGTAAGTTATGGTTTTGAGAAGACAGCACACTAGTATACACGCACTCTTGCCTACAAATAATGCTTGATCAGCCCAGTCGGCAATCTCTGATAGGGACGCCTCAGTCGATTATCAATAAACTATTTCTTTCTCAGAGAGAAGGAAAAGCGTGGAAGCGTGGACTCCTAGGACTGAACAGAACCAGGTTTCATACCGACAGAAACAACGCCACTGTCAGACTTAGTTGTATCGCAATTCTCTGAAACTAAGATTAAAAAATGTCGGGACTTCTGATGTTTACTAACATTGCCGTAATACTAACTTTATTATTTCGAAACCCATTTTCAACATGGGGAGGTGATGCTTTGTTAACTATTCTGTACTTTCAGCTAACAACTTTATAAACAAAAGATACAGTAAAAATTGAATTCAACTTGAAAGTCCTATCTAAAAAAATAGCACTGTCCGTAAACTGCAAAAGAACCGAAATTTCTTCTATTATTCAAAGAGGATTAACATTACGTTATCTGCTGTCGAAATTAAACACTTATCGGTTAAAAAGTAGTATGGCGTTTAGAACATCAAGTGATATAAAAATTGAGTATAGCGATAAATATCGTTTTCTGTTAATGTATTTTTCAAATGTTAGTAAATTTAGAACAGTTTCGAATCAAACGCTAAATATTTGTATGTATGTTAGCTTAGAAAGCAAATGTTTGAAAGATGTCAATGCTCGTCATGAAGGAAACCATCGAGTAGTTGAAGAAACGGAAGTTGGAGAAAAAATGCTATATACAAACATCGGAGCGATAATAAGTATTAATGGAAATAACTTAAGTATTGTAGTAAAAGTATTTATTCACGAAAAAAAAACAAAAAAAAACATAAATTTAAATAATGTATAAAAATATTTATTTAACAATATTCTTTTTAATTAATTTTCAGAAAATATACCAACATAATTTTTATAAATATTTTTAAAAGTAAACCTAGGTTTACTGAACTGAAACCAGCAATTAGCACGAGTAATTTTCAAAGATTAAAAAAATACAACATTACATTAAAGTATGTATAAGAATATTCCATGAGATGTTTCTTTTAAAGTATAAATAAACATAAAATTAAAGTATGTATAAAAATAGTTATTAAACAAACTAATAGTAAATAATTAAACTACAAGATTTTAGTTTTTTCTTTAATACATAGTAAGGCTCTGATCTTCGTATATACTATTTCTTCGCCGACTGCCGTCTCTTTGACTACTCGTTGTTTCCTTCATGGCGATCAGTAACACATTTAAGGCGTGCTCTTCTTAAGCTTAAATGCGTAAAACTAATTAGATTTTAACTCAGAATTGTTACAAATTTTCTAAGATATAACAAAAACAACAACAGGAAACAATATATATCGCCTATACACAATTATTTATGGCATTATGGTCTGAACGCTATACTACTTTTTAACCTCCTTATCTGTCTTAAAAGTAACGTTGACTTACCATGAACCTAAAGAGGTATGCATTTTGTATCTTAATACAAAATATACCGTCCCCGGTGACTGCATATATTTGCTAGTATGCATAAGCGGAACTCTTATTATCTTAAAGAAATATTTGATTTTCTTTTTTGTGTCCTTGTTTTTTTTATAGATTTGCTGTTAAAAAAAAACAAAATAAAAATAAAATGCGAAATGGTATGACAAAACATGAAACGCTTAAGCCATACATGTAACGAGAAATAAAAAAAGCAACACAAAAGCAATAAATCATTTTCTTCTTTCGAAACCAAATTCCAAATATCGTTTATACGTCACAGAAGAGACACCTAAAAAGAATTGGCCATTAAAATTAGTTCCGTATTCATAACAGTGGATTTTGATCTGGTGGACGTTGTTTACGATTCGATCGGCGAATGTAAGACTGTTTATAAAAGAACTTAAACAAGATGCGAGGTAATTTCTTTCCTATGTAGATCTGAGAACAGAAAAAAAGAAAGGTTAATGTACTTTGAATACACAGGAGAAATTACTACGATTCACTTAGCAGTTATATTATAATATATGACTTTCGCTAAATCAAGAAAAAAGTCATATCTCTCTGTTCCTGTATCTCTCTGTCTGTGAGACGCACACACACACACCCACACACACACACACACACACACATATATATATATATATATATATATATATATGTATATATGTATATGTATATGTATATATATATATGCATGCATTACAGAAGATCAGAATAACATGGGTACTGCCGTTTATGTGTGTATTCCCGCAATTTTCCGGTGAGGCTGTAATAAACAGAGGCTGAAGATAGTTCAGCAAAGGCGACTAATTAAAGATCCTCTTTGTTTGGATTTGAAACCGACGGTACCGATAATATTCTAAGTTTTTGTAATGCATATATAAATAAATATTATGCTCTTATTTTTGGATTTTTTTAGTTTATCTCCCACTAAGCGTTTATATATATATATATACATATATATATATATATATATATATATATATATATATATATATATATATATATATATAGAATTTATGTATTCACCAACGTTTCGTATTCATTTCAAGACTTCCTAGGGCGTATTAATTTGTTCAAATAACACACACGTACAAATATTCGAACAGTCTATGTAATATCTGTACTTGTGTGTTATTTTTTTAAATCAATCATCTTAGGGAAGTCTTGAAATAAAATCGAAAGGTTGATGAATATATAAGTAACTTTTGGGGTTTCCGTTTTTTTTTTCTAGATATATAATTTAAATTTTGAAGGCTATAACAATGAAATTTACTAGCAAACTCCGTTTGGTACTAGACAAAGAAAGCAAATCATATAACAACATTGAAGAGCTAAAGATGTTTCAATTAAATATCTATTTACTTATGTAATGTTTCGTACCAGGATGGTATATATGTAGTCATGTTCTTTAAATTTACGAGGTAAACCTTTTTTTTTTAGAATATTAAAAGTACTCAATCGGAGTGTATTTTCGCCTAAAAGTCCGGAAAATTATCTGATGCCTATTGCGGTATTCTCGCAGAAATAAACCAATTATTTAATATATATATATATATATATATATATATATATATATATATATATATATATATATATATATATATATATATATATATATATAGAAAGAAAGAGAGAGAGCGAGAGAGATATGCCAAGGTTCTCCTTTCTGTCAAAAGTTTAGATAAGAATCCTCTAAGAGAAATGTATCGTACTGATAAAATTCAGTATACATCTCATTTGTACAACCGAATCGCTGGGCGCCTAAAAATAAATGTCAGGTTATCAAACCCGAAGTGTAAGATATTTACCTGGCGGTAAGGTGGTAGTTTGTATGTAGTCACACTGATGAGTCATTAGAAGACGAGATAAGTGCTTGTGTATGAATATAAATATATAATATATTATAATATATTAAAATTGTATATACAAATACATATACACACATATAATATATATATATATATATATATATTATTATAATACCTGTCTAAAGACAAGTAAAATTAATTTCCCAAACAATACAGCGTTAAACCACTTGCATGCCCCTTTACAAAGAGTAAAATCAAGATATAATGTATGTATCGTTACAAAGCCACCATCCGCCCATGCATGGAGTATTGTTGTTACATCTGGGCTGGTGCATCATCTACTAGTCTTTCCCTCCTTGACAAGGTCCGAAAAAGAATCGCCAACCTAATAGGTCACTCACTGTCAACCAAGCTCCAGCCCCTGTCCCATCGCCGCAATGTAGCATCCTTCTGCTTGTTTTACAAATACTTCAATGGATTATGCTCCGATCAATTGGCTACTCTGGTGCCCCCTCGACGTAAATTCACTAGACTAACTCGACAATCCACTAAATCTCATTCATTCACTGTGGAGGTCCCCAGATGTCGGAGAGCCTTCTACTCATAGCTTCTTTCCTCGTGCTGCTGGCCTCCCTGCCCCCTGTTTCCCCCACAGTACAGACATGCAGAAATTTAAAACTAATGTAAACAGACTTCTCGCTGCGCAGATCCCAATTTAGGTTGCCCCCTACCTTCTCCCCTTTTCTTTTTTCTCAGTAGCCCCTTATGTCTACAGTGGCGGCCTGCCTTGTTTGGTGTGAACTATGTTAAAAAAATAACTAAATTTCATTCGATTTCGGATAAAAATCTATTATATGATCTTTTTTTCTGAAAAAAGTTCAAATTTTAGACTTAAACTTGAGAAGAAATTTAAATTCAAGAAATCATTCTAAATCGGTGTCTAATGATTATAGATTAAATTCTGATACAATTATAAAATATTTAAATCTCCGAATGGGAAATGCTGCCCACATAATGTGTATACACAAACTAAAATACTCTAAAAACTTTAATTTGGCAAATATTAATTAATTGTTGTCTACTACATATTCTTACAATTTCACTAAATTCGGAGGTATCTGAATTGACACCAAGGGGTTCCATCTTTTTTTTTGCATGAAACTATATTTAAATAGATAGTTCCCTATAATACACTTCATTATGCCTAAGACGTGTGTTCAAATTACATATTTCCCGGTCAATTAGTAACAGACACGCTCACACACACACTTATATATATATATATATATATATATATATATATATATATATATATATACATATATATATACATATATATATATATATATATATATATATATATATATATATACAAGGTCTGTCTAAAAAGTATCCGACCTTAGTCTAGAATTTTTGTTTCAAAATGGTTACGGGGTTAAGACCCTAATACCCATAAAATTAGAAAAGAAGGTCCCTTGTGCTTGCACACACTTAGACCACCGATTCATCGACTGCTAGAAACACCTCTGGATGTCTTGTTTTAAAAAGCTGTTCATCTCCGCCGCCGCGTTCCGCATTGTCTCTTTTTCCACACCCTCTCAACAACAGCTTCACTCCGAGCAGTTTCGGGCCTGCCAGATCGCTGATGTGAGACCATTTTTAAATCGGTTGAAGCACTATTTAATTTGTGTTACACATCGCATCTTCTCCAAACACCTGCTGAATCAAAAGCCACGGCGGTGATGAACACCATTCAAAAAGAAGACTTCTAGAGGTGTTTCCAGCAGTGGATGGATCGGTAGGCTAAGTGTGTGCAAGAACAAGTAATCTACTTTGAAGAGGATTAGGGTGCCAACCCCGTCACGTATCTGAAATATTTTCTGGCCTAAGATCGGATACTTTTTAGACACATCTCGTACATATTCATGAATTGAATTGTAATTATTGATAACTTCTTTGAGAGAGTTCAACTATTTGATAAAGTATAAGAAAAGAGTACCATATTTTGTCGCCATTTTTGATTAGCAGTTCACCCTTGCTAAATTTCTAGTTCCTTGTTTATAATAATTATAATAATCATTGAACTTCCTGTTTGTAAAGGTTTGACAACAAATGTAATTTCCGGTTGCAAGAAACCCGAGAAAAGAAAGGATGTTTTAGCAGACAGACGCAGCCAGTAATACTGGGCGATTTCTGGACACACCCGTTATGCAAACATTTGAGGTTAATTGAAAATATCTGAGGGTCAAGTGAAAGCGAACGAAATACAACCTATATATATATATATATATATATATGTGTGTGTGTGTGTGTGTGTGTGTACACGATAATCTCCTAAACTAATGAACAGATCATTATACGTCATAAATTTTGAAATATATTATAGGAAACACGGTGAGTTACATAGGGGCATTATTTATTTTGTAAAACCTTCTATTTTAGGGTGCACATATAGAGTTACGTATATGTATGTGTTTATAAATATATATACATACACACACATATATATATATATATATATATATATATATATGCATCGATCCTTGTCTCTCTCTCTCTGTCTCTCTCTCTCTGTCTCTCTCTCTCTCTCTCTGTCTCTCTCTGTCTATATATATATATATATATATATATATATATATATATATATGAAGTCTTCGAATGCAAAACGCGATAAACGCTATTTTCAAAATCACGAAGCTGTCCCTACAAAAAGTGTTGCATTCTTACACTCGACAATACCCCAAAACAATGTGTTACATAATATGATACCGAAATAATTTCTTTTTGATTTCAGTTAAAATAAGCTTTCATTCGAAGTCGAGATTTAATATATTCGTATTTTTATTGTTCTAGGTCCCAATTTAAACGAATTGGATTAATCGCGTCTTGCGTTCGAACTCTTCATATATATATATATATATATATATATATATATATATATATATATATATATATATATTCTAATATTAGTGAAACCACATCAAATGTAGGGAACACATTATCACTAATCCTTCAGCAAATCTGATTTTCTTTGCGTACAATTGTGTCGGCCTACCACCAAGTTCCTAACATATACAACCTTGACTTTTCGAGGATATCATCGGTGCTTGTAAAAAAGATGGTCACCCTCCAGACATGAAAACACCGCATTTCACATTAATTTATGCTTATACTTTATATCTTGTTTCGCTTCATACTATTTCCATAAAATATCTTGTGTTTCATTGATTTGTCAATGGGGTTGTTTTCACCCATACATACAATCGTGGCATATTCGTGTCAAATGCTTTTACCGTCCAGCATGAATGATAAACTACTAAAATAATGGACCGATCATTATAAATTATAGAATGTATATTATCGAAAAGATGGTGAATAAAATGGGCACATTATTTTTTGTAAACTACCATTAAGGGGTTGTGTCCATCAAAACACGCACTGCTCCCCCTAAAGATTTTAAAATAAGTTAAATACAAAAAAAACAATAAGAATACAGAATTGCTTTACATCAGATTTAGAGTTATATTAGGTAATACATGTTTTTAAGAACCGGTGCGTGCACGTGAGCTTCAATAATATGGATGTGCTTGGTAACATTATAAACTATTAGACGTATTATAAAATTATGGAATACGTATT
>OY744536.1:51099865-51104865 GCA_963556195.1 Sepiola atlantica | reverse complement strand
GAATCAACGAGTTACGACATGGCAAACTGTAATAGGCTAAAAAAACGTTTACCAAGGATTTTTTGTTAGCAACGACTGTTGGTCTTTTCTAGAATTTGAATAACAATACACTCTCATAAGGTTCCATTACTCTAGTCACATTTTAGTACAGGTCTGGTCGGTGGTCTACTTCCTCTGTCTTTCCATCCTTCTTGACCTTACACGACAATTTAGTGTGGTATTAGCCGAGGATGGTGCCACCAGATATGTGTGTTTTCTTATTTTTATTAATGTAAGCGTTTGTTAGTTATGCGGCTTTAGGTTCTGCATTCAAGAATGTTGTCCTTTAATATTTCGGATGTTATCATCATTACGGGGCCTTGTGTGAGCTCAATCCTTTCTGTTATTCCAATTTTTCCTAGTCTTCTTCCAGTTTTTTTTTCGGGGCTGTTCTTGGTGCGTCTACTCTTATGTGTATTGTTGTCATTTTACTCATGTTCTATATTCCTATTACTTTTGGAAAAAGCTCTAGTCTAAGACTTAAATAGTTTTCCATCATCACTGACGAATCTGATACAACATATTTAATTGATATTCAATATATACTCCACGTGAAAATCCTCCGAAAGCTATTCAAATATCCAATGCGAACATAATCGATTTTAACGCAATTCCCAACTAAAACAGTATTCCACCGCTATTATCTTATATTATGTCATTATGAAACATAGTAGCTAACTTATCAGGATAACCAAGTTTGTTTAAGATCTGCCACTGAGCTTGGAGCATATGCCTTTCTGGTAACGCTGAAGTACTGAGATACCTCTAAACAGTAACCATGTGGATAACTCTATGTGTTTAATATTCGGCGAGTGAACTCACTAGTATATAAGAAAGTTAGTCGAGAATAAAAGGAAATAAAATTCCACTCGGGTTCAACGTTTTAAGAATTACTAGGGTTGTGGTAATTGATAGAGCATGATTTGACGTCCCACGGGTCAAGAAGGAGCGAATGAGATAATTTAGCACTACCTTAGAAGCACTAGAAGTGTGAATGTGTGATTAAAAGATGCGCTTAAATAAAATAAAATAGCGAGTATCGATCTCTCTCTCTCTCTGATTCGGCCCACCGCACTGATCAGTGATTTAGAATGAAGATTAAGTCGAATAAACCACATCTGTCTTAAACAGTTCTTTTTTAAGATATGAAATAACTTACAGGCACCGTTACCCTCGCTAAAGAAGGATTACTAAGATGTTTGCATAAAAAACATCGCAGCGACTGAAGTAGGAGTACAATTTGTGAACTTTAATGTTTTGTAACAATTACAGAAACTTCGTGACACATGCTTGAAACGAAATATACATGCCGGAGAATTATTGGCAGTATAGTCATTTTCTTGATATTAGATATTCTATTGTGTTCTTTCGCAAATCTCTAATAAAAGACAAACATAGTTTGTTAATGACTGTAGGAAGTTAAATTGAATGTTGTGATCATCAATGATGCAAAACCCGTCGTAAATGAGATATAAGATACCCTTCGATAACTTTCTTTTATAGATAAACGGTAAGAATCCAACATTTTTGCTTTTGCCGATAGTGAAGTGTATTAAAGCTAGGACTGCCGAGAAAGAAACCCAATCGAGCTTGAATCCTAGCTTAAAAATGTTGCTATCAAGCCATATATATATAGAGAGAGCTGTAATATAACGAAACAGTCTGTCTGTGAGTGAATCATTGTATGTAATTAAATCGCTGTCATTAGCGATGATGCAAAACCTTTGGTGATAGTGAAAAAAGCACGCTTCTGCAGCTAATATTGTTTATATAAACAATAGCGCAGTCGATTAAACAATGACTGCTCACATAACCATTGTACTTCAATCTAACTTAAAACTGCTTGCTAAACGAGCCAGAATGACAAACTGTAATACAGCGTGACTCTCTTTCTATCTTTCGATATGTCTGTCTGTCTGTCTCTCTTTCTGTCGGTCTCTCGTTCTCTCTCTCACTCTACTCCCTATTTGTTTCTCTCTCTCTCTTTGCTTCTCTCTCTCTCTTTATCTATCTCTTAATATATGTTTTTAAATGTGAGATGATTTATAATTATTTCCACAATCAGACAATACCGCAGCCCACACGACCATGAAATATACAAACCGGTTTGAGTGAACTGCGGGATTGCCAAATTGTGGAATCAATTATATATATATATATATATATATATATATATATATATATATATATATATATATATATATATATAAATGTGTGTGTGTCTATTTTTTATTAGATTGATGTCAGTTAGAAACACTTCTGATGATCTGTGTTATCAAGAAGTTGCAGTAGAGTATTAACCGAACTAAATTTTATCATCATTTCTTATTAGGAATATATATATATATATATATATATATATATATATATATATATATATATATATATACATATATATATATATACATATATATATGTAGACAAGATAAAATACACATATATATATATATACATGCATATATATATATATATTCATAGATACATACACCCAGATATAACTATATATGTATACATATACATAAACACATGTATGTATCTATTAAATACATGTATATGTATATATATATATATATATATATATACATATATATCTACATATATATATGTAGACAAGATAAAATACACACATATATATATACATGTATATATATATATATATATATTCATAGATACATACACCCAGATGTAACTATATATGTATACATATACATACACACATGTATGTATCTATTAAATACATTTATATGTATATATATATATATATATGTACTTACGAACACGTAAACATAATGTATATACATATATATACATATAAATACATATATATATATATATATATATATATATCTACATACATATATATATATATATATATACATATATATGTACATATATAGATGTATATGTATAAATAAAGAAACACCCCCTCACACACACCCACACCCACACACACACACATATATATATATATATATATATATATATATATATATATATATATATATATATAATATTATATGATATTACCAATCTTAGCTAAAACTAACCTGTACAAAATTTAATGTCTTCGTGTCGAGAAAATCTCAAATGATTTAGTTGATGCGGAAAGCTTTAAAAAAATTAATGTCCCGATTGGGAATCTATACAGTAAAACGCCTACCTGCTCTGATCAGATATTCCCCTTCTCTAATAGCACATTTAATTGGATATTTTCTTCTGGCGGCGAGATCGTTAAAAACAATTCGTCTGGACCCCAAGAATCCACCGCTGTTTTTCATCAGTACGCCTTCATTCTTTCTTCTTGAATTCAGACCGGCCATTTGCAATTTCGTTGTCTCATCTAAAAGTCGACTTCGATCAAGTCATTGCATCTTTCTGTCTCTTGCTATGCTATTTCTTTCTTTTGTTTTGTTGTGTCTCGTTCATCTTTTTCCTGATACAACGTGTCATTTTTATACAAGAGCAAGGCGAAAGAAAGCCAAACACCGTCTTCAGAAATTTTATTTTCAACTATTTAAAAGATAGGTTTTGTCTTACTCAAGAAAGATTACAGGCAATTATCTATACATATATATATATACATATATATATATATATATATATATATATATATATATATATATATATATATGTATATATATATATATTTATGAAAAATCATTTTATTCTATTAAATAAATATATATAAAAAAATAACGTTTTTTTTTTCAAAATTCTATAATACATTTAAAAAGCTTTTACTTAACGATGTGTACACCTTTGAAAATTCATATAAGCGTTGCCGCGCTAATACACACATGTAAATGTTAACTTTCTTCAGTACCGTCCACGAGACAATACGGAACGTTTTCTCTTAAAACCACGAGTGGATTTAGTTGCGATTTTAACACCAGCAAAATGGGGAAGAAAAGAAGAAAGAAAGAAAGTAAATAACTCTTTGTTTAGACCGTTTTCCGGGAAAAGTCTCAGAGACATATATTCATGAAAAATTATTGTATTCATTTAATAAATATATATAACACTTTTTTTTAATAACGTTTCTTGTTCTTTTCAAAATACTATAACACATTTAAAAAAGCGTTTTCTTAAAGGTGTGTCAACACTTTTCAATATATATATATATATATATATATATATATATATGTATATGGGGGTGTATTCATGCAGCATTTTCTAATTAATGCAAACATTGTTAAAAATAACAGAATGCATCTGTTTGATTATACCTTTTTTATTTATAGAATTTTTATGATGTTTTATTTGTTCTAAAAAAAAAAGTAATAGGTTTCACGATTTTACGAACGTTTTCGATTCTTCGTCTAATCATCCTCAGGTGTTAACATTAAATGAACAAAAAAGCTGGATAAAGAAGAGAATTTTTAAAAGACGGCGAAAAGACGCCTATAGAACTTGCATTGGTCCCAGGGAGTCGTTGACGATTTAAATTCAGCACCGTTGGATGGCATCACAGAAAAAAATCGCATTACGTTAAGCATTTTAAAATGTTAACATTGGTTTCATATATGATGTTGTTTATTTTAAGTGGTTGTGTTTGTTATGTAGATAGCTTCGAGTATTTTCTTTTTTTAAATTGGCTTCAGAATGTATAATTTTAGTGTTATTAACTAGAATGTTTTCTTAAATAAGTGGGAGAGCAGTTATGTTTTGTACATGTTGACAAACTGAGCCAGTGTATACAAGATGCATGGTAAAACGATATATATATATATATATATATATATATATATATATATATATATATATTTATTTATTTATATATATATATATATATATATATATATATATATATATATATTTGTCGTTAGTCTATTTTGACAAGGGGAGGCGTCTCCCGAAATATCGTATGATTTCTAACCATTCGGACACTATATACAGGTAATACCATCCTTGCTATTGATTATGTCAGATTGAAAAGAAAAATAAATAGATAGTTGTAAGAT
>OY744536.1:51017365-51097365 GCA_963556195.1 Sepiola atlantica | reverse complement strand
CTTGGCTTCGGGTCTTGATTTACGCCGGTCAATAGGTATGTCCTGTGCAGTTCTCAAGGTCCACCTTTCCAGGCTTTGCCTCCTCTTTTTGGGGCGAGTAAGTTTATTGCTTACTGCCTGAGGCGCCCCTACCGGGGAATGCAGGCGGGGCTGCCCAGGCAATTTTTAAACCCTACTTTCCCGACCCGACCTTGGGTCACATCTTACTTGTGGGAGTAAGATAAAAACTGGCCTTGTGCTTAACTCCTGGGGAGGAGTAAATCAATACACATTTCCACGGTACTATTTAACTGTTAATTACAACATGGTTGTGTTCAAGTCCAATTGAAACAAATACTTGTCAAACGGTTCTCTTAAGTAATCAAGTTTTCTCTGTTTCATGCCTCTATTTCAAATCCTTCATAACATTGTTCATCATCTAAATAAAAATGCATACACTTCGTTAACCATTGTCTCTAAGTTGCGTTTAGCTTTAATAAGTCGTGACGTATTCATAAAGAAAATAAACAGTGCAAAAATAAGCGTGACAGACCGACTAACGGACAGAGGCTTTCATAGAGAAGCGATCCTGCTTCTAGTTTATCACAAGCGTGCGTGCAGGTTCGTCACATAATGTCGCTGCCATTTTGTTTTTTAACTTGCTTGCAAACTCTTCTACATATCGCTAAATTGTTTCTCACTTAATTACTGAATTCTTTTTATTTTTGTTTAATAATTTTTTATCGTATTTTTTTAATAGCTTATTTCACCGGGTCGTATTTTCTTTATTTTAATCAGCTCTCTTCGGATTAATAAAACATCCTTTCTTCTTTGTTTGTACTTAAATCAAAACGTAATTTCCATTGAACAATACCTATCTCCAAGAATTTTCTCATCTTCGTAACATGATCGTTTTCAAGTTCAATTTCAACAAACCACTTGCCGAGCCGTCCTTTTAAATAACTAAATTTTGACGGTTACATTCGTAGTGTTCAAGCCTCACTATGATTGTCTATCATCAAACTGAAAATGCATACATGTCGTTAACCCTTGCCTATGAGTACCTTTGGCTTTAACAGGTAGCAAGTCATTAGTAAACAAAAAATGCGTGATAGGATGACCAACAAGTTGTGCATTTAATAGAGAAGCGAGCTGGTCTATATTAAATATCAAATATACGACTAGTTTAGTCACATGATGTCGTAGCCATTTACTTGTACTCTTGCTTGCATACTTTTCTGTTAGATAACGGGTGATTACGTTTGTTAGTATAGATTTTAGCGTAGGTGATCTTGTTGTGTGTAGAACAAAATAGTGTGTTGAGAATAACAGTGGGAGAGGTGAACGGTAGGGTAGAGGAGGACAAGATTGGGAACGATATGCGCGAGAAAGGCCAAAAGATGTTACGTTACGTGGGACAAATGCGAGAAGACCGGAGATTTTGAATGAAACACCGGTTTGGGAGGTCAAAACGAACGATCGCTGACAAATGTCGTAACGACGACAAAACTGTTGAGAATAACACGCGATGATGGGCGTGGATCTGTATGTTTATCTGTCTAATCGGTATATTAGTATATCCATCTATATGTGTATCCATCTAGTAAATAGTTGCTTAAGTTTATATAAGTGTCTCTCCCCTACATGAACAAGTGTAAATTATGTTGTAATTACTTAATACTTTTATCTCAATAAATCTCCATTTATGATCTCTGTCCTATCTCAATTCTTCACTATATAACGCAAGAAAAAAAAACGCGTATGCACAACGACGAGCAACGCGGGTCCTAGCCAAAGAAACAACACGGCCTAAGGAATAAAGAAACGACGAAGAATCAACACGGCTACAAAGAGGAAGGAAAAAAGGGCAAGCCAACCCATATTAAACATCGTGGAACAAAAGGGACGATGACACACTTCTAACCCCATCTCATTTTTTCTCAATTACCAAACTCTGTTTTTTATATTTTTTCATGGAAATCACCCCAGACTAGACACGTGATGTAAGGAGCTAAAAGAAACACTACTTTAATGTTTAAAACTAGCCAACGATAAGTGTTAGATGAATAGATTTCGACCAAGAACACAGCAGTTCTTCCCTCTTTGTCGAAGAATTAGTCGGCATGAGGGAAGAAACTCATTGATCAAAATTCAGAGTTACTTCTCTTTGTACATGAAATGTCTGGAGAATCAATTCTTCCTAACCCGCGTTATGCGCTAGCCTTTTGTCAAAAATGAATTTTTTTTCCCAAATGTTAGATATTTATCACCGGGGTAAAACCGATCAGGAATATACCAACTTTGTAGGTGCTTTTTTGTAGTTATTTTTTATTTTAGCTGGACAAACACATACACACACAATTACCTACTAGACACTATCCTCGAGTGTCTTCGGTCTCTCTGTACAAGGATTTGTAAGGACAACCTGACATGAGGATACCCCTACAAGTTAACCCTGATCAAATATTCAAAATTACATAGTATTTGCAGCAAAAATAAGATCCCCTTATACGAGGAATAGTTCATCTTCTCCTAGTGATGTTACCTCAAGTAACACCATGTAGCTGGATACTCCACCAGACTAGATGAATTCTTGTCCTGGAATCCGGTAAAACCAACAAACCACAGGAAAGATATACTATGACATACTTGACATGTCTGTTGGGGAGATAAGAAATTTATTATTCTTAACTTTTTTACTAACTGAATGTTTGAGAAATAAAGGAGAATTTTAATCGAATATTCGGGTATCTATGTATCTCATATAGAGATCAAGTGTTAGCCCCAGGAAGGGGCTCCTTGATTTCTGAGAACTTCGACTGAAGTAAAATTATACATTAAGGGACAACTGCGCTTTAAATAATAGATGGGTGGACGCTGATCAATGCCTGCGGGCTACTCGAGGATGAATTTGAGAAGGTTGAAAATAATTAGTAGAATGACAGAAGATTAGTTTAGAACAATTGATTATCCAAGAGAAAGTCTTAACACGTATTTATTTAAATTAGACTTGAAAACGGTCAAGTTGGAATTGGTTACGAAGCAGCTTCGTGATATTTTGTTCCATGGGTTGGATATTTTAGGAAATACATTTTGTTCATGGACGTTATACTTGGTTTTTAGTATACAGAGAGAAAGAGAGAGAGAGAGGGAGAGAGAGAGAGAGAGAGAAAAGTACTTGCTGTGATTTTAGCTAAGCGGATTCCTACTGTGAATGTTTTACAGACGGCGACTGGGCATTGGCGCTCAGTCGAGCACCTACCATGAACATAACTATACAGTAGAGACTGATACGTAACAGATCTTCTGTGTGGAAGGGCTTGTAGTGTAAAGAAGACAAGTTTACGAAGTCGGTTTTATTCTATTTCCTTTTTATGATTATTATTTAGTTGTTTTTCAAAGGCTTCGTTCACCGGATCATATTTTCTTTATTTTAATCAGCTCTCTTCAGATTAAATGTATCCGTTTGCATTTTTTTACATTTTCTTTATAATGAAAAAAACAAACAAAAATAAAAATAAATTCGAACAAAAATACATAATAAAGAAGTAGCAAATTACGATGCTCATTTTGTTAACTTCCTGACTTGCGCAAAACGAATATTTCTATTTCAATCCCCCTTCCGGCCCTAATGTAACACGATGCTTACGATGACGTCATACTCGGCCCTAGTTTACCGCTTGTGGGGTTAATTATCAACCGCGATAATTATAACTGGTTGATCCCGAATACGACGGATACGGAAAAGGACCTAGAAACAACGGCTAATGGTGTCTAAGATCAATTAAAATAATTAAAATTACTGTGCGTAAGGAACGGGGAGGGGAAGAGAAGACTTTGAAGAGGCGTTCGCGTCAAAAGTACTGTTTGAATTTATCTTTCCTTCTAGAGAGCCGGCTTCTTTTCGCATACACACACTATTACGTTTCCATTTTAAATTCATGATACCGAACTAAAGACAGGTGTAGATTGGCCCAAAAGAATACGTTTAATTTCCAACTATGATCGAAGATTGAATAAAAAAAACGCAAACTTTTCGAGCCACTCCTATATGACCGAATTTCTAACCTCAGATAAGTAATCAACCCGGAAAACATCTACAGAAGGATAAACCAATTGACTGCTGAAGTAGCACCAAATCCAGAAGAAATGGTGGACGTGTGCGGGAAAAGAGGTAAACCAGATAGTATGGATCGTGATATTAAATGCTCCCTGCTTCACACATTAAGCGTCACTTATTTTAATCTATATTTTATATATCTACACCAGAATCTTATTGTAACATATTCTATGCATATCAATGGGTATCATATGCTATATATATATATATATATATACATATATATATATATATATATATATATATATATATATATATATATATATATAACATTATTGCATAATCTTTTCAGCACTATATCAAACAATTAATCTGATACATAAATTTATTCCCAAAAACGACAACAAAAAGCACCCTAATTTCACCAACCGAAACGGCAAAATTCATAGTCGCTCCTTTTGTAATTTTTCAGACTAGGTAAAACAATAACATTACAAATCCAAAAAAGAACAGATAAATAAATAAAACTTGCTAACAGATGAATAAATAAATAAATGAATACAACTTGCTGACAGATAAATAAATATATAAAACTTGCTAGGGAATAAAATTAAGCTTTTTCATACACGAACTAACATCGATCTCCCTTAAGTCTTAGTTAATCACCATCCCACACCGGTTTTTTTTTCGGGGACCCCCTAAGAGATACACCTTTTTCTGTCATTGGTGATGCCATTCCCTATCGGGACGGGACAATGATTGTAGTTTGCCGATGATTCCACCGAGCACGAAGATTTACTAAAGATGTCTAAATCTGCCCTTTTGGATGAAACCGCGGTACATTGCTGAAATATGTAATATACAGTATCTAAATAAATTATATATATATATATATATATATATATATATATATATATATATATATATATATATATATATAAATAAAGATTTAAACTATTTTCAGGTAATATTCCAAATAAAGAGCACGCACACTGCTATTACAGTTGTTTACATCTGTGTCAAGACGTTGTTTATTTTAGTCATACAAAACCACAAAAGTTGTTTACAACAGAATAATTCATCTGAACGGATTGGGAAACAGTTATTTCAAAATTATAGATAGACATCCAAAGGTCTTCAGAGTTCTTGACCTTACTCTGGCGCACTCTTTAGCAAACATCTTTAATCTTTCACTTGGAGTTACGGTGCCGAATACCTTAAGAATAGCGACTGTATATCCAATATTTCAAACAAAAAACAAGGCAGATCCTCATAATTAACGACCTGTCAGTCTTACCTCTGTTATCTGCAAGGACATAGAGATCATTCTAAAGCAGGCAATCATGGATCACCTCTTAAATTCTAATGATATTCCTGAATCACAACATGTACTTGTACCAAAAAGATCCCGTTTAACTCATCTGCTTCTCATGATATAATGGGTTACTAAGATTATGTATGAAGGCAACAATGCAGAAATATTGTTCTTGAATTTTTCCAAAGATGTTGACCCGGTTAACGACCAACTACTCCTAAAGCTCTATTTTACAAGATTAATCCATCGCTGATAAAATAGACTAGGTCGTCCTTTTACTGTCGTATCTTTTGTGTCTAAATAGAAGGTTGTTTTTTTAATGGGGACGAGTGCGTGCATTGGAGTGCCTCTAACATTTGCCCTCGGTGCAGTTCTGTAGCTCTTGTAATGATAATGATCTCCCTAATTGATTGACTACAAAGGTATTACTTTTTGCGGTAGATCGGAAACTATTATCATCTAGAAATAACTAAAATAAACTTCAAAATAATTTAAACAAAATATGCTTATAGTCTCCACCTGGGATTTACCTCTGAACTCTGCAAAATGCAGTCATCTTCATATGGTCTCTCAATCTACTGACCGCTGACTATCAAGTGTCTACTTAAATACCTCTTTATTGTCGGTAATGCAAAGGACTTTGGTACTTATCTGATACAATATTGTATCGAGATTGTTAACTAAGCCATGCTGGTTCTCGAGCTGCTGCGCTAATCCTTTCTCAACATAACAGAAAACACTTTGACCCATTCTTGAGTATGACATCCAAACAATAAATCCTTTACAAAATAAGATACCGTACACCTGGAGCGTTTTCAACGGTCGGCAACGCGGATGATGATACGACTCTTTACGCTTACCTACAAAAAGCGGCGTCAAAGACTAAATCTAGTTGACTTGAACAGTGCAGTATGCGACGAGACTTGATACTGGTGTGCAATATCATCAACAAGGATGTAAATTTACTTGTAGAGAAGTTGTTCTCACAAGTGCCAAGCCGTGTTCTCCGCGGGAACTCGCAAAACTGTACTACCGTCGAAATCGGCTCAATAGAAAAGAATCAACATTCTCTGCCCAGTTTTCTTCTCTTTCTTTCTTTCTCTCTCTCTCTCTCTCTCTCTCTCTCACACTTTTTTCTCTCTTTGTCTCTCTCTCTCTTACTTTCTGCCTCTTTCTCTTATTCACTCCTTTTCTCTCTCTTTCTTTCTCTCTTTCTCACTTGTTTCTCTCTTTTTCTCTCTCTCTTACTTACTGTCTCTTTCTCTTATTCACCCATTTTCTCTCTCTCTTTCTGTATCTCATTGTATCTCTCTGTATTTCTCTTCTTTTCTTCATCTTTCTCTTTATCTTTCTCTTGTTCCCCTATCTCTCTCTCTCTATATATATATATATGCTGAATACTAAAACGGGTGACCATTTGGGAATAACAGGTGCTGTATGTTCTCTCCGCTGACTTCGGCATTGTTTCCAGTCGTACAGGGGTTATCCTTGCTACTGGAATTAAGTGGTTGGGATTGTGTAACACTTGCTTCACAATTACACTCGCAACCACTATTATAGGAGGTATCTATTGTCTCTCAAGACTAAACGAATGCCATGATGATATTTTTTTAACAAAAAAGATGGAAGAAATCATACTAAGAATATTATTTCTACTTTTCTTGTTAATATTCTTACTTTTCTTCTTCGTTTTTCGTTCTCGTCTTACGTCATATCTGTATATGTATGTCGTATTTTTCGTAGTCATGTATTACTGTCTTCTATTTCTTCGTACTTCGTCATCTTCTTTGGTTTTGCTTCTTCTTTTACTTATTTTTCTTTCTTTCTTCATATTCTTTCTACTTTAAATTTCATCTATTTCGCTTACTTCACATTCCTATATGTCTTTCTCTTCTGTCGTATTAGTGTAGTGTCGTTTTCTATTTAACCTTTGTCTGTATGTTTATATCGTCCTCGCATTTTCTTGTTTTTCTTTCGTGCCATTTTTTAAAAAATCTTTTTTGTCGCTCTTTTACCTCCATCTATATATTAATACGCTGAAACAAGCTCATGTTCGTACGTACGTTATCACCATCTACTTTTTGTTTAAAGATGGGATTGCACAATTGCCGAATATTTGTTTATTTTTGTTTTTCTTTATTTCTTCTTTTTCAATATAATTAAATTATTCTCATACTTTTATAAATATCCCTTTTTTCTTATTACCAACTGATTTTTCTTCTTTCTTCTCTTGTAGGTATTTTTGCAGGGACCTATTACTTTTTCTATAACAACTGCTTCTTATAAATGCTTTTTTGTATTCTTTCTTCACATGCGCATGTCGTTTTTGCTTAGAATATACAACCATTTTCTAAATTTAGTTTTTCATTAAACTATTATATATTTACACCAGACAACGCATATGTTTGCTAGTGAGAATAATTATTTATTTTCAATTTGAAAATACAAATTAAAAAAAAAATGTATTTATTGATATGGGATTTATAGACGACCGTGTTAAACTTGTAGGAAAGAAACCATGCCACAACCCGTCTTCCATGTGTGAAATGCTTGTAAAGAAAATCATGGAAATTCAGTTCATTATTATGCAGACGAGTGAAGGTAGTGAACTTATTAGCAGTTCTAGTAGTAAGGCGAGTTCTTGTGGTGAATGTATTACAAGACAAAACTAGAGATTGACATATAGCAGAAAAGGGTGTCTTAATTTTTTTTTCAATTGAGTTAATCCAAAACATACTGTAATGAAAACAAACGACACGGACGACCATTTCGAATGCGTGTTTCATCTAATAAAGAACTACAAGAGAGAAAGATATGTATCGCAGTCGAACAGTCAATCCGATATAGAATAAGATAGTTCACACAGTTTGTTAAATATTGTAAACTTCATTTACTAACACATTATTCTTATTTGTATAAAATTTGTAGATGAAATAACCACACTTCTTACTTAATAGTCTGACATTCAAGACTAACCTCTCTGAATTTATGAGGGTCATATTCTCCAGTGCATACATTATACGCGTTAAATGACATACAAACAGGTCCAACAAAAGTTCGCCTCGTACAGATTCGCAACTGTCAGATTATTACAAGGCAAGATTCGACATGTCTCGACATGTCTCGACACAGCATTTTACCCCATCCGAAACAATTGAATCATCAGTTGCGACACCAAAAACAGACACATCACCGCATACGCCAATGCTTCCCACATCTTTTATAGATGCCTACACGATCGTTAATAATGTTTCCTGTCGTCATCATGAGTATTTCATAATGACTATTTCCTAATGAATACGAAAAAAGTCATTTTTATGTAAATTTTAGATCGGAGTTATTGTCTCCTATCACAAAATACTTCCATAGTTACTGAACTTGTCTTTATTAGGAAACTAACTTCAGTGTATTGTCTGTTTTCAGAGACACTAAAACTTGCCCTATTCAAGTTAATTTCAGATATGAGTAATTAACTCCTATGTCAGCACATTTTCATAGCTACTGAGATTTTCTCTATCAGGCAACTGACTTCAGAATTCTTTAGGTTAGTCAACCTTGCAGATAAACTTTTATTTGTAGGGATTTTACTCTCCGCGAATAGTTTCCATATTAGCTATACAATTGCATTTATAAATAAAATAGATATTATATGAAAATTAAAACTTAAATAAAAATTAAGATGATTTAATTAATTATTAAATACTTTCTTTAATGTATTTTCTTGTGTAATTTTAAGAGGGCGTGGACATTTTACAAATATTTTTACTCATTAGTTTGGAAGATTGTTTTGCAAACATAGTAATGTTTGGGGATTTGTGATGTAACTTATTAAAATACTGTCTGAAATAATTATTTTGGTTTCTTGTTATTTCCAATCCCAAAATGTATTTTTGTAAGTTGGTGTACTCATTAGCTATGTATTCGCTTTTTCGGCGCAATGATTAAATGCGAAATGTTCGAACTCACAACATGATATGAAAAATATAAAATGGTAAAAGCAATTCAGTATATTTTCCAGTTAAATAAGTCGAAGGATGAAGGCATTTTACTCTGGGAAGTGTAGTCGCTTCTATCCTGATGATGCTATCACTTAACAAAGAGAAAACGGTTTCGCGGACAGATATAAGAATCGGCGAATTTGACCAAAAATAAAATGTATGTTTTTCTGTAAGCAAGTAATAACGAACGAGCAAAGCGCATAGGAAGCAGAATTCCGGTAATTTTAATAAGGACAAGTCTGACTGTACTTTATTCATAAGAAGATATATTTATGTTTTCACAATTTCCTTTGAATCTAAACATGCATTTGTTTTAGACTTACACTTTCACTATAATTCATACTTAATTCTCTAACTCGGCATCTTTTTAAGAGTAGTTTTAATTTTTGTGATTGTAACATTTTAAATGTTTAATGCACGTACACACACAAATACTGAGAATAAAAATACAAACAATCGATGCTTTACTTATTCCCCTTTTACAAATTCACCGCATACCGATGGTTCTTTATTATAAAGGTTGGAACTCATAAGTTTGTATAATAATTCGTAGTAGTAGTAGTATTGATAATGTTCTTTTCTATGACAAATCCAGTATACGAAGCGTAGATCACATTTGGTTTGGTAGTTTGGTTTGGTAGTTTTGTTTTACGGCATATCAACCCTTTTTGGGTTATTTAATGCCGAATCTGGTCTTGTTTTCTTCTCTTTTTTGTTTCTTTCCCCTTTTAATATCTGTTTCTATTTAACCCATAGTTGACACCCTAACAGGTACTACCACTCCGGGTCAGGGTGGACCTGGGAGCAATGGTAATTAAGAGGAGGCTTCACATTCCCCAAAGTCCGTAAGCCGGATCTCACCATCGGATGTAGTTTAAGGTCATATCCAGGACCGGGAGTAGGATAGGAAAAATAAAAAAGGGGAGGGAGAAAGGGAGAGGGGCTGTTGTTTTTGTTTTTGGTTTTGTAGAACATAATTAAGTTTTACAAACAAAACAAAAAACAAAAAAAAAACCGTCAATGTAGATGAATTTCGTCTCAGGGAGCCACAGGGCAGCCTGATCTGGTATCAGCAGGATCACATTTGGTGCAATTTTAAATAAGAAACTTTTGGGCTTATAAATGTTTATAATAAATAACATTAATATTAGTTGTATTTTAATTTAGATCGTTTATAACATATCCGGCCTTCTAAGGAGTCTTCATGATAAGTTGTGTAGGCTCCCAGTGTGTATTATTAGTTGTATTATGGAAAGTAGTAAGTAGTAGTAATAGCATATTTATCACCAAATATTACCAACTGAAAAACATTATGATATCCAGGAGAAAAACAGGACATATCCAGGGAAAATAGTATTAATCCTGCATTATAACAGATGTCAGTTTTCTGAATGTGTGCGTTCTCTATCCATAAACTGCCGCTTTGTCTGGCTGAGTGTTGGGGCGCCAAAGGTAACATAGAAACCAGTTTTCTCCAGCTCTTTCGATTTTCTGACTTCCTGAGCGTGTAACTCAGCGTCAGCCCGGTCCACCTTCGGAGGCTGTCCTTCCACCACTTTCTTTGCCCATCCTTTTTGCTTTCTGTACAGTTCCTTGCAGGATTGCCTTTGCTAGACTTGATGAACGTGTGGCATTGTCATAGAACTTCAGTCTCCTCTTCTTCAGGATATGTTCGTGTGCCCCGATTACTTGCTTGTAATACAGGGTGGGCAAAAATAAGGGTCCTAGTTTTAAAAATTCATAACTTTTTTATTTATTGATTTTTTTTTTTTTTTTAGAATAAGTAAAGGACCCCTTCCGAAGCAAGCATGAGCCGTATTAGCCCTAAGGAACGTACCCTCATTTAGAAAACATTATTTTTGCTTAAAAAACTCAAAACAGTGTAAAAAACAATACTTTAGTTTTTGTAAGTTTTAAGAAGTGTTTTTCGGCTAAAATTTGTTTTGTTTATTTCAAGAAATCTCGGAAGGGTCAGTCTACACACACATAAAATTTGGTGAGTTTAACTTTTATTTTGTGGAAGTTATTCAAATTCAAGTTATTCAAATTTAAAGATAGGACCCTTATTTTGGCCCACCCTATATAATGTGGTCTTTGTTTGAGATGTTGAGAGTCTTTCGGAGTTCTCTCAGGCCTCACACAATAATATTGAAGAGATAAATAGAGATAATGTCCAATCTACTTGACATTTGAGACAACTAAATGGCAATTACGAGCACAGAAGATAAAGAGAGTTTACTGTTTAAAGATTAAAGTAATAAAAAGAGATGTCAAAATTGTCTCATCGAAAATAAGAAAAAAGTTATCAAAACATGTCGTGAACACTATTTCTACATGAGAAAGTAAAAATTAATTATGGTTAAAAAGAACAAAATGAAATAAGTAATAAAATACTAGAAACTTCATAGTACAATACATTTTAAGAAGTATGAACACATTTATAATGTGTTGCGTGTTAACTTTGTGCCACACAACCACCAACCAAGTTTCCATAATAATTACAAAACATTAAGTCCACAACTTGAATTCGGATCATCCTCGTTGCATTTTCCTAAGGTGCACTTCTGTGTGATCCTTCGCGATCGAAAGAAACGCCGCCTGCAAAAAAGTTATTATACAGGGTTTTTCAAAAGTCTTGGGAACATTACAAATGCGTATATCTCATGAACTATTCCAGGTAGAAAAATGAAACTGGTGCCATTTTAAAGCTTGCTTAATCAAGTTTTTGGTCATACTAATGATTTTCGTGTTATCTTTCCAGATGCAGTAATGGCGTTCTCTAAACAAGACAAGGCATTTTGCGTCCTCCAATTTGCAAAGACTGAATCGTGGACATGTGTTCAGCGTGCATTTCGCAGGAAATTTAAAAAAGAAGCCCCTGAAAGGAAATCCATTGTCAGATGGCATGCTAAATTTGTGAAAGATGGGTGTTTGTGCCCAAGTAAGCGAACAGGTCGCCCTTCAACTTCAGAAGATGCAGTTGAGCAAGTTCGGACAGCCTTTCAGCGGAGCCCCCGTAAATCAGTGAGAAGAGCCAGCAGGGAACTTCAGCTTGCTCCAGCAACTGCCTGGCGTGTCTAAAGGAAACGACTGCAAATGGTACCTTACAAGCTCAAGTTGGTCCAAAAGTTGAAGGACACTGATAAGCCACTTCGCCGTGACTTTTGCATTGCAATGCAAGAGAAGTTGGAAGATAACGGCTTTGATGACCGGCTTGTTTTTAGCGATGAGGCGACCTTCCATCTGAATGGCAAAGTTAACAAGCATAACACTCGCATATGGGGTACTGAGAATTCTCATGAACTTCTTGAGCACGAGCGAGATTCACCAAAAGTGAACGTGTTTTGTGCAATTTCCAAGAAAGGTGTCTATGGACCGTTCTTCTTCGTAGAGGCAACTATCACTGGTGAATCCTATCTCAACATGCTGGAAGACTGGTTAATGGCTCAGTTGGAACAAGCAGAATCTGATGACTTCATTTTTCAACAAGATGGTGCACCACCACACTGGAGTCTTAGAGTAAGGCAGTTTCTTAACACAAGGCTGCCTGGTAGATGGATTGGGAGATCTGGGCGAGGTGATGACGTTCTCATGCCCTGGCCTCCTAGGTCTCCAGATCTTACCCCGTGTGACTTTTCCTTTGGGGCTTTGTCAAGCAACAAGTCTATGTGCCGCCCCTTCCAAGAGATATTGACGAACTAAAGGCTCCAGTAACGGCAGTTGTGGGAACCATTGACGTCAAGATGCTGGAACGCGTTTGGCAGGAAATGGACTATCGACTAGATGTCTGCCGTGTGACGAATGGTGCTCATATTGAGCAACTTTGAAGATTCCCCACAAAACTTGAAACTTTAACCTTTCCAACGGTACCAATTTCATTTTTCAACTCCTAATAGTGTTTGAGTTATTAAAAATCGTTATGTTCCCAAGACTTTTGAAACACCCTGTATATCTCGAAAATGACTTACTAGTACTAGAACTGATAGAATTGAGCGGGCATTTATTCAACTTGATCGTTATTCGAAATCATTGACTAGTGAGAAGACAGAGAAAGAGGATACGTTGACAGAGAAAGGGAGCGCGCGATCGCAATCACTGATTCATTATTTTAGTTAGTATTTTCATTTTACATGTTCAACGCTGCGTGCCCCTCAAACAGAGAGACGTTTGCTTTTAAGACTCTCTCTCTCTCTCTTTGAACTATGTGACGTCATATCCGTTTTTATTATATTCCTATAATCTAGCAATCCAACTATCGCGTCAATCAAGTTGACCCTGGCTGACAATTCATTTACTGTTATTTTTCACTGACCATTTATATATTTGTGTATCTACTCGCCGAATATTTAACAATAGTTTATTAGTTGGATTATTTCAACTACTGTTAAGGAATAATACTAGTTAAAAATATTCATCTAAAAAATTCCATGATGTTAAATCGATACTGACCGGAAATAATTTTTTTTAAATGGTAACAAAAAGAATATCAGAATAGTTGTCTGAATAATGAAAATGGTGCAAATTATCAATTTTTATTTAAGGATTTTCGAAATATAATAGAATAGAACACAAACCATTCTAAAATGTTAATGGAATGAAATATGATAAGAAGAAAAAAGATTAAATTAAAAGAACATTTTTTTAAGAAAGAAAGAGAAATATCAGACTATGATATTTTAATAACGGTAATGCATGTGACAATAAAGAAACATAATAATGAAGGAGGGGCTTCAGGCAGATACGAAATTTGTACACGGTTACAAATGTTTAACATTGGTTTTAACCATTACGAAATGGGTAAAGCATGCAATATAGCAAGTTGCCATAATCGTTACACAAATATTAAATTGGTATTATTTGGATTATTAAGACTATTGTTCTCATCTTGAGTGTTATTCTTAAAACGTTTCGAACCATATAACCTCTGACCTTCTTGACAAAACACCAAATGACACAACCCGAAACCTCACCGCAGTTTCTATACCATATATGAAGGGCTTGTCTGAAAAAAAAATGAAAGAATATGTAATACATATAATATCAGGACAGTTAACAGGAACGATTCAACTCTCCAAAAGCATTTTGTGCGGGTCAAGTTTCCTACGCAAAACTCATGACTAATAACTGTGTGTATACGATTCTATGTAAGTATGGTAAAAGTATACCAAGTTAAGACATGTCGCCCACTAATAGTAAGTTTAGAATAACACCGGAAAGCTGTAATACGTGGAGATTTTTAAAAGTCGAGTATGGCTGACTACATATGGAGGGAAAAAGGAAACCATTTACCCTCATGAGAAGTAAAAAGTATAGACAGAGAAGAACGGTGGAGAGTAAGGCGACTTAAAGAAGCAGCACATATGTGTTGCGACGATGACCTACTAAGCAGACCTAGTAAGAAAAATTAATATAACATGGGAAGCATTAATTATAAATAATAGATAAGGTCACCATAATATATATATATATATATATATATATATATATATATGCAATAATCAGTAATGATCTAGAGTAATAAGTAGTAAGATTGCACATCTAAATACAAGCATATGTTTAACCAAAATTCATACTAGAATTGTCTGTAGGGACGCGTGGCGTAACAATACAAAGTAAAATTAAGTTCTATGTGTCACTCTTAATCCTCAGTGCGGACGATACTTAGAATGCAATTGCGAATTACTTAAGACTTCTACCCGGTCATGGCTGATAGAACAAGATCATGTTACCCCCGTAGATTAAATACAGGGTTCCGTTCGAAATTCCGTACAGATTCTCAAATTCCGCAGAAAAATTCCCGAGTTCAACAAGATACGCCTGAAGAATGTCGGAGGTTGCATGTGACAATAGCACTAAAGATGAGAACAGTAGTCCGAATAATATAAATGATAGCAATTATCAATCCTTATCTGAAAATTTTGAAATAGAAACATTGAACTCAACAAATTCGTAGCCGCATTTTCTTCTTCTACACGCTATCTGTTTTATCCTTGCCCAGTGATGTCCAAAAATCAAATCTCATTATTTCTACTAAGTAAAGACAAAACTGGTGAAAGAGAGAGGGGATTTATTCAACTTTAGCTTCGTTCAAAATCAAAAAGCATTCTCCGGTTTTGGAAGGCAGAAAAAGGTCAGTAACCACTGTTAAATCATATTTTGTCAATCCCTATTATTTCACACGTTGCGTGATTCCAAACGCACCCCTTCTGTACTCACACACCTTCTCTGAGTCGTGTGTCATCATAACCGTTTCTATCTATTTCAACATCTTGAAATCTTCACCTCGAGTCCATCAAGTTCGGCCGGATTTTCATTTTCTGTTATTCTTAACTAACCATTTAATACACGAGTGGGTGTACTCGCCCAATATCTAACACAAATTCAGAAAGAAAGTAAAAAATGAAAGAAAAAAAATATATGGATTAATCCGGATCTGGCAACAACGGAACGAGAAGCTGCATTTGAATGAGGAAAAAAAAGGGGAGAACATATTAAAACAAAAGTATGGCAAATAATACAACCACTAATTAAGATAGCAATGGAAAAGTGATCAATTCATGTAAACGAGTAAAGAAAAATCAGACATTATAACACTCTGTAACCTAGCCGAACTCTCCAAGAAAGATATTTGGAATCAACTTGCTTGCAAATTTATATAATAATACAATAAAACAATTCAACGTTCGTACATACGTTATCACTCTCCATAGCTTTTTTTAATAATATTTTAAAAGATGCAATGCATAATTATTTAAATTCCATGTGATGCTGCTGAACAATATTGAACACAAACTAAAATACGCTTTCTTGGGATTTTCGATCAGATCAAAGTGTAGTATTTGTTCTGTCCAAAGGTGTCACAATAATATAGTGACGTCTTCGTTCGCACTGCACGTCTATAGAATGTAAATATGTCACAAACTCCTTCAAGACTTTTGGATGAAGACCACCATAACCAGATATATTCTGAAACTACATTTAACAGAATACTTAGATAAGTATGCTTGAGTGTTAACAAAGGTATTGAAAAAACATAGTACGGTCTGCATTAGCGCCGGATGTCAATACAATGAAAACACTTCAAATACGACAAATAATAAAGAATATAACCATGAAATTTCAACGGGTCCCGTTAGTATTTAAACATATATTAGGAAAACCGTTACTATAAAACTGAGAAATGCTTCCAATCTCTTTAGAAAGCTTCGTCAGTCTGCCCAGTAATCTAAAATGCTGAGATCGAGCTTCTGTATATTAGTACATACCAACCACTCCCTGATGAGTCATAAGTAAGTTGTTTGAATCTGTGATGAATCAAGAAGTTGTCAGTTACCTCAGTGAATGCAAGTTACTTAGTGACAAGCAATATGAGTTTCGTTCTGCAAGACAAACAGCTCACATGGTGACTGAAATATTGCACATAGTCATTAACTCTATCCAAGATAGCTTCGTTTCGAAGGCGGAAGCTCTTAACATATCAAAAGCCTTTGGTAGAGTTTTGCACAAATGTTTACTTTACAAGTTTGCTAGATTTGTATTATCTGGAAATGATTACTCTCTGATAAGTCAACAAAAGTAGCTTCTAATCCGGTGACGTCAGAAGCGCATAAAATGAATACCGTCTTACTTCACGGTGTTATTCCGGCCCAACCATCTTCATTCTATTCATTAAATATATTCCAAATCATATCCTGAGAGTATTTGCTGACTTATGCTGAAAACCAAACTATCTATAGCATCACTTCGAAGAAAAAACGGTAATAAAGATTTACCCCCTTCTCACCTGGAGAACGTGGCGGGGTAATAGTGAATTGATAAGTGTTACTCTTTTAAAAGCTTCTTTCACCACCAACATTAAGATCTTTTTTCTTCAGTTGAAATCAATAACTTTCTCATTGAGGTAACTCCCTGTGTTGGTAAGCTCCTTGGACTGACTTTTACTGCGGACCTTAAATGGATGATTTACACCGAATCTGTTGCTGAAGTCGCTGGAAAATATTGGTTGGATAATTTTACTGCTCTAAAAAGCATCTAAATCCTGAGTCAATACTCTACCTATGTATGAGTAGCATACTCCTTACAATAGAAAATTAAGAGGTGATGTTCAATGCACCTGGTCTTGCTTTGACAGAGTAGAAAACCAACTTCGTAATCTAGTGGTTATTGATCCTTTTTCTTCCCTACAGCCACTTAATCTCGCAGACGTTGCTCGTTTTTCTCAAATGTATTTTATTTTCAGTGAAAGTGCTCCACTTGCATCCAATCACAGTGTTTCTCATGTGAAACATTTACAGCAATACAACGTCTAGTTACTACCGCTGCAAAGAACTTTCCTTTCTTTGTGTGTGTGTGTACTTAAAACTAAAGAGAATAGCCTATAATGTTCAATAGTTTGACACAGGGACTGTTTCCCTACAGACAGCAACATAGTGGTCTTCAAGTCTAATGTCACCAAATAATTGTCGAGCTCTTACGTAATCACACTTAATTTATTTCGTCGATAGCTTTGAATCCTTTCATAGTAATGTCATCGTCTGAAAATCTAATAAATACCTATACTCGAGTGGTATTGGCCTTTATGAGTGGTCAATCATTGGTATAGATGAAAAGATTTGTCCGTGGAAAGTGTAAAGGAAGCAGAAATAGCAATAACAAATTTCACATTAACAAAGAAAGATAGGAAAACAATAAGATGTTACAATGTTTTAATGTCTTCTAAATTCAATTAGAAAAATGAATATGTTACGTGAAAGATAACGTATACCTATGATGAAGGGTTTCATACTGTACAATTATACAGATATTGAAATGTAATTATGAAAGACGAGTATAAACTAAAATAAGACTTGGATGAGATACCATATAACTTTGCAGACATTTTAATGGATGGGTATTTCACAATTTAACAAATGTGGACTTTTCTGCAAATCCAATGGTCGACACTTTAAAATGTAAAACCAATAGTTATATGTATTTCCAATGAAAAACTGTATTTGAACATAGAATACAATACTTTATATAAACTAGTAGAAAAGTGGAAGGTAGAACCTATATTAGATCAAATATATTATATTATTATCATATTTAAATTCAAATTATTGAATTTGACTATATATATATATATATATATATATATATATATATATATAGTCAAATTCAATAATTTCGTCGTGTGTTTATTTCGAAACGGAACAAGTCAGCCCTTGAAATAAGGCTCGTCTGACCGCTGGCATTCCGGACGAACATTTATGTTGCTTTTCCTTGTGATGAATTAGTTTTAGAATTCCCATACTGTCATTGGATTGGAATGGTAACTTGTGAGCGGTCTTGAATGGTTTAGTTTTTTTTTGTTTTTTTTTTGAGGGGGGGATTTCTTCATCACTGTGCCGCCCGACGTGAAAGTGTATTATCGCACATTGTTCCGGTTTTTTTTGTGGTTTCTTTGAATGCATTTGGGACCGATTATTTGCTTGTTGGCTTGGTGGCAGAAATAATGCACGAGCTACTTTTCTAAGACATTTTCTAGGACTTTCTTTTTTTATCGTTGTTCTTTCTTGTTTTTTAATTTTAACTTGTATTTTTATTTGTTTCCTCTTCTCTTCTTAAGTGATCTCAACTATTGCAACGAGACATTGTGTATTGTCGGCAGTTGAAACCCTTATTCCAGACATTTAATTTCCCTGATGATCTGCCAAGCAAGTACCTGCTTGGTAGTAAAACACGTGTAGGAAAACACATTTAATTTGAATAAATAATATTTGTAAGAAAAAATATATGTAATGGTGATCATTGATGTCCGTAAAGGAATGCTTTGGTGAGCCTTCATAAAATCACATATCAATGCTCTGTACTCTGTAATCGAGTATCATCGAGCTTGTTTTTATTGGAACAACCCCGGTGTTCACTGAATGATCTTTTTATAAGTGAAAAATCACAATCTAAATCTATATATATATATATATATATATATATATATATATATATATATATATATATATATATATATATATAAGGATACACAATTTAAAATGATGCAGCTGTTTATTATATAAAGGGGCAACATAGAAATACGTCTACAATTTAAGAGGATGCGTAGTTCAAAATTTAATCTTAAAAAATGTGTAATTCACGAATACATCAAACCATAAATGCTCAAACTGTTAACCAGATAACTCATATTTTCACCTTTAAATTAAAATATGAATTATGTTTCATTAATATGTGAGCCTTTTAATGTCATTATTTAAATGTGTCTTCATTGTAATAATCTATATTGCCGGAATTCTGGTGCTATTAGATTAGGCTTTCTGAAGAAATCGGCTTCCTGACCCAAAAGTGCACAAACAATGATGTTTAATTGTTTTTTGTTCTTTGCAAAACTCAATCATCGTCTACAAAACCCAAATCAAAAAAATAGTTCTCTCCCCTTCTCATTTTCCTTACCCATATATCTCCTGTCCGTCCTTTAACCCAACTAAACACCATAAATAAATGCTTGAACATATAAGGAACTTGAAGCATACAAACTTATACTTAAATAACTGGATTCGGCATTAAAAGATCGATACGCCGTAAAACAACTAACACAAACACCATGAATAAATACTTAGACATATCAAGAACTTGAAGAATAAAAACTGTTACAAAAATGACCGGATTCGGCATTAGTAACACAAAAAGGGTTGCTATACCGTAAAACAAAACAAGCAAACACAACAACATGAATAAATACTTGAGCATATTAAGAACTTGAAACATAAACACTTTTGTCGACAAGACCGGATATAATAACCCGAAAGAGATTGATATGCCGTAAAACTAAATCAACCAAATTAAATTGCCGCAATAATTATTTTAGGAACGTAATTTGAACAAATTAAACATTTTCACAGTAAAAAGCATGCTGTTAGAATAAGAAGGAAAGTATTCCTTAGTCAGAACCAAATGTCAATTTTTCAGATGCATTGCTATTTAGCTCTAACATACAAAATCAATAGTGTGGAAAATAGTGATTTAAATATCCCTACATACATTTCAGATATATTTAAAAAGTAATTTTAGACTTGATTTGCTAACATGAATTTTGTATATGTTTCTTGTAAAAAAATGTTTCTAAACCAGATATAACATTTTATAAGGATGACATTAATTCTTATCAACATGGTTTCTTCCATAATAAATAAACATCTAATATTTTGAAAGTTTTATTATTATTAATATATATTTGACAAGGAGGTATTATATATGTTGTTTTGGGTAATGCATGTTATCTTATCGGTCACAATTGTAAATAAAAATGATGGCAGCTCTTACAAAATAATAAATATTTTAAGAGTTTTTGACGAAACTCTGTAGGTGAAAGTTGATAACAATTATTCTGAAATTATTATTAAGATGAACATTAGTAACTTTATTCTGAAATTATTATTAAGATAAAAATTAGTAACTCTTATTCTGAAATTATTAAGATGAAAATTAGTAACTCTTATTCTAAAATTAGTATTAAGATGAAAATTAGTAACACTTATTCTGAAATTATTGCTAAGATGAAAATGAGTGACTCTTATTCTGAAATTATTACTAAGATGAAAATTAGTAACTCTTATTCTGAAATTATTGCTAAGATGAAACTCAGTGACTCTTATTCTGAAATTATTATTAATGTGAAAATTAGTAACTCTTATTCTGAAATTATTACTAAGATGAAAATTAGTAACTATTATTGTGAAGTTATTATTAAGATAAAAATTAGTAACTCTTATTCTGAAATTATTATTAAGATGAAAATTAGTAACTCTTATTCTGAAATTATTATTTAAATGGAAATTAGTAACTCTTATTCTGAAATTATTACTGAGATGAAAATTAGTAACTATTATTCTGAAGTTATTATTAAGATGAAAATTAGTAACTCTTATTCTGAAATTATTATTAAGATGAAAATTAGTAACTCTTATTCTGAAATTATTATTTAAATGGAAATTAGTAACTCTTATTCTGAAATTATTACTGAGATGAAAATTAGTAACTCTTATTCTGAAGTTATTATTAAGATGAAAATTAGTAACTCTTATTCTGAAATTATTATTAAGATGAAAATTAGTAACTCTTATTCTAAAATTATTACTAAGATAAAAATTAGTAACTCTTATTCTGAAGTTATTATTAAGATGAAAATTAGTAACTCTTATTCTGAAGTTATTATTAAGATGAAAATTAGTAACTCTTATTCTGAAGTTATTATTAAGATGAAAATTAGTAACTCTTATTCTGAAGTTATTATTAAGATGAAAATCAGTAACTCTTATTCTGAAATTATTATTAAGATGAAAATTAGTAACTCTTATTCTGAAGTTATTATTAAGATAAAAATTAGTAACTCTTATTCTGAAATTATTATTAAGATGAAAATTAGTAACTCTTATTCTGAAATTGTTACTAAGATGAAAATTAGTAACTCTTATTCTGAAATTATTAGTAAGATGAAAATCAGTAACTCTTATTCTGAAATTATTACTAAGATGAAAATCAGTAACTCTTATTCTGAAATTATTATTTAAATGGAAATTAGTAACTCTTATTCTGAAATTATTACTGAGATGAAAATTAGTAACTATTATTCTGAAGTTATTATTAAGATGAAAATTAGTAACTCTTATTCTGAAATTATTATTAAGATGAAAATTAGTAACTCTTATTCTGAAATTATTAGTAAGATGAAAATCAGTAACTCTTATTCTGAAATTGTTACTAAGATGAAAATCAGTGACTCTAATTCTGAAATTATTACTAAGATGAAAATTAGTAACTCTTAATCTGAAATTATTATTAAAATGAAAATTAGTAACTATTATTCTGAAATTATTACTAAGATGAACATTTGTAACTCTTAATCTGAAATTATTATTAAGATGACAATTAGTGACTCTTATTCTGAAATTATTATTAAAATGAAAATTAGTAACTCTTAATCTGAAATTATTATTAAGATGAAAATTAGTAACTCGTATTCTGAAATTATTACTAAGATGAACATTAGTAACTCTTATTCTGAAATTATTACTAAGATTAAAATAAGTAACTCTTATTCTGAATCAAAACTGACAAAATCAAATTTATTAGCAAACATTGCAAAGTGCAAAAGCCGTGTCAAAAGGCAATTAGAAGATGTGTATTCTTATATAGCGTATGAATGTTTGTTCAAAGCTATTTTAAAACTGGGTATGATAGAATTCCTTGCTACCCCATCTTGTAGGCTAAAGATAATAGAAGAAACACGGACATAGATTCTGCTTTTCTTCTAATGAAGCCAAATCCTCTATGTTACAGATTCTGCTTGGTTCTGTAGATAGCATGACATGGCGCTAGGCTGAAACATTCCTCGGAAGATATATTAAAATTCCTGTCGATGATGTTTTACGCCAAAATTGCAGTCCTCTCATCTTCCGATGCTTAAGTGTGTGATGATTATAAAAGAAATCAGTAGCCATGATGAATTCAACGCTTTTTTAAACTGTTCAGTCATTTGCAACCTGACAACGACTTATGGCAGCCTGTTCACGTCGCAGAAATTTAAGCGAAGAAGACACCTTTCATATTCCTTCCGGTTCAGATGTGGAAGTGTTGTTGTTGTTTTTAGATAGTCATTCATGTATCACTTAATAATATAAATTTAGAAATATAACTATTTGCTCATGACGCAAAACTATGACCATTATCGAAATAAATAACAGTGATGGATCTAAATAAGTTGTCATTTTAGGAAGATACTTGAAATTTACAATTTACAGCATAAAAATGGAAATATAAGGAGCGTTACACACATACGTCATAGTCATACGTTACACTCTGACGTCCATTCATTAAAATAGTATTTTGTTTAATAAGATACATTATTTGTATGCACTGCAGTAAGACACATTTTAATTCACAAATCATGGATCGATGAATATTAAAGTTAACTATTTACTAAACAAAAAACGATACAATAAATAAATGACTAGGACGCTTTGGGGCATAACATCTTGAAAGCTAATTATTATATTTGTCAATTATCGGAAATTTTAAATCGCCGGTCAATACCTGGTCGACGAATAACACATACAACCCTCAATGATTATTCGTTGCATTTGAAGACTAGAAGCCAGTACGAGACATGCAAGACCGTAAGAACCCGTTCTTTCACATGCAGACTCTGATATTCCGAAATAGTCACTCATCGAAATATTAACCGGGCTAAGTGTCGCTTACCTTATTATCTTACAACAACTGGTGTGACCATGAGGTTATAGCCAGATATGCCTATTGTATTTTATTAATCATTTTTTACGTTTGTTCACAAAAACGAGGCATATTGCTACTAACGTGTAAGGAGCTATTGTAATAGGATGCACTGTGTGAGGGGTTGGGCAGCAATGTTACATATGCGATGTCGGTGTACGGAAAAGTGGTTGATAAAACAGATGCACCTGGCGATTTTCAAAAGATAAGATAATTATCGAATGACCAAAAACTTATTTGAAAATAAAATAAAACTCACAACCAGACAAACCCCTGCACAGAAAGAGGCAGCTATCGGATGACATGAAGGTCAGTTTTGATAAGAAACATGGTACCAAAACATCAAACATCTGCAGCGGAAGAAGCGACATACACTGATCAATTGTCATGATGTAAAATCAAGTTGACAAAAAGATATGCACCTGAAGTTGAATTACTCACACGGTAAGAACCCAATGTCAAAAGAAAGACATATGTCGGAAGGGTTAAAGGCCATTTTACCAGGTGCAATTGTATCATGCCTAGAAAAGATAGACGGATCTGTTGAATTGTCAAATGAGTTAAAGCCGTCACCGAGTGCACACTCGATGAGGTCGTCGAGGTGGCCACGAAATTGTTATATAATAACAACCGTAAATTGAAAGACGACAGTTGACGATCGAGTCTCGGAAAAGAATCAACCGTCTGATTCCATATGCACAAATCCTCTCCACCCACCACCATCATTGTCACCAACAAATAAAGTTACATCTTATATTTTCATAAGATACATTTGTTGTCATTTTTATTAAGTCCTGTATAATACTACAGCAAGATGTTTGTCCAGATTACATTTAAATTTCAACATGTTGTTACGGTTGGGAAGACAGGAAACAAAAAGGGAACTTCAAATGAAAGCGGCCCGAGAAAAGAACCCATTAGAGTAGAACATATTTCGCCATCAAGGAACTTCTACATAGAATAGGTGTGCTTTTGCTACTAATCGAGTGGATCGGGGTTGTTAACGTTGAAAGTTTGCCGGAGGACATTCCGTGAAAGTACTTGTAAAACAAGCAGTGCAGTGTTACATTGCAAAAATAGGGACAACGGATTGAGGTTGGTGTCTTTTTTGCACCCTTTGATCTTTTATATCTTATACTGAATAGCTTTGCAAACACACTTTTGTTATAAAGTCAATAAATCGCAAGCTCAATGGAAACACTACAGGTCAAACATTTTCTAGAATATATATATATATATATATATATATATATATATATATATAAACATATAATGTAATTATACACTCTTCCTCTATGAACCCAACGTTTTGTATGAATTTATAGTAATTTAAATTATATATATATATATATATATATATATATATATATATATATATATATATATTTAAAGTAGCAGAGTGCTCACCTCGCATGCAAGTACCTCGGGTTTCGAATATTGAGTTCGGAAATGTTCTGCTGATTAGATCTAACTCGAGTCTAGAACTTTCGGTCTGTGGTTTTCTTGGTTAGAATTGACTGAGACGTAGTCACATTCTAATATATATATAGTAATGTATGAACATATATTTTATTTCCATAAATATATTTTAATACTTAACGTGTTGAGCACGGTTGAAATAAGTACTAAAAATCTATACAGAATACATTATATCAATTCATAATTTCATACGCGTATACATTGAATAATCATCAATATTATATATATATATATATATATATATATATATATATATATATAAAGAGAGAGAGGGGAAGAAGGGGTATATGGAGCATTGCTTTATTTACACGCATTCGTTTATAACTTAATCGTCGAGTGTGTACGATGAAATTTTGTCTGATAACGTTCTTGTTTCTTGGCTCTTCTAAGCTCTGTAAACTTCAATGTGATCATGTCTGTTTTTCTCACAACCTCTTTCACGTCTTCCCCGCCATTTGATCTCACGTTTACCGGAAGTTTAAACGCCGCCATGATCCATGCAATCCGAGACGCGTTTCTCTAACGTCACAAGATCCGTTTGCGAATCGTTTTCATAACCTCACTGGAAATCCGAACATGTTGATCGTTTCCAGTGAATACAGATCTAAATGTCACTGAGACTCGTACATTATTATTTTTCTGATTTTTGTGGTCGTTTTTTTTCGTCGTGTTTATGTATTGTTATTTTTTGTTAAACCCAATTTGCGTGTTCAGTAATACGAAGACGACTAAAAGAAGAAGAGGAAAAGAAGGGAACACACACAGAGAAATCTACACGCGTATTTTCTTACACGTGTTTCTATTTGAATCTGTTTACTTCATTGCTTTATCTGTCGTCTTGAGGGTTTTTTCTCTTAAATATTAATTTGCATAGCTTCACAATAAAACAACAACTACACTAATAATACAATAATAATAATAAAAATAATGATCAAAAAGAACAATAAAACAATGAATACTACTACTACTACTACTACTACTAATGATAATAATAAATTAAAGAAAGAGAAAAACAAGCATAAGTAGTTAAATTTTAAAAACGAAACGTAAGCCATTTAAACAGAAAAAGAAAAATTACGATAACACACTAGAAAAAGGAGTAATCAGACTTAGAAATAAAATATGATGATATTACTACTACCACTACTACCACCACTACTACTACACCTACTACTACTGCTAATAATAATAATAGTAATAATAAGAATTATTATAAAAATAATAATAATAATTACAATAATAATAATAAGGAAATACATGGAACTTTAAAGATAACCAACAAGAACATGAGAATGAGAAGAATCACTATACTACCACTATTTATTAGAGCAAGAAGAGCAGTCCAAAATAGTTTTTTAAAAAAGTAAGATAAATTGGAATCAGATAGAAGGAATGAGACACCATATAACGCAGTAAATGACGAACACCTCCAACATCTTTAGCTTAGGTTGATATCTTACAAAATGATCGTGAAGGGTAAAGGCAGATAGAAAGACTAAACATAGAGAGCAGCAACAAAACGTCCACTGAAATGGTGCAATTATTTTACACAAAGACCGCAGTTCATTTTATATATGAATGTGTTAAACGAAATGAGTCACATTCAACCAGTGAAAGGTATGGATACTTCAAAGCGTGGGGGAGAACGTGAGAGAGAAATAAAGACACAAATACTTGACGTCTGTAACGTAAACTTAATAAGTTATATCCTGCGCCTCCTGTTCCCAACTGTGCTAAAACAGAGAACGACGATTGTAATGTCTTCTCTGCTTGAAATGTCACTTGGACAAACAACAGAATTTCCTTTCCTAAGAAGTTACGTGATTTCGCTAACTGCCGTTTTACTGAGGTCAGCTTGACACCTAAGTGTCACTCTAACTATTACATTCAAACCTACAGGCTCGTTTATTTAACATGTCTTTCCTTCTATTTTGCAAGATGTGTCACACCCGTTCTTTATGGTAACACTCTCATTCTTGTAGAATTTGGAATATTCGGACTACTGCTCTCATCATGGGTGTTTTTATCACAACGTTTCGGCTGATGTAACCTCTGACCTTCTGCAGTTGTATTTTGTCGAACTTGGGAATCTTTCTGTCGAACTAGGGAACTTGGATGGAATGTCGAACGGACCCCTTCATTAAATACACGATGGTAGCATGCTTTCGTTCCATCTGCCATGACTGTGAAGAACTATTCAGTAATTGAATTGTTGTGATAAAAACACCTAATATGAGAACAGTAGTCTAAATATTCCAAATTCTACAAATTGCTGACCCTCATCTAGAAAATTCCGAAAAACTCTCATTCTTACGTTCACGTTTTTGCTTTTTTCGTCACTTGTAAAATTCTGTATCTACAAAGCGGTCAAATACAGAAAGTACAATTTAATATTCATAATATTTTTTTGTCAGCCATCCTACTTCCGGTAAGATACCTCTACTTCATACTATTATGCGGATTCGACAATCTTCCGTTTTTTCAAGGAATTTCAGAAACGCCCACCTATAGTCAGGTTCCAACCAAATCGTTCGCTCAATGTCTTACCGTTTATTGTCGCTTTGAACGGTTTTCAGTTGACCTTGTCCACTCAACTTACTGCCGATTTGATTCCGAAGTTAAGTGGTAAATTAATGATCTATCCATTGCCACATATTGTATCAATAACTCTTATTTGTTACGTTAAAACAGTGACAAACATCGTTCTGACTTGTCGACGCGTTGTTGGTGTTGATCAACTGTGAGCGAACGCAACCACTCCATTAAACACAGCTTTCTCAGTAACACAGCCTCATGCAAAATGGTGGATAAATAGGTTTTAATATTTTCAAATCCTCTGCTATCTTACACAGTTTCAATTTTGTGGGCTGTCTCTTATTTTTCCCCAAGCAACTGCCTAATTTATGCCAGCCGAATGTTGAGCATCATTTGTGTCTGTACGAATGCGTTTCCAGTCAGCATACAACCTCTTAACAATTGTTTCCGACAAAGCAAATTCCGTATTAAACTTATAAAGAAATTCATTAACTTGAAATGTATTTCCCCTATCAGAAAGTAATGCCCTATCAACATACTAAATGTATTGTTTTGAAAAATTGCAACAGTTGCTTCACTTAAATTACTGTGCATTATAAAAACCATATTAATATTTTAATTAGTGGTGCCATCTAAATGTCAGGCCCGGAAATTATTGCGTTATATGTTATTTGTAATTTACAATTTCAAAGCACAATAACTTTTTCATAAATGTTTGGTATTTTAGTGGATTGAATGGCGACATTAATCTGCTAAAAATATATTTTGTAAGGTATTTGCTAAAGAATCTGCTGCAAGAAAATCCTTCTATCTTTTACAAAATATTTAAGCTGTCTGCCTTCAAAGTAAAAGAAGAAATGCATTACATATTCCTACGAAACTTCGTTGGTCTACCTAGTACAGACCGCTGACTAACCTTAGTTGTTTTGGGGGTAAATACTACGAACCCTTAAAGTTACAAAATTAGGCCATCACAACACGGTGCAAATAATGGTCATGTTCAAATCCTAAAATGCTATCGGATTGATAACGTTATTACACGTATGCATTACATGCATGCACCGGCAAAGTCCTGCCAATCATGGGTAAATAGTAGTCTGTTTACAATCGTTTCGACTATGTATTTTCTTTCGGAATTGCATAACCATGAAATACACATGAAAAACCAATAAATAGATCGATTACGCAAGGTATTCTATTTCTATATTAAATAACCAAATGGGGGGGGGGTGCTATGCTCTAAAATAGTATAAATGAAGCCAATAAACGAATAGTTTAAAATGTCAATTGCGTTTCAGTTTTAAATAACAACCGAAAGTGTCGTAAAATCGATTTTACCCGACGGGTTTTTTTATCTTTCTACGTTTTGTTGACATAATACTTTATTTAATGTTTCTTCTACACTCTGAATTTCTTTACTTTCATAAAAGATAATTATATACGAGAATTCTATTGCCTGTATGTAAGAAGCAACGCACAAAAGCAAGAAAAATCCTTGACAATCTTCATACAATAACCCGTCGTTTCTGCTTCTCTCTAGTTCTTTCTATTTTAATTATCAACTCCTTTCTTTTGATCAGTTCACTTGGATGCTATGCAACCTTTTATACAGGGCATAGTCTATTTTTGTCGTTTATATCGGGGGCGTTGGTTCTGTCCATTGCATCTTCTAAAATAGAATTATATTCTGAGTATTCGAAATTCTTAAAAACAATACTCTAGATGGCCTTTATAGCAATGCTAACTGTTTTATAACGGAAAATATTGAGTAACACTTAGGAGTCAGTAACTCCGGAACGGAAGACGAAGAAACAAAGTGACTTCCGGATGGAGATTGTTCTGTCTCTTCCTGGCGACACTTTAAGCATAAGAGACGTGTCCAAGGCGCCGTCCCCATTTCAATCTATCAATCTGTGTGTCTTTTTCTCTGCCCGCTCACTATTATAAACGCTCTCTGATTTTTTTTGTAAATGTCCTCATCTTTTTAATAAACATTTTCTTTTTAATAAATAAACATCAGAGTTCAATTGATTTTGTTAACAAATGGGCTGATACTTCGGTTACCGACGGGATCATAATGATATATATGGTAATGAACAACGCTAAAATAGTAACAGATGACGCAAAGCACCTAAGTTTTTTTTTTGTATATCTCCTGAACACCAGCCCAGTTTAATAAAAATACAAGCGTTTATTTGTGACAATCAGATGTTCCTGCTAACCGCTTATTTGTCTTATATTACGTAGTCAACCGTTACAATGACGATATGGGGATAAAATATGATTATATATGAATCTGGACTCAAATAAATGAGATCAACATATAAATGGACGAGCTAGATTTTTTAAATATAATAAAAGTAAATAACGCTAAACCAATGAAAGACACAGAAACGACGAGAAGATAATGCGAAAAAGAACACGTGACCCCAGACTTGAAATATATATCTTACATCAAGTCTATTGCAAAATATGCTGGGCAACTGTTTGTATAATTCTACTGTACAAAATCTAATTTGCAATCTAGTAGAAGATGCTTTATTTTCTTTGCTTGAAGTTGTTTCTAACAAGGGGCACGCTGCAAGTCGTTTCCTACTTTATCAGAATTTCCATAGTAGATTGTTGGCATAGCTTTAATCTCTGGTTACCCTTCATGTAAAGCCATGTCGGCAAAAACTCGTCTTCTACCAATACTGAAACAACCCGTCCTTTCTTTTTTTGTTAACCAAATATAAAACAGAACTTACATGAACATAGTTAGTTCTAAAAACTTATCACGTATGCGACACGTTTCCGTGAGAATATTTCCCTACAATTTATAAGATAGTCACTTTCAAGTTCAATGTCAATAAATATATGTCATGTCGGTTTATGAAGTAATCATCGTTCCAAATCCTTTCAGAGTACTGTTCTATCATCCACCTGAAAATATAATTAACACTAATCTTTGAACGTTTTTGGTCTTTGTAAGTTGTGAGACATTAGTATATGAAACCAAAATGGGGCATTAACAGTATACGTATATGCGATTGTCCTTCCTGGTGGTGATTGAGCTTAGGATTGCTGTAGAACCGGGAAATGCTATATCTTACTATGGACTTCCGTAATGATTTTTATAAATAATTATTGCCGAAAGCGTATACGAAGACATAATTTACGCCAGTTATCATAACCATGAAAAGTATAGATGCGTGTATGCGGAAATAGGGAAGTTATAGGACAAGAAAGTTAAAGCACGGCTGATTCGACAAACATCCTGCCTTCTCCATCAATGGCAATTTTAATTTCTTTAATTACTCTTAGACGCTATTGCCGTAATTTCTATATCTATTTAATTATCGTCGTATTCGGGATCAATTAGCTATAATTATCGAGTGTGATAGGTCACCCATCAGGCAGCAGAAAATCAAATCTGCTGGTGACGTCATTGTAACTTTTCAATTTCAATTTTTCTCAAATGAGTGTAAAAATGGATAATATGATATTTAGAATATATATATATATATATATATATATATATATATATATATATATATATTACTAAAACCAGACCACATATCTTGCTCGCTAACTTGCTTACTAGGTTGGATTCACCTCGCACACTTGATGACGTCATCGTGTTGTGACATCACTTATTAGAACAGTGTTGGAGATAGTCATGTAATCCACCGGTTTGTTAAAGGATCTTGTACGCCATCAAACCAGTAAAAAATGCGGTGGAAAGAGATCCTTTATGACGTTTTATGAAGAGGTATTGTGACCCTACTTGAGCTCTGATGGTGTTGTTTCTGTTTACCTGTCTCTCCACTGCACAGAGTCAGCATAAGATCACATTTTTATGTCGGAAAGATCCAGCTCCCAAAAGAAAGGCGGTCTAGATTAGGACAAAAATAAAATTGGATTCAGTCTAGAAAGATATCTCCTTAACTGGCCTAGTACAGAAAAGATGAAGTCTAGTATCAGAAGAGATACTACACTTTGTTCCTAACAAAAGAACATATACTACAAGGGCGAAATGAAGTAAGTTACAGTTGATGTTGTTAACTTGTCAAATATTGCATACTTTTTATCTGTACAGGATTTCTTTAGCTAATGAGAAGAAAGGCGAGGACATAAGAAAGGCGAATAAATAAAAAAAAACGATTAAATAAGAATAACGAATGATAACATAATAAATGAGAGAATGATAATCACATAAATAATAAGAGAGAAAGCAAAGAGGTAAGAGAGAGAAAGAGAGAGAGGAAGAGAGAGAGAAAGAGAGAGATAAAGGGGGTCAAACATCAAACGGAGTTTCATGAACAGAGTTTCTTTCCCAATACTGCTTAACTGTGGAGTCTATTACTACGGATGTTGTTCCCTACGAGCTATATCCTCTTTCTCTCACTCTCATCAACCCCCGCTCTCTTTGCATTCTCTGACATGATCTTTTTCCCTATCTCTTTTTAGTTCTTTTTATTTCTCTCTCCTCTTTCATCTTTACTCTCGTCTTTCTCGCCCATCTCTCTTCTTTCGTTCTCTCTCTGAATCATTTTCATCTTTCTATTCCACTCAACACTTCTTATTATTAGCATTGTGGTTATTTTATTCGACTTTAGTTGATGGAGATATTAAGTGTGCACAGTAATAAGCAACCAAGTAAACAAACACACAATATAACGAAATCATCAGTGTGTGTGTAGTATAAAGAAATGCAACGGTGTTTAATACATTAATCACTATAATTTACTGTTAAAAACTATATTTCTTTTTAAATAATCAACATCTGCCAGGGTAAACACTTTTAAGAAAAATACTCTTTATTCTTCTGGAAAAATTGTTATTGTCAGCTAAACATTCTTTGAATATGTATGTTATATATTTATTCATCAAAATATGTAGCAATGTATTTTAAAAACAATAAATATTCGCTGTCTTCTTATTTTAAAAATAATTGTCTTCAAAAGAATAAAACGAATGTACATTTTTTAAATGTATTTTTTTTAAATTCTACTGTTCTGTTGACGGGACGAAACATAATTCAATTTTTGCGCAATCAATTTCAAAATAGGTAACATCTAAATTGTTTACCATAACATCATCGGATTAATCACCATAATTAATCAACATCATCAGATTAATCTCCATAATTAATCAACATAATTCAATTTTTGAACAATCAGTTTCAAAATAAGTAAAGTCTGAATTGTTTACCATAACATCATCAGATTAATCACCATAATTAATCAACATCATCAGATTAATCTCCATAATTAATCAACATAATTCAATTTTTGAACAATCAGTTTCAAAATAAGTAAAGTCTGAATTGTTTACCATAACATCATCAGATTAATCACCATAATTAATCAACATCATCAGATTAATCACCATAATTAATCAACATCATCAGATTAATCACCATAATTAATCAACATCATCAGATTAATCAGCATAATTAATAAACATCATCAGATTAATCACCATAATTAATCAACATGATTTAATGGAGGAACAATCCATTTCAAAATAGGTAAAGTGTGAATTGTTTACTTTAACATCATCAGATTAATCACCATAATTAATCTACATCATCAGATTAATAACCACTCAATGTTTGTGTTGACTGAAGGTTTCCATCTTTTTACAAAGAGCTGGAAAGTAATTACGTACGTACGAACATGAAATGCCTTAGCTTAGTATTGTATAGATTAATTAAACTATGAGAATAACAAACGTGTATTTTATTTGCAGTTCATGAATTTTTAGTTAATTGTAGTAACTTAGTAGTATAATGTTCATTATTGACCATTGGCCATGTATGTGTCATTCGATCTAACTTTACTTATTTTAATTATTTGGACTACTATTCTCATATTGGTTGGTATTTCCACAACGTTTCGACTGATGTAACCTCTAACGTTGTTCCGGCACATATATTTTTGAGGGTAGGAGTCTTTATATAGAATTCGAGAAACAATACAGAATTTGGAACTTTACTTTTTATTTAACATATACGCGTAGATTCTTCTCTGTCCATCATCCAATATCTGGTAGTAATGCTAATCAATTAACCGCTATTTTATTATTAGTTATTACATCTTTTATTCAGGTTCTAACCGTCCACCTCCAGAGGACTTATTTAGAATTGATTGTTTATCAACGCCTTTATCCGTTGCGCAACGTGTCTATAGTAAAAATTATTAATATATATTCTCAACTGCCAAATTCTTTCTCACTGACAGGTTTATAAATGTAGTTTCTGATAAGCTGAAGTCGAACGCACATAGTACTGATAACTACATGTCTATTTTTTGCAAACACTTTTTATCAATGATCTTCCAAACCACATTATATGATTATTTGCAGACTTTTATGTGGACGTCAAGACTGCTATGGCGACATTTCGAAAAGTATTGGTGAGTAAAATCTTTCCGAGTCTCATGCTTCCGACATGGAGCACGTATTGCACTGGGTGGAAAATGTCTTGTTACTTTTAACACCTGTAAAACCAAGCTTCTCTTTTTTCCAAAAACAACGATCAGATTTCTGCTTTGCCTCAGTTCAAATGAATAGCTACCTTCGAGTTTAAGTCCATTAGACACGCTTTCACGGGCTAACGTTCACTCCAGATCTGAAAATATATACTGACAGTTATGTGTTGCTTAGATTGCTAGAAACTGGTTGGATCATTTTACTACTTTAAAAATTACCTGATTCCCGATGCAATATTCTTCCTGTGTAAAAGTCAGATACGGCCTTTGATGAAGTGCAGCTTCCAGCTCTGGGAAGGTGCCGCTCAAAGCAGTATTTTTTGTCTTATTAGAGTAAAAACTCGACTTCGCAATCTTGTTTCTACAAGCTTTTTCTCACAGAAGTGGTGTTGCGAGTTTTTCTTTAATCTATCGTAATTTCCATGAAACGTACTTCACTCGGCTCTAATCACTGGTTGTTTCTTTGTAAAACATTCACAACAAGAACTCGTCTAACTACAAACAGTACAAAGGTTTTCAATTATTCGACTGTGTATCTAAAATCAAACGGAATTTCCATGAACACAGTTTTTTTTCAAAGAAAATTCCATATTTGGAACGCATTGGCACAACACTACTTCCCTGCATACTACAACATGGTTGTCTTCAATCCTAATGTCACAAAACCTTCTCCATGCGTCCTCTTAAGTAATCAATTATTTTCAATTACATTAATCGTTTTCAATCCGGTCATAGTATTCTTTATTATTCAATCGAATCTCCTTACCCCTTATCTCGGGTGGGTTTTGGCGTTGGTGATTATCGACATATTCGTATAGAAAATCATTATCTCAAAAATTCTAAAACATAATTAAAGTCAGGATATTTTGTTCGTTTTTTATTTTTTATTCAGTTTGTATCGTTAAACTTTTCCCACATCTTTTCATCCTTACCTACATCAGTTTTATTATTGCTTCTGATTTTTCAGCATTTTATAACGCTCCATCTCAGATTCGTAAAAAAGCAATTTACAAAATAATCCAATCAGCAATCAACTAACCTTTCTGTAATGTTTAGAATCCTTTTAATACTTGCTATTTACTTCTTCGTTTCCTTGTCATTATTCATTTCCTGTTTTAATTTGCCTTAATTTCAGGGATGCGTGATTGATGTAATAAATATCGTTGCGCTGTAACAAATCGGCGATGCCACTCTTCAATTTCTATCGGACTTACTGTGTAAAATCACGCACTAATTCATTTGCTAAAGTATGAACCAGCAATTTATAGTCAGAAAAACAAATCTCTATCAACAAACAAAATGTATCTTGTCATAAAATAACCCGAAAATTGTTCATAACCTGTACACCATCTATAATATTTATTATTATACTAAATCTGAATCAATTTACGTTTGTTTTCTCCGAAGGCATTTTCCTATATATTTGGTTGGCCAAAAAGTTCGTTCTTTTTTTAGGAAGGAGAAACCCGAACATCACGTTTTGAAACATAACCGAGTTTATGCAATTCATTTTCCACGCTCGATTTCGAAATCTTGAGAATGGCTGTGATTTGTGTGGTTGACAAACGGCAATCTTGTTCAATCACAGCTTTCACTATTTTACTGCCGATAACCTCTGTCGGCCAGAGCGAAGAGCATTTCTCACTGAAATATTTTCTTTTTTGGAATCGAGCAAACCATTTTTCGAATACCTGTTCTCTAACAGCATTTTCCCCATATACATGGAATATATTTATGCAGGTTTTGGTGGCTTAGTTATATTCATTTCCTTGATTGTATTATGAATTTCAGAGAGGGTGGTGTGGTACATCATCAAGTAGTTGGTAGCCTACTGCAGCAGAATGCTGATTACCTCTGCATCGACCACTGACCGATTATAGAATACATTCGTTAAATGCTCAGTTCACCGTTTCATAATATCCTCGAGACGTTTGTGGAAGAGAAACCCGTCTGTGGACCTGAGTGTATCATAGTTGAGGATTTAATCTCAAAGACTTGCTTAATCAAGTGGTACATAATTTTGATCTACTTTCAATCATAGGCTTTTTATGTTCTTAAATAAATATACAATCATTACTTGTTCTTTATTTAACGTATACGGCGCCAAAGTACAGCTTTTAAATCTTGCTGTAGGCTCACGGTCTTTTTTCAGGTGCATGTAATGTGTTTTTCCTCTTACAGAAGCTTGTTAATTTGAGAGTCATTTTCATCTTCCCTTAAATGATGATTCCACTTCTTTAGACCAAGAACCTCGACCCCGGCGTTTTAAATCCCAGTCCTGAATTGATTTAATTTAACATAACACGTATTGACGCCGTATGAAGATGCCTACGTACACTGTCGTTCTGCAGTCTAGATACAGCAATACGCGTGTGAACTTGTGAACTTTCACTCCTGGAGAACGAGATATTGAGCATCAATTTACCTCGTCAAGTTTAAGCCTGGTGGTTTACTCTCGAGAATATAACATTACTGTTTCTGAATAGTTTATTTGGCATACGTTTATTTTAATACTGCTACTGCACTCTATCGGTCCATTTGATATGTATATAATGGTAATGGTGTTCGGTAGTGGGATTCAATCCTCGGTCGAGTCATACCGAATATATAATAAATGGTACTTGATGTTCCCTTGATAATCACTCAGCATTCTAAGGAAAGAATCAAGGCTAGGTTAAGTAATCCTGGGAAAGGAGTGTCGCCGTCTCAATACCTTGGTGTGTGGCCAACGAAAATTAAACCTTTCAGTAGCCTTTACTATTGTCACTTTACTTTTTAAATTACTAAGCTTTATTCACGCACTCAGCAATGCTGAAATAAATACTGGATATATATATATATATATATATATATATATATATATATATATATATATATATATATATATATATATATATATACTGAACATATTATCTTATATGTATATCAGAAAAAATCGTCAAAAAATATATCAACAGTTACATAGACAAACGCCATCTTTTTTCTAAAATGTAATCAATTAATCACCAAATTAAAATCTCGTTGCATCTTATAGTTCTTCAATACTTTACTTTAATTTTTGTCCAATTTTTAATTAACATATTTTTTTTCCAATTTAATTTTTTTTTCTTTTACTTTTTCTTTATTCAAACATCAACCATGCAGTAATTAAAATTCATTTTTGATTAACGACAAAAAAAGAAAATTAACATTAAAAAGAGTCAAAACTAATTAGTTTCTCATTACGGAATAATTCACTGCTCGGTTGATGCTATTAAAATCAAAAGAAATTATGAAAATATTCTGCAACGGAAGATGGTTTCACTTAATCGAAATATTGTTATAGGCAATCGAGGGGGAGACTTTGAAGCTGGTAGTATGATAATTGTTGTGCCCCTTAACATGCCGTGAATCATGGCTTCATTTTATGCGAACGTTATTAGAATTATTACCAAAGGACTTTTTGGTAATCATTTATTATTATTATTATTATTATTATTATTATTATTATTATTAATAGTAGTAGTAGTAGTAGTATTATTATTATTATTATTATTAGTAGTAGTAGTAGTAGTAATAGTTGTAGTAGAACTAGTAGTAATATCAATGTTATTGTTATAAGTGGCTACCACATTCTGTCAGCATATACATGCCAATCGTGCTTTTTATACATTTTCGTATACTTCTAACAATTATACGTAAGCCTCTCAGTAGTAGTAGTAGTAGTAGTAGTAGTAGTAGTGGTAGTAGTAGTTCCAGCCGTCATCTGAAATATTATTCAGGCTAAATAAACAGTAGATCCCATAAGAATTATTTGGGAGAGATTAGAAATTATAACATTCCTTCGTGCATGATTTGCATTAAAAAGCGTCATAATTAATTATTTTCTCATTACGCAATAACTCACTGTTCGGTTGATATTTAATATAAAAAAAAATTATGAAAGAATTCTCGAAATGTAGAGGGTTTTCTTTTCATCTAAATATTGTCATAGGCAATATAAAGGGCGGCTTTTAATGTGGTGATATTATAACAGTTAATAATTTCAACATTCCGTATATATATATATATATATATATATATATATATATATATATATATATATATATATATATATATATATATATATATATATATATGTATATATATATATGTGTAGGGGAAAAGGCATAACTGGTACCGGGCAAAAGACACCGGTGAGTTAGGTCTCCTTGTTAACACACAGATCCGGGCTAGCTGATCCAGAGAAGGACCTATTAACTTTCGCCATGTAGGGGAAGACCCCACGCGGTAGAGAACTAAGTACCACCTTCCAAATTGGTAGAGTCCCACAATAAATGGTGAGTAACATTTCTTGTGTGTTCTTTTATGTAGTGTTGTGAACTGTCTGTACCTTTGTCGAAGTGAAGAAATGTTTGTAAACGGTTCTTGGTCGATTCTCTCCTTCATTTAATATTTCCCCATAGATAACGCAGTTTAGCAAGCATCTTTTCCCATACGGATTAGTATAAATATAATAAACTCCACATCCTAACCCTGGTAACCGCTATGCTAACACACACACACACACATATATATATATATATATATATATATATATATATATATATATATATATATATATATACCTAAAATAGAAACACAAGGAACCACGTGTAAAAATAAATCCACCCATTATATTGACACACAAAGGAAACGGGATATCTGTCAATCTATAGAAAACAGAACAATATAAAATGGTATAGGAAGTAAAACCAACAAGACCTTTGTTCGCGGGAAGCCCAACGATTGGCTGAGAGAACAACAAAGAATCTGATTGGTTAACTAGCTAGCCGTGTATATAAAAACAACAAGCAAAAATTACTCCATGTATTTTAGCCTGATGAAACGCGGTGGCCTCTGTAGCTTAATTGTTATTAATATATTTTCATAGCTTACTATATATATATATATATATATATATATATATATATATATATATATATATATATATATATATATATATGGATATATATATATATATATATATGGATATATATATATATATATATATATGGATATATATATGTATACATATATGTATATATGGATATATATATATGGATATATATATGTATATATATATGTATATATATATGGATATATATATATATATGTATATATATATGGAGAAATATATATATATATAGATATATATACATGGATAAAAATATATATGTGATATATATATATGGATATATATATATATATATGGATATATATATATATATGGATATATATATATATGGATATATATATATATATGGATATATATATATATGGATATATATATATATATATATGGATATATATATGGATATATATATATATATGTATATCAATATATATATATATATATATATATATATATATATATATGTATATCAATATATATATATATGGATATATATATATATATATGAATATATATATATATATATATATGAATATATATATATATATATATATATATATATATATATATATATATATATATATATATATATGGATATATAGATATATATATATGGATATATATATATGGATATATATATATATATATATATATATATATATGGATATATATATATATGGATATATATATATATATGAATATATATATATATGAATATATATATATATATATATGAATATATATATATATGAATATATATATATATATATATGGATATATATATATATATATGAATATATATATATATATGGATATATATATATATATGGATATATATATATATATATATATATATATGGATATATATATGGATATATATATATATATATATATATATATATATATATATATATATATATATATATATATATATATATATATATATGGATATATATATATATATATATATATTTATTTATTTATTGTGTAGTATACGATAGCTACTGGTAATAATGCTATTTTCGGTTTTGCTGTGTTACGATTTTTCAATGACAAACCATCTGGCTGGCGAAAAATGTTAAATCAGCCAAACTTGGGATTAACAGAAAGAAAACAGAAAACGGAAGAGAAATTACGTAATCGAGAAAGGTGTAACGAATCGTATCGTCTGTCCACGAAATCTGATATATATATACTGTAAGGGGCGTAATTCAATTCACACTTTCAGTTTTTTGGCGGGGAGAGTTATTCCTCTTTTTATAACCGAGACAACGATTTGTTTTCATAAAAAATAGTGATTCCCCGTTTTATTATTTTTCAAATAAAAATTAAAACAGTCGTCCGATATGTGCATAAGATTTTACCGCTACCTCCGGTCTGTCTCTCAGCCAGACTCTATTCACACTTCCGTCCTATCTGTCTTTGCTTACGTAAATTTACGTCAGTCTTGCTGACCGACTTTACACTAGTCCTATTTCCGGTTATTCTTTACTGATTTCAAAACCTAAATTTGTTTTTTACACCAATAATTATTTTCTTGCCTATTATTTAAACCTATTAACTTCACGAACAAAGGAAGATTACGATTTCCGATCTCTCTCCGAAATATATGGCTTTTATTTTGACTTTACTATTTATCATTTTTCCATAAGCCTCTTTGAGCCGAGGTACCTTCGTCCCCGTTTTTACTCTGTGTCGCCCTCTTCATATTATTACGAAGGGAGAAACAATTACTCTATAATCAATCGGCTCACAACTAGGAAGCGAGACGAAACACATGAAGATGACCTTTTGCATCAGAATAAGAGTATCTTGTTCTGTCCTAAACCCATTTAAAGAGCAAATCGTAAAGTGACGCATTATCTTGGAGTTAATGTTATTTATTTTAAAGTAAATTCATGGATATAAATACTTAAGATCGTCTTAAATCTAGTAATGTTAAGATATGGATTAGTTTTTCGATGTTTACCTGTTCATATGCATAGACATAGACAGAACACGACGGATCTAGAAGAGTAAACACTGGATATAAATCCCTCTATTTTTTAAAGGTAATTGTTGTTCTTGTGCTGACCATCGACAACATTTTCCATCACAATTTCATCGAATACTATTCTTGACAATGAGAATGTGCACATGGTTTGTTTTTTACAATGTTTTTGTTTTCTATTTTTAACATTTTCTGGGTTAGGGTTTAGGGTTTAGTGTTAGGGTTTATGGTTAGGGTTAGGGTTATGGTTTTGGATCAGGGTATAGGGTATAGGGTTGGATTTTCGCTAGAAGTGACCGTTGGGGACATAACTCAATTATTCCTTCGGGAGATACAATGCGCTGACACATATCGTAAAATAAAAACATTTTAACGCGATGTAGATCGGTGAAATTAATTTCTTTCAAAGGTTATCGTCTGCTTGCTTGGAACCTGATTGTATAATTTCTGCTGCAACCTGAGTTGTTAATAGTTTTGTCAACATTGGGGCGCTTCCGAGACACGCCCGACCGTTGACGACGCAAAGTCACGGAAACGCGATGCTTTCTCTATATGAGTACCCTTTCTTGATTCGGCATTGGCTGATTATCATGTTTTTACAAAAATTACAATGTCAGAATACATTGTGATCTCATTATAGACTTTATCTCTTCCCCTCGCTATATCTTTCTCGTCTAATTTTTTTTTGTTACTTTTCTACCTTTTTCCTCATCTCTTTTATCTTTCTTCTCTCCTCTATCTCTCTTTATTTAAATTCATATCATTAGATTACAAAGTCAAGAGATTTTATTAAGCAAGAGACATGGTGATGTCATAATATAACCTATATTTCTTTCTCTATCGTTTTTATCTCTATCTCTCTTTTAATTATGTGTACACTCTCTTACTCTAACCTTATCATTCGCCTTTCCATTCATTACATAACACATTCATGTACAGGTGAATTGTGCACGGTGTCAATCAAGTAAGAGAAAAACATCTACACATTTTATATAGATTATCTTATCTATGAAGCAAGGTCAATTTCCCCCTTTTCATTGACCGATATAGCACTGTAAACACAAGCTTGATATAGAAGTTTGTTTCGTGTGCGCTTTATTTATACTTGCTTCAAGATGAGCATATTCGTCGCAATAATCCTTATAATCCAAATAATCAATCCATTTCTCAAAGATTTAATAAAAAATATAGACTTAAAACTAGTATACAGACTTGTACCGAATTTTGTATGCAGCAGCCTTTACTGCTACAATTATAATTACGATGACTTTTAAGCCCTCCGTTCAGTCTAGAGAGACTATGGATACGCCTATAAGGGGCTGGCTGCGCGTGTAATTATGAAGCAAGGGTTGCGCAATCCTAACATCACTTCTCCTGAGTCGGCACTGCTTGATTCCAATGGCAAGCAGTTCAAGACGACGGGAAACAATGCCGAGATAAACAGAGAGCACATACAGCACCTGGTAGTCCCAAATGGTCACCCATTTAATACTGGCCAGGCTCGACGTCGCTTAACTTCGGTGATCTAACGGGAACCGGTGTGTCAACGTAATTACTACTGAATATTATTATGATAAACGACTATGAGTCAATAACTATTAGTAGACTCGTCAGACAATTTGGTGAACGTGACGAAAAATAAATTCAACTCCAAACTAAAGGCGAGTTGTACCTTACATAATAACGAAGAAGTATGATTTAGCGAGTCATACCAATGAAAATACAAATAACAACACATTTTATAGAGGAAATCGCATTAAATTTTCAAAATAATATAATAACAAAGGCACATTTTATTAGAAAATATAGATGTAGTACATCACAATGTAATATGTTTTGAGAAGTTACAGATAGCAAACGGTTTCTAGTAGTTGAATCGAAATCATACGGTTGGCTCGGGTATATATATTCTCAGACGATCCGTGTAGATTATGTTCGAGTTCGAAAATATATATCTTAAAGTTTAAAAATCTGGGTACTTGTTTAGATATTGACCCTAATTTCCGTGACTGCCCGGCAGCAGCAAGCCGACAGCTAACGGAAGCGTCCGAGTCTGCCGAAATCGAAAACCGGGCTGGCAGACGATAGCAATTTGAAGGAGAGACGCTTGGCACTTGTAGAAAATGAATTTCGAAATTCTGTGTCGTACAATTGCCTCTCCGGAGCAGTGCATTAACTTTTGCAAGCAGAAAGCTCTGCTGGCAAAAGTTAAGCGATGTTGCGGCGGCGGCCGACTTTGCCGGCTAGTACCGCGAAAGAATGTGACGAAGAGATATGCCTGGAGATGCTCCACCCAGGAATGCCGGGCTTGGATTTCGTTGCGATCGGAGGCCCAGGGCATACGGTTGAGATAGACGAGAGTCTGTTCAACCGTAGGAAAAACAACGTCGGCCGTGTTCTTCAGCCGCTCTGGGTCTTCGGGGGATACGACCCCGCAGAGAAGGAGGGGTTCCTGGTGACGGTACCAAACAGAAATGCCGAAACCCTCCTTCCAATAATCAGACAGTACGTCGCCCCTGTGACCACCACGGTCGTCTCCGCTTGCTGGAGGGCTTACAGCAGGTTAGGAAAGGAGGATGGATATCGCCACCTAACCGTGAATCACGCCCAACATTTTGTGGACCCGACGACGGGGGCATGCACTAATCATGTCGAGAGAATGTGGAAGGAAGCGAAGCAGAGGAACAAGAAAGAATGCGGGACGAGCAGGACCCTGATAGACGGCTATCTGCGGGAATTCATGTGGCGTCAGACTTTCAAAAAAGACCCTTTCGACGCCATATTATCGCAGATAGCCGTACTTTATCCAGGCGTCGGCGACCAACAATCTTCTGCTCCTCCGCCTCCTTCCACATCCTCGGCGACGACCCCATCCTCCTCTACTGCCTGTATTTCGCTAAGCCCCCCTCCAAAAACGAAAAACAAGCCCTTACCCCTCCAGGAAAAGAATGTAATGAAGGAAACAAAAGCCTAATGCAAAAAAAAAGAAAACCCCTCCAAAAAAAGCTAAAATAATGAAAAAAACAAACAATGCGTAATTGCAAAAAAAGATGGTTTACAAAAGTTACAAAAAAAAACAGGTTCTATTATTTTCGCGTTTTAAAGTTTAAAAAAACAGTTTATTTTAGTTTTAAAAAAATGGTTTAAAAAAAGTTAGCGTTTCTACAAAAGTTCTTACAAAAATGGTTAAAAAATAATAATAAAAAAAAAGTTTATTTATTTCAGCTATGGGTTTGTTCATTTATTTCATTTTTTGTATAACAAATATATGCATTTCTTTTTTCGTATATTCATCGTCTTACATTGTTGTCGTCTGCCGACTCGGCAGGTCTCGGACGCATCCGTTAGCTGTCGGCTTGCTGCTGCCGGGCAGTCACGGAAATTAGGGTCAATATCTAAACAAGTACCAAAATCTGAAATAGCTACCAACTGTAGACATACAATAAACTTTGGTTTGGGATAACTACTAACATTAAAACGAAAATAAAAGATAACACGTTTTTTTAAAGATCTTAATATCACGTGACCTAGTATTTTTTATCCCAGCAATATGGCACCGCGACACTATTAGATGTAATATAAACCGCATACAATTTTACATAAAATAGCCAGGATGTTAGATACACGTATATCCACCGTGTGTATGATAATGTTTCTGTTTCCACTATTTATCTGTTCGTAAATGTAAATAAATGTGTTGAACTGTATACTCAGGGGACATTATAACATGAATTGTAAGGACATTAGTTTGTGTGTTGTTCAATCAGAAATCCACGTGTGCCCTTTATTCTGCAGTCATCTACCTAGTTTCTATTTCCTACACACCAGTAAAAACAATAGCTTAACAGGGCGTTAAAAGAGCAATACAGAACGATCTCTCCACTAATCTTAAAGAGATAATTATATAGGCACTATATTCTTAAAGAGAGAAGTATATAAGCCTTTTCTAACTCTTATGCGAATTATACATACTGAATTGCACGTATTTATACACACACTATAAAAAAATAAGCAAATTCATTTTTGATACGGTATATCCAAGGCGCATGATCACCTGAATTATAAGGAGATCGTTTGATTAAGTGTCTAACCAGAGAACCTCGCCCGCACTTTATTGTTGAGTCGTGAGCCTCGTTTTCATTCAACTGAATCACAGAAAGGAATCAGTTACGTCGCCTCAGCCACTTTGATTGGTTATTTCTCACCCGCGGCACGACACGAAACGTAGGGAGATTTATTACTTGTAGACATTTTCGAGTGGATAGCGTTCTTTGTGGGTTGGGGACGCATCTGTACCGACTGCAATGTTCAGATTGAAAAAGATAAGATTGAGTATTGATGATCGTGCAAGCGAAAATGCAAATACTAATTTTATTACTTGTGTTATTACGAATGATATTAACACGGGCGTTAATGTCTGGAAATATCCCTTTCGGCAAATTGGACTGTTTATCTCCGTAGGAGACTGGCTTAGTTGTTGTGTAACGATGTGCATCGGTTACCTCGAAACGATATACGAATAGCAAATAGAACGGAGACGCACAAACACTTCTTATGTAGAGTATAAGAGAAAGAGAGAAAGAGGGATAGAGAGAGAAGAGGAGATTGAGCGAGAGCGAGACAGAGTAGGGGGTGAAATATAGATAAATAGAGTGAGAAGAGTGAGTGAGAACGAGTGAGTAAGGGAGGGTGGAAGATAAATATATAGAAAGAAAGAGCAAGGAAAGACTTAACTCAAACGAGAGAGAGTTAGAGATAGCGAGATAGACAGAAGAGAACGTGAACGAGAACGAAAGAGAGATGGAAGGTAAAATATAGATAGATAGATAGATAGATAGACATGGAGAGAGGGGAGAGGGGGAAATACGAGAGAAATGGAGAGTGAAAGAAAGATAGATAGAAAGAGAGAGAAAGAAAGGACTGAGCTAGAACGAGAGAAGGCCGGAGAGTGATGGATAGAGATAGAGATGGAAGTCAGCGAGAATTATCGAGAGCGAGAAAGAGGGGGTAACATATATATATATATATATATATATATATATATATATATAGAGAGAGAGAGAGAGAGAGAGAGAGAGAGAGAAAGAAAGAGATAAAGATCTTAAATGGGCCATTTTAATTAGTAAGATTTTCTGAATAGATTTATGATTAAGTTTTACTGTGATTCATTCCAACTAAGATGAGTGACAATTAGAGAATACCAGATGCTGTATGTGCTTTCCACTTATCTCAGACATGTTTCCAGTCGTGCTGGACTCCTTTTTTTCACTGGAATCAAACAGTGCTGAATCAGGAGAGGTGCGACCGAAAATTGAGCAACCATTGCTACATAATTACCCGCGCAAAAATCCCCACATGATTATCCATTGTCTCTCAAGACTGAACGACGGCCATGAATGAATTACTCACTGTGAGTTATCATACGAGTCATTATCAGTGAGCGCTCACTGGCGAGAACAAGTCAGGTTCCGTGAAAGCAGAGTGGCACCAACTCTCTCAAGATTTCCACTACTCTCCGCTTATTTCGATAACAGTTTCAAATTATTTTGCTTTATTGCAAAAGCTGTTTACAATTGAGTTCACGCTGAATACTGCTGTTGGCTTTCTTTAAAATTTGACTGGGAATAAAAATCTTCTGGATACCAATATTCCCCGTGTCCTTACATTGGAGCTCACGCATCGGTTTGTCAATCCACCATGACCTATCAAGGCTATTTAGCATTATTTGGCTATGTGGGTTGGTTTCCGTACTCGAGGTATTTCCATGATATTTCAGATGTTAAATCAGCTCCGTGCGTAACGCTTTGTACGATCACATTATGTAAATACCCTCGAGAGAGATAGAGAGAGAGAGAGAGAGAGAGAGTCATTCTTTCTCTAAATGCTCATGGAGACATAAAAAAATCTAATAGAACGGTGAGAAATACATAGATATGTAAAAGAAAGGGGGGATTTTTGTTCAGTTGATTATAAATTACATTAAATTGGACAAATTAAAACAGTATTTGTTCTAACAAGACTCAATTTAAGAATTAAAGTACATGTTAGCGCACATTTTACGTTATTACATTATACAAAAAAAGCCTCTGGAAAAAATCGTTGATTAATTAATATTTAATAATAATAATAATAATAATAATAATAATCATAATAATAATAATAATAATAATAATAATAATAATAATAATAATAATAAGTGGTTTAAAAAATTAACGACCCTACATAAAAGGCTAGCGCATAAACTGAGAGGATGTATCTACAAAACAGACGTACCAGAGCAGATGGCCAAGGGTAGGACAACGCTAATACAAAAAGATACCAGAAGAAGAACGATCCCAAGCAACTACAGACCAACAACAATGTGGGAAATCCTTACGGCACAACTGAAAGAACAAATCTTCCAATCCCTGAAAAATCGTGGACTGCTCTTTGAAGAACAAAAAGAATGGCGGAAAGGGAAAAGAGGGACGCATGATCTACTATAGATCGATCAAAAGATCTTGAAGAAGATGAAAAGCAGAATAAAGTGCATGTCCATGGCATGGTCAAACAACAAAAATTCTTACGACAGAATTTCTGAAGCATTGATAATTGAATGTTTGAAAATATACAAAATACCCGACAGGATTATTAATCTTATTAAGAAAGTAATGGACACATGGAGACTAGAACTGACAGCCGGGGGACAACACTTGACCGAGATAAAAATACAGAGAAGCATTTTCCAACGAGACTTCCTATCACTACTACTGTCTATATTAGCCATGATGCCGCTCAACTAGATACTCAGATAATGTGATGCCGGATACAAGTTTACAGACACAGAATAAACAATAAACCACTGGATATACATGGACGACCTGAAATTATTTGCAAAAAGGAAAAAGGAACTAGAAAAGCTGATAAATACGACCAGAATCTTGAGTCAGGAGATTCAAATGGTATTCAGAATGAAAAAGTGTGCACTACTAGAAATGAAAAGAGGAAATCTGGAGACGACAAATGGCATGGAACTACAGAACCAAGAGGAGATGAGGGGGCTAGACGAACAGGATAGCTACAAATAGTCGGGAGTTCTGGAAGCAGACACCATCAAATCTACAGAAATCAAAGAGAATATTTGAAAAGAATATTACGAAGAACAATAAAACTCTTAGAAATGAAATTATATAGCAGGAATCTAGTAAAAAGAATAAACGCCTGAGCAGTATCACTAATAAGATATTCTGGAAATTAATGACCACGCATAAGGCACTACACCCAAAAGAGGATACAGCCAGACGCTACATGAAAAGAAAACGAATACGGACGAGGACTGGTATGTATAGAAGAGTGTGTGGAAGCAACAAAAAAGAGCTGGAGAAATTCATAACCAGAACACGGAAAGACTAATCACCGCAGAAAGAGACACTGTTCCAACGAGCAACTCGGAAAGCACGGAAACCAGAAACAAAAAGGCAAGAAAAGAAAGATGGAAAGAAAAACAACAACATGGACGCTCTAAAAGACTGACAAGAAAAGAAACACACGAAAATAGCTTGGCCTATCTAAGAAAAGGACAGCTGAAGAGACAAACGAAATCTTAACTAATGACTGCACAGAACAATGCGATTAGGATAAATTACATTAAAACTAAAATAGATAAACCCCAGGAAAGCAGTAAATGCAAACAAGCCCAAAAAGAATGCAAGAACAGACATGACTGCGTGAGAAAAGCAGTACACTGAGAACTGTGCAAACGATTGAATTTCGGATACGTAAACAAATCGTACAAACAGTACTAGAAAAACGAAAAACACAAAACTATCTGGGATATGGATGTACAGACATCCATCTCATATAAGCTAGGAGACCGGATGTTGTAATAATCGACTAGAAGGAAAAATCTTGCAAAATTGTAGACTTCGCTGTTCCAGCAAACAACAGAGTAAAGATCAAAGAGACGGGAAAATCAAGCAAATACACGGAACTTGCCAGATAACTGAAAGGAATATGGAGGGCAAAGAAAGTTAGTTTAATACTAATAATCGTAAGAGCACTAGGAACAGTCAGAAAAACTGGAGAAAAGACTGGGAGGAATTGAAATCAAAGGAATAACTGAGACCATACAAAGGATTATTATCAAAACAACTTATATCTAAAAATGCGGAAACTAACTTTCATAAGCTACGAATGGTAACCAGTCACATAGAAGTAAAAGAAGAAAACAAAACCACAGGAAAAACATTACCGCATGATAGAAACTTCAAAAACCATCAAAAGCTCCCCTTCCCCCGCAAAACAAAATGGCGCCAGCCTAGGCTGACACAACACACAATATTTGTAGAGGGGCCAGGAGGATATGACCGAGGAGGGACAGCACAAACCAGACATCTACTAGAAAAGCGCGGTGAATGCTGGGGCCTTGGGAGACTATTAGCAACCCAAATCCCAGAGAAGACCAATGTTTTTTTTACCAGCGAGAAATCAATGGTAAGAGGGTGTTGCGATACCGTAAGTTCATTTGCGGTGGTTATCAAAAAGAGGTGGAGAGTACTGAAAATCTTGGAAGGGTTGTTGTGACTCAGACTGAAGGCAACACTACCAATTGTTGAGGGTGAGCAATCACTGACGATTACCTGTGTGATAACTCATAGTGAGTACAAATAATAATAATAATAATAATAATAATAATTATCATTATTATTATAACTGTTGTTGTTGCTGTTTTTGTTTTATCATCATCATTATTATTATTATTATTATTATTATTATTATTATTATTATTATTATTATTATTATTAGAACTAGGCAAAATATCCACCCTACGGTCGTCTAATTTTGCTAGGCTGCAGCGTCAGAAATGAACGCTCACCTGTAAACCGATGGCGACCCAACCATATGTCTTGGGTAGTTAGACATTGATTTTCTTTGTTTCGGACCAAGAATATTTATAGTTAAAAATTTTAAATAATTTTTTTTACACCCCTCCCTAAAAACTAAATAAATTCACCCACGCTAAGCCTCCTGAAAATATTTATTTTTTGTAAGAAACGAAAAAAAGTATTACCCTCTCCCACCCAAATAAATATTTTAAGGTAAAAAATATTCCCCCCCCTCCAAAAAAAGTATACTCTCCCCATCCAAAGAAATATTTTTAGCTAAAAATAAAAAAAAACACTACCTCCACACCTCCACCCCTCCACACCTCTCAAAAAAGGTGGACGACATCATGACAACAGAGCAGATACAACATCACACTATGCCCCTGAATTTAAAGATATTGTAAGATAATGAAGAGTGGCAAAAACGAATCTTGGACGAGTCCATTGTGGGTGGTACGTCGAGAAAGAAATAAAGGCGACTTGATAACTGTTAATAAGGAGAAGCTTCCACAGTGCAAAAGGGACTTGAAAAACGGCGGTTTCAAAAACGCGAAGAGCCGAAGCACTTCGAGATCGGAGTATCGATGTACCGGAAGAATGCGAGTTTACCGATATTCATGGCACCGAAGAAGCTTTATTGGCTATAGTACCCAAGCCCGTCTTGCTGTTAGACTTTTGTGTACGCTGACTAAAAATGCGGCTGATACGCAAGTTGGTACAATGAAGGAATCCACTGACTTGTACTTTACCAAAGTGCTTGTAGAACAATTGCTTCGGTGTACGCTCGGATAGACAATGCAGAGCAAATTGCTTTCCAATCGGATGTATATACAAACGAGTTTCTAGCGTAAACCAAGTCTGTGACGTCAGCAAGAAAAAGGCTTTCATGAGACAAAAGTATGTCAAAAGATTGTTTAATGTGTGTGCGTAGTCGGCGTAAACCATCCGCTAATGGCAAATAAAGAAAACCAAAGTTTTTTTCATATACGTTCTCTTATTTGTCATTCTTGTTGGACCTTATCGGGTACCCTGAAAGAACGGGTAATGCAACAATAGTACATCAGTCTGAAATAATATATACTATAGTATTTCATAAGTCTTAAATAGTATAGTTTTGGCTTCAGACAGACATATACATGAACTCCATTATTAATAGATGATGATGATGATGATGATGATGATGATGATGATGATGATGATGATGATGAAGACAACTACAACAATAAACAACCACATGTAAGTTGAAATAGAAATAAAATATAAACATTGAAATAACGAAACCCGTACTCTCAAGAACTGAAAGTAACAGAAATCCAATAAACTGACACACCCCAAAACATACACACACGCATGTGGTGGCACCTGTCACGTTTTGAATCACACAAAATGACCATGACGGGTCTGGGAGGATTTAAAGACAGAGAAAAGAGAACACCATCCAGACCTCCACTGGAATAGTGCGGAGTGCACTGGAGTCTTGGGAAGCCTTGTAGCCACTGAAATTCAAGAGTTGATCAACGGTCGACGCCAGCGAAAAATCAATAGTAAACGGATGTTGCGATAACGCAAAATGATTAGTAACGTATATCGGACTATTTGAAGCGTACTGAACACTTGAGGAGACTTGTTGTAACTCGGACTGCAGAGAACACCACTGGTTATTGTCAGTGAACCATCATTCGTAATGCCATATGTGGAAACTCCTAGCGAGTAAATAATAATAATAATAATAATAATAATAATAATAATAATAATAATAATAATAATAATAAAATGATAATGAACATAATAATAATAATAATAATAATAATAATAATAATAATAATAATAATAATGATAATAATAATAATAATAATAATAATAATAATAATAATAATAATAATAATAATAATAATAATAATAATAATAACAGATGAACTCATAAAAGCAAGGAGACCTGATGTTATTATAATCGACAATATGGAAATATCTTGTAAAATCGTAGACTTCGCCGTTCCAGCAGACACAGAGTGAGGATTCGGAAAGTCATTGCTTTTGATGTAAGTGTGACACACAAAATAACACACACGTAATCGTATTAATATGTGTCTCCTCGGTTGTCCCCTCCCTCCCTACCTCCGTCCCCACTTCGATGTCGAAAAAATATCTTAGAGGTTGGTTGGGATCGAACTATAAACCAGTAGGGCCGACGTCAAAAACCGACGTTGAAACCCTACGACGCTAACCGTCGAGCCAAAGGGAAATACTTGATACTGTTGGGAAAATTAGGTTACTTGAATGATTTTCCAAACTGAGGTGCGGCACGCATGCCCAGAGGTTTTGATGTAAGCGTGACACACGAACACATACGCTATCGCGTTAATATATAGATAATAATAATTATAATAATAATTATGATAATATATATATATATATATATATATATATGTATGTATATATATATATATATATATATATATATATATATATATATATATATATATATATATATATTCGAACACTGTTAAAAATACAATTCGTCTGTTTAGTTATACCTTTTTTTTATTTTTTCAATTTTTCTGATGGTCTTTTTTGTATTAAAATTTAAAAAAATTAAAAAATGTGTCATAGGTTCACAGGTTACACGAACATTTTCGATTTTTCGTCGAATCATCCTCTAGTGTAAAAGCATATAGACAAAACACTGAAGAAAGAAGAGAATTTTAAAAAGACAGCAGATAAACGCGCAGAGAACGTTTTCGCATTGTTCAAGGAAGTCGTTGACGATTTAAATTCAGCAACGCTGGATTGCATCACAGAACAAAATCGCATTACGTTAAGGATTTTAAAATGTACGACTGGTGTCATATGTAATGTTATTAACTTGAGGTAGTTGTGATTTTATGAAAATTAGCTGGAAAATATAGTCGCCACTTTTATAAACAAAAGTAAATATGTTAGCTAAGGAAAACCGATAACTTCTTTCATAATTTTATAGTTAAAAATACATTTTTATTATAAACTTGAGTTATCGTTCTGCCTTAGCTAGTATTATGGTGAACGAACATATACTGACTAAGAGCATGATATCATGACAAACGAACACTATTTCTCCCCACCTAAAACGGAGGAGGTCATTCCTTCCAGGATGGTATTATGAGTACAAAAATGACACAACACTACCCCATTCAAAAATAGTCCGATTAATTCGAGTTGTTTAACCCTTAAACACGGGGGATGTAATTCCTGGGAGGATAGTCTAATGACAACATATCATATACTACACTACACCGCCCATTAAAAACTATTCAAATGAAATAAATGTCTTTATTTAATTTATAAAGCCTAATCATATAAAGATTTGAATGGTTCGTTGGCCTTTTGGCTAAGATTTCAACGATACTTCACGTTTTACTAAAGCCAGAAGTAAATTACCTCCCTTGAAAATGAAATTCGAAAAACGTTTTTAAATGCTATCATTTTTGAAAAATCCCTTTATTTAATTTTATTCATAATTATAATAATAGCACTATTGATAAAACGATTGTGTGTGTAGGATAAAATTTGACAACAAAATTAGGAAGGTATATTCCAGAATATTTATTTATTAGAAACTTAAAAATAAATAAATATGCAAGTGTTCAATATCGAGTTTGGTTTGAATGAGTTGAACATGCCTATATATACGGTATTTCAATATATTCTCATGTCATTAGAATTGAATAAGTCTTACCGGTTTTGATGTTAATTTAGTAAGGATAGATCGATAAAAACTTCGCATTTATTCATTTAGATATAAAGCAAGGATCTACAGTTAGTTTGAAAAGAAAACAATAAGTGTTCGATCTTTAAAAAGTATGCATTTTGCGTGTCTGTTATTCGTACCGGGTCTTGGATAGAACCGACTTTTCAGCACCGTCTAGTTTTCTTTATCTTACTAAACGGTGTTAAAGAGTCGATCTGTTTCAACGAGACGGTTTTTATCGGAGACCCGACATGAGCAGATCGATTAAACCCGAGTACACCAAGCACTGTAATGTATAGTAAAAAGCACTTTAAATATATTTATATATATATATATATATATATATATATATATATATATATATATATATATATATATATGTATATTTAAATGAAGTTTTCGTGGTACAAAATTTAATAACGGCGAGGAATACGGACGTTTGGGACATTTTTGGGAGGGTAGAATGAAATTAAACAAGAATAAAAGCGAGAGGAAACGATTTAAAAAAAATGATTAATGTACTAATGAATATGAACGTGGAAGTAATTAAATACGACTAAAACCTTAAACAAATTATAATGAAAACTAGTGACAAGTTTAGGAGAAAAAAAAGATTATGAAAAAAAATATGGGGAGGAGGGTCACAAGTTGATCACATTAAGTCCTAAAAGCCACTCCTTTTGTTTACAAAGGGAGGGTTTGATTGACTTTATATATATGGTTTCCAGGACTTTGAGGTGGAATAGAGAATGCGATCTACTTATGACAGAAAAGCAGTCACTAGTGTACGTCGACGCACATTCGGCGCTATTTATAAGATGGTCAGCAATAGCAGACCCGGATGTATTGACTAAATTATTTAAATTATTTAGTCGGCCCTAGCGTATGGCAGGGGGATGTGTTGTTGCACTCCTCCCCATATATATTTTTTTTCATTATTTTTTATTTTTTTCTCCTAAACTTGTCACTAGTTTTCATCATAATTTGTTTAGGTTTTAGTCGTATTTAATTACTTCTACGTTAATACTCTGACGAGTGTGGACGAAATCCGGCTTAGTACATTAATCATTTCCTTTTTAATCGTTTCCTCTCGTTTTTATACTTGTTTAATTTCATTCTATCCTCCTTAAAATGTCCCAAACGTCCGTATTCCTCGCCGATATATATATATATATATATATATATATATATATATATATATATATATATATGAGTGTGTGTGTGTGCTGAAATCAAGGAAATATGTGCAAATAACTGTTCAATTTCAAATTTTGTATCATATAAACAGCGGCGCAGAGGTTTTCCCGCGTTTAACATTCACACACTTTCCTAACATTCACACACTTTCCTACACCATTTCCCCTTTCGCCTGAATCTAACAACATGACAGTGCACAATTGATCTCAACCGGGTCGCATAACAGAAGGGGCCTCACTGGGATTTATCGAAAGCCAGAATCCGGTGACGATGTGCTGCCAAAGCCTAGGGGACAGTGTTTCTCAGATGCCAATGCTTCTACGCGAGGCCAAATATCGCAATCTTTAAGAATTTTGATGACTCCTTATTGGACAAAGGCCAAACATTCCCGATTTTCACAGCATGTGTCCTTTGCTGAGCCCGAGTTTCACTGCCGGGAGTTTTAGCATAAAGTTTTCCTTATCAATAAAATAAATACCTATATATATATATATATATATATATATATTATTTTTTGTACATATATTTGTGTTTGGCTTTATTGTATTGTAAACACTGACAATTTGTAACTTCACAAGTCATAAGTTCAACTTCGTCGACCGACAAGATTTATTCGGCACTTACCCTGGCATGACTTTTTAGGAGATTTCTTTAAGGATGGAGATTGTTTTATTTTACTTACATATCTACCGGGGTATTTTCAATTCTCTTTGATTCTCGTAATGTTTCTGTGTATTTTTATTTCTATTTATGATGCATTATTGTATTCCAGCTTTCGTGTAGTTGTTCGGTGTCACCTATTAATGTCGGTTGGCTTCCGCACTCAAAAGTGTTCTTATTATTTTAGTTGCTATTTTCGATATTGTGATTTTCATCGTGTCATTGATCCCTTTAAATAAGGTTTATGAGAGAAAGGACGTTATGCTTATGGAATTATTTACGCGAAATCTACGTTAAATTTCAGAAAAATTGTATTGTGATGATATGTATTAATACACACGTTAAACCTGACATAATGATATGAGAAAATATCGATAGATAGATAGATAAAGAGAGAGAGAGAAAGAGAGAGAGCGAAGAAAAAGAGAGATAGTATCGACCCGAGTTGAAGTCAATTATGCGGACTTAAACAGAGCTCAAAAGGAGAAGATTACTATGTACCAAGGTATCATGTACAACATGAAAATAAACTGGAATCTTAAGACGATCTCCATCATTCCAGTAACCATAAGATCCGCGGCATTTATAAAAACTATTTTTCTAAAATTAGCTGGCGGATATACCCGGTGAACCAAGTGCAAAGGAGTTCAAAACCATTGCGCTTAAAAGGGCGGTTAGCATCATGAAAATATTTTTCGGTTTGAGTCTTTGAAATAGCGGGTGAATGTCTGGAATCCGGTAGGATGTCCCATCTCTAGCAAAAAGTAAAGAAAAGAAAATTTAAATAAAGAGAAAACATATTAATAGGATTTGTATTCCCAAATTAGCTTCATCTTATGCGTTACGTTACCCGTATCTTGAAAACTTGCCGTTCTTCAGTTCAGAAGTGCATTCGTTTCTTTCATTTGTGTTATATATAAAACTAGCGGGGCTACCCGGCGTTGCTCGGGGTCATGAAAACATATCATTTAAGAAAAATCGCGTGTGTAACATCTGTATATTCAAACTTCTATTTCTCTCCATCTCTCTATAGCCGTCTCTTTATATTTCTACCTTTTTCTTCCCTGGTCGCCCTATTTCACTGCTACTTTCTCATTTTGCCATTTGTGAAAGCTGTTTCTTCCCCACCATTCCTCTTACGTTGCCGAGGTCAAACGTATGACATATTTCTATAAAAAGTAGCACCTCTGTCTGCGTCTTCTATGTAAGGACTTATCTCCGGCTCGGTGTTCATACTATATACGTACCTATGGCCACCCCGGTGCGCATACTATATACGTACGTATCGCCGTCCCAGTGCAGATACTATATAAGTACCTATCGCCGCCTGGGTGCAGATACTATATAAGTACATATCGGCGCCCCGTTCGAATGCTAAATACGTACCTATCGCCACTCCGGTGTCAATGCTAAATACGTACAATTTGCCGCCCCAGTGTGCGTACTACATAAGGTTCTTTCGTATTGCTGGCCCAGTAATACTAAATATGTATATATCGCCGTCCCGGAGCGCATGCTAAATACATACCTATCACCGCCCCGGTGCGCCTTATACGTACCAATTGCCGCCCATGTGCACATGCTATATACGTACTTATCGCCACCCCTGAATGATGAATACATACCTATTGCCGCCCCTGTGTGCATACTACATAAGTACCTTCTGCTGCCCCAGTGCGAATACTAAATATGTCAATATCGCCGCCCCGGTGCTAATGCTAGATACGGACCTATTGCCGCTCCGTTCGAATGCTAAATACGTTCCTATCGCCGCCCCGGTGCGAATGCTAAATACGTACCTATCGCCGCCCATTTGCGCATGCTATATACGTACCTATCACCGGGGCGGTGCGCGTGCTAAATACGTACCTATAGCCAACCCGGTGCGGATTCTAAATACGTACCGATCGCTGCCCCGGTGCGCATGCTATATACGTAGTTATTGCCGCCCCTGTGCACATGCTATATACGTACCTGTCGCTTCCCCTATGCGCTACTATATACGTACCTATTGCCACCCTGGTGCCCATACTATATATATACCTATCGCCGCCTCCGGCTCCTATACTGTATACAGTATAGGAGCCGGAGGCTTCTGTCCCTGGTGCCTGTACTGCAGGAAAACATGTTGTTAATCCCCCCACCCGCCAAAAAATATTCTCCCCCCCCCCCCAAAGAAATATTTTTATCTTAAAAGAAAAAAAATTAGGTTGTTAGGTGCGGATGTGATTGAGCAACCCTTGTTTCACCTCACACTCTTAACGTAGCCTTCCTATGATGTTATTGATACATACGGACAGAAGTTATGGGATGACCTGATACTACCGGACATAATTTAGGGCAAGACCGGGTACATCCGGCAAGGGATTATGGGGTATGTTCAGTGAGTCAGCATTTTTATCAAGTTGTTACATAAATACATTGGATAATGTAGTAGTACTAAATAACGTCGGAAAAAGTCTGAAAAATACGAAAAAACTGTTGTTTGCGATTTTTAGATATTCTAATCTTGGGATGTGTGCGGTCTTAAAGATGTCAACTAGTTGACATGTTGCCGCGTAGTTTTTTAGGAGATGATGGGCATCAAAACACACATACACACACAGAACTTCCCTTTATATAATAGGTCATATGTGCACAAGTACCATGTCCCAGGTAATATACTGCACAAGTACCATGCCCCGGGTCATATACTGCACGAGTATCATTCCCCGGGTCATATACTGCACAAGAACAATCCCCGGGTCATATACTGCACAAGTAGCATGTCCCGGGTCAAATACTGCACAAGTAGCAAGTCCTGGGTAATATACTGCACAAATACCATGCTCCGGATCATATACTGCACAAGTACCATGCCCTGGTCATACACTGCACAAATGTATCGGGTCATATACTGCACAAGAACCATACCCGGTGCAAAAAAAAGCATGCCCCCAAAAAATTTGTTTGAAGAAAAATAAGTTTTGAAGAAAATGTTTTTAAACCTATAACGATGACGTTATGTACCTATTACTATGACGTCAGAGAATCCTAGATGGCGTTGAAATATTTTTTTGAATTTCAAAGCATATAACGATGACGTCATATACCTATTACTATATCGCCATGGGCACAATAATGAGTAGGTTGAAAAAAATTCCAAACCTATATCGATGGCGTCATGTACCTATTACTATGACGTCAGAGAATCCTAGATGGCGTTAAAATATTTGTAAAAAATTCAAAACCTATAACGATGACGTAATATACCTATTACTGTGATCTCATGTGCACAAGAATAAGTAGGTTGAAAAAAAAATTAACCTATAACGATGACGTCATGTACCTATTACTATGACGTCAGAGAATCCTAGATGGCGTCAACATTTTTTTTATTCAAAACCTATAACGATGACGTCATATACCTATTACTGTGACGTCATGTGCACAAGAATGAGTAGGTTGAAAAAAAATTATAAAACCTATAACGATGGCAAACACACAAAAATAACAAGTGGTGTTCCCTGGATTCCAAGTGACAACAATTCTCCGCATATTTCTTGTACTCCTTTTACTCATTCTGCCAATCATTTTGCGTTATTGCAACAGTCGTTTACCATCTAAGTCTCATTGGTAACGGTCATTGGTTGTTTGTGGAATGTTTTTGAAAACGCATCTCCTCAGGATTCCAGTACTCTTTGTTCTCTTTAAGTGGGAGTACGGAGTGTTCTTACTTGCTTCTGCCTTTCCATCCTTCCAGACACTTCATTAAGTTGTTTAAGGGTACCAACCGATGTTGGTAAAATCGCATTTTTAGAGGCCACATTTTTTAGATCAACTTATGTGATTTTTTTCTTGTATTTCTACCTTGTAAGTGTCATTCCTTTGGATTCATGAGTTATTCTGTTTGTATTTTTTCGTACTAATACTACATTGTTCTATTTAAACGCACCTGTAGTCGGTCGGTTTAACGTTGTTATGTAGGATGGCTTCCGTCCTCAAGGGTCTTTCTTAATATTTCAGCTGTTTCCATGTGCCGTTCTTTTATGGCGATAATCCTCGCTTTTTTTTCGAATTTCTCCTTATCTTTTTAAAGGGTTCTCGGAATTATTCTTAGTTATCCAACAAGTATTGGCATTACGGAAGTTTTATATGTGGGTGTACCATATGCCTTATAGTTCTTTACCAATCTTCATGTATCTCACATTTTTTCAGCGTTTTTGAGCTTCACGCTGCGATCTACTGGGTCGAGGGAATCTACTAGTTGTCAGGTTTTCTTCATTCTTGTTGACTATTATCACACTTGGTCTTATTGCGCTTATAGTTGACCATTAGTTTTCAGGGTTAATATGCAGTCGTTGGCACATTATCAAGTGAATTAACTTCCTAATTCAGTCATGCTTTTGGGATAAGTGAGTATATCTATTTATGATAAGTTTTTTTTAGCTTCATCTCTTTGTTCGCAAAGTCTATACATTTAATGTTTAACTGAGGCTTGGTTCGTTCTGATTGTCTTGTTTTGTGCGGCTGTCAGTAATTAAACTATTTCATTATTATTATTTTCTAACAAGAACTCTCATTCAAATCATAATCAGTTATTACTCAGTGGCAATAACAATTGACGTTCTCTGGAGTTCGGATGACAACAAGCCTCTTCAGATTTCAAGTATTCCCCGATTTTGTTGATACCGTTACAAATCATGTTGCCTTATCGATACATCCGTTTATAATTGATGTCTCACTGATAGCGACCGTTGGTTCTATCTCATCCTGAAATTTGCGTTAAAACTTACATATAAGAAGGACAATAGGTCAATCACTGTCGCATCTAACATATTGTATCCCTAGACACTCATCGTTTACTTGGTTTAACGAGTGGGTTCTGTTCTCAAAGCACATTCGGGTGTATGTATTTTTGCTATTTTGGACTGTCACTTTAATGACAAAATGACTTGATGTTATATATATGTGTGTATGTCTATATATATATATATATATATGTATATATATACATATATATATGTATATATAAATATAATTATATATATATATGTGTGTGTGTGTGTGTGTCAGTATATACTTTTTAAAGTCAAGTTGTCAAGTGCAAAGATAATGACTTTAATTGTATCGTAAGGAGACAATAAAACCATCAATTCAATTATATAAAAAAATGAAATACTTCAAATCTGTATATTACAAGTAAATACTGCAGATACAATTTAGCTCAATGATTAAGTAATTAATACCAACATGGTTCATATATTATAACTCAGTAGGATACAATATGTATCATATAATCACTTGCTCTAAAAATTAAACATCAGACATTTTATATTGTTCATAATCACATCGACAACACAAACATTTCTTTATCAATTCTTAAAAACTAAACTAAAAATGAAGTATTTAAATTTTCACAAATAATACACGAAATAAAAATAACCCACAAAATCCAGAAACATTATTTTCTTCTTTTTTTCCTGGAAAGCTATAATAATTGGATTTAAGCATAAATATGCGTATGTATATACACTACTTTTTGTGTCGGGGGTAAATGAATAGCTGCGACCAACGAGGAACACTTCATGCAAACTAGATGATCGTGAAGGACGATTTTGATAAGCCTAATGAAAAAGTCCAACTTGATTTATACAACAACAACAAAAACAACTACAACACGACGTCAATACGTATTCAATACGTATTTAAATAGAACGGAAATGTTTAAATATTGTGACAAATGATTCGTGTATGCAATCGAAAACAAAAGTAAATTTAAATAATATAGAAGTATGAAGTTGCATGTCAGTAAATAAACACTGTTCTAATAAAAAGTAAAACGGCTCGCGTAAGACTAAGTATATCTATACAGTAGAAAATGGAACATATGTATAGCTGTAAGTGTAACTGATGCTTAAACGATTGCATTACTCTATGTTAAACAGCATGGTATCGATGTGTAATCGTAATATTATAAGTCTACCGATTAACAATATTACGACTATTTCTAGTGTTTGCTTTAAGCAAAAAAAGCTTTGAAGAAAGAAAAATGTGAATAATCATTAAATATTTGAGAATCTGTAGAGTTGCTTACATTAATGTACTCGACAAAATATGTTAAATTGACAATGCTGTTAGCAGTAAGGGGGTATTATACAAAAAGGAGCGTATCTCTACGAACGCCATCGGTCACATTAGTATTCAAGAGATGAAATAGTAAGCGCATAATATAAAAACTATTTTAAATCAACAATCTCTTTTTTCAGGATCAAGAGATGTCGATAACGAATAAGGAGAGGTATTTTTTATGAAGTTTCTATTTATTGTTAGAATTGAAATATGGAAAACTTTCACACTACTTTATATATGAGATTAAGAATTGGTGTAATTAAAATATAGCAAGAAAATAAATAGATGGAATTAAGGCTAGGTCTGAAAGAACACTAGAGTCCGTGTTTATTCCTGAATAATAGCACGATTGCTTGGTTATATATATATATATATATATATATATATATATATATATATATATATATATAAAGGTGCGAAAATGTTATGTCTGCGCGTATACTTTCTCTGCTTTGTGTATGCCAATCTCTTCCAATTTAAAACTCGATGAGTGTCACCTTGCAACAACAGAACATAATATATAAGTAACAAGATTGGGTAAGTTTCGAAAGGCCAGCATTTTATTAATCTAACGAAATATTCTCAATAGAGTCAATCTGCAGTGCATTTTTTTACGAATTCGTTTAGTTTATCAGGGGTCTACTAACATTAATATGGCAATATTGGATATGTCTTCCTTGAACTATATATGTATATTTATATGTATATTTATATGTATATATATATGTACATATATATATATATATATATATATATGTATATATGTATATATACATATATATATATACATATAAATATATATATAGTAAAGTATATATATATTTATATATATATAATTATATGTATATATATATATATATTTATATGTGCATATATACATTCATATTTATATAAATATGTATTTATATATATATATGTATATATATATTTATATGTATATGTATATATTTATATGTCTCTCTATCTCTCTCTATATATATATGTATATATATATATGTCTATATATATATGTATATATATATATTTATATGTCTATGTATATATGTATATATGAATATATATATATATATATATATATATACATATATATATATATATATATATATATATATGTATGTGTATATGTATATCGAGAGAGAAGCATATAGAGGGTGAATGAGAGTAATTTAGGATAAATATATTAATAATATCATTTATTTCGCCTAACCAGTGTTTATCTTGAATTCTTGGTACTGAAATAAATAATGTTATAAATGTATTGGTCTTAACTAAATCTACAATATATCTGCTTTATCTGAAGAATCAATCATTGAACTAATTTTTATACATGGAGTATTTGAGTATAGAATGCTAAACATTTATTTTATTTTATTTATTGAAGCTGATATTTTATTCGATTGCCATTAATAGTTTACTCAAGTCTATACTTTTGATTTTAATAATATATATATATATATATATATATATATATATATATATATATATATATATATATATATATATATATCATTTTCCAACTGTCATAATTTAAAGTCTCACTTAATAATTGCAAGAAGCCTTAAAGATGTATTATCGTATCGGATATATATATATATATATATATATATATATATATATATATATATATATATATATATCCCACATATATCCTGCATATGTATATTTTTACTTTCGTTTAAATAAATTATATTAGGAATATATAAAAACATACATAGTAGCAGTATTGTCCGGTGTTGCCTGTTTGGAGATATATCGCTAGTTGGAAGGTTTCTCATAAAAATAATTTTAAATGTGCTCATGTTTACAATTTTCGTTTTATTGGCCATATTAGATTAAGTAATAAAAAACTTAATCTTAGAAATACCAATGAAATAATTATTTTAGAGGTTAAACCTGTTTTAAATATCAGGTCGTCCAAACAGTTCGTCTCAAATGTAAAATGAAAAAAAACGTTTTAAAAATATATGCTATTAACTTTTTAATCAACCAAATATCAACCATTGTGTTGCATAATATTCCCTTATCTTTCCTTTAACGTGACAATTTTATTTTCTCAAAATTGCAGTTGTTGCATAGCAACAAACTCATCAATGTAGGTTTTATGTCATTCAAATAATTGATAGTTTCTCCATTGAGATTATTCCGAAGAGATCTAAATAAATAAAGATCTTGCGGAATATTCTCATGAATAACGAAGATGGACTAACACATTCTTATCTGCTGTTAAAAATAGACGTTGCATTATCATAATAGAATACAAAATAATCTTTGTTGCTTAATCTTAAAAGTTTTATTTTATTTCTGTCTTTAATTCATCCAGTAGTGAAAAGCATTTTTTCAGAATAAATATTTTAGTTACTGTGCATCGTACAGAATTACTTTTAAATCTCACCAGATACAATGCTTAAATTCTTTAGTTTCAACATCTACCTTTGGTGTTTCTAGGGGTAGATAATCCAGTTTACTCCAGGATCATTGTCTCACATGAGAATATTAGATAGGTATATACCACTAAGCTAATAATAATAGATCGAACGAAGGGTATAGAAATGTCTAGTATAAAAATTAAGGATGCATCTAAATGTTAAATTACAAATAATATATGAAATAGTACATGTAATGAATAATTACGAGTAACTTTTCTTTACTCTGACTTATCGCCCCTTTGAGAACTCCTCTGCTTCTACTAACCACTATAAATAGTAGCACTAATACTGTACCGACATTGTGTGCTGAATAAAGCTTTCTCAATTACGTCTGTTCTCGTTAGTCATTGCAGTACACTTCTAGATATCGTTAAACATATATAATATTTAATAATGACAGTGACAACAGCAAATCAAAATAATAGTAATAAATTAAAAGAAAAACAGGTAGAAATTTTGGAATACGAAAATACACATTCACTTTTATTGTTTTTATATAAATCTGAAAGTTATGAATGATATCGAATACATACCGTGTAAGGGAATAAGAACACTATTTTATAAAAATATACTCTACAGAAATTATAGGGATTCGAGTTATAAACCGAGGATTACATATAAAAACACGAAACTGAGCTTTATAGAAGAAACATCATTACATAAAGATAAATTTCAAATTACGCATTGCATTAAAGTTTTTACCTGATGATATTATGTATATTTTAATAGGATAAAAATCAATAATTTAGATTGTTTTTAAAATGTAAATGTCTCTTTTAAATTAAACTTAAATCGCGCATGGTCGCTGGTAGGTATACATTTGAGAAAGTTCATTATTTTAAGCAACATTTACACCGTTAGTCCACAAACCATCAGACATCACTTCTAGAAGACCAGGAAGGATTATAACGAAAAAAATAAGGTTAATAATTTGTAGTTGTCTAAAGTTCTGTCGAGGCTTGTTATATAATGCGAAATATTAGATAAAAAAGTCAAGATGAAAAAAAAAAGAAATAAAAATGTTTTGATTTTCTATTTTGATTTTAATAAAAAATATCTGCATCTAATATATGGTTTTTGAATACATTTTTTGCCTCTTTCTTCAAGGTTAAAATTCTAAAGATTCTCAGAAAAATGAATTTGCTCAAATTTATACCTACCAGCGACCATGCGCGATTTAAGTTCAATTTTAAAGAGACATTTACACCGTTTGTCCACACAACATCGGACGTCACTTATAGAAGACCAGGCTGGATTAATATGAAAAATAAATAATGTTAATACCTTTTATTTTCTAACTCTGTCGAGGCTTGTTATATCCAGCGAAATATTAGATAAATGAGTCAAGATGAAAAAAATGTTTTTACTGTTTTATTTTGATTTTAATGAAAATATCTGCATCTAACACATAGTTTTTGCCTCTTTCTTTAAGTTTACAATTCTAAAGATGCTTAAAAATAACTATCAAAAATGTATATATATATATATATATATATATATATATATATATATATACGTCAATGTTTGTACATGATACAATGTTATTTCACTAATGTCGCAGCTTATCAAGGCCCAACAGTTAGTCGAGGATAATGACTTATGAGTTCGTCAGGTCAACGGTGAGACAACATCTTGTGGATTAGTAGCGATGTCAGAATGTGATTATTGAAGACGAAGGGTTTACAATAATTTGTTTACTTTGGACTTGAAAACAAGTATTCTGTAGTCAGTTAGGAAGCAACCCTGGGGTATTGTATTCCACAGACCTATACTTCTATGGAGGAAAATGTGCTCATGGAAGTTTCGTTCAGTTTTAGGAATACAGTGAGAGAAATGGAAAGTATTGTCATTAGTTGTAGCTAGACGAGTTTTAGTTGTGAATAATTTACAGTGGAGAACCACAGATTAGTGCTCAGTTAAGCACCTACACTATTATATATAATATATATATATATATATATATATATATATATATATATATATATATATATATACATATATATATATATATATATATATATATATATATATATATATATATATATATATATATATATATATATATATATGCACTTAGTCTGAATATTCGCTACGGGATGAAACGCGAACGCTTCTGTGTAGCTTAATTGTCATAAATATGTTTACATAGTTTACTACTAAGCCCTACTCACGGATTTAGCCCTGTTGAAGTAAATACTTAAAATCTATACACAATATATCATATCATTGTGAAATTATCATTCATATATAACTATATATATATATATATATATATATATATATATATATATAGAGAGAGAGAGAGAGAGAGAGAGAGAGAGAGAGAGAGAGCAACAGAGAGAGAAATATCTACACACACACAACACAAGACCTTATAAAAAGTAAAAATGATTTCATTTTTAAACCAATGTTGATTTTCATGAGGCATTGTGCTGTTTTGTCGGAAAATATTTTAATGTAGAATTTCCCTGGAATTACATATTAATACTGTGTAAATTTCTAATAGTCATTGACTTTGACAGTTGAGTTTGACAAGGTAACCATCATATATATATATATATATATATATATATATATATATATATATATATATATATATATATTCTAGAGAACGCTGTTTGATTCTTAAACATTTGGCAATGTTTTACTATTTGCCAAGCCATTGTTTAAACAACTACGTACGTCTTAGTAAATAACAAAGTTTACCAAAAAAGTTAACGTTTATTTCGGGTCGGCAAAGGTGACTGGAAAATGGCCGTTTACAACCAATAGTCTTCCAGGTAAAGTCAAGTGTCACGCTTCCGTTTGCCATCGCCTCAAGTAACTTTCTGCTTTTACTTTCGACTCTAGCGTGACTTCTTTTTGCTTTATTTGTTTGTCATTCGTTTTCTCGTCTTGCGAAACACCGAGGCTGACTAACAGACGCCATCGATGTTGGCGTTTTCCTACAAATGTTCAGGTAAAATTAAATAAAGCGAAGACCGCGGGACGTATAGAAAGTTAAAAGGTGAACTCCTAGGTGAATGTTCTCTGTTTCTTTCTAGCTGCGTCATCACATCATGACGATAGGCTAGGTCTGTCCTTAAGTCTCTCACTGCTTCGTTTGTAAACGTATTTCTAAATGTGTTCTTTTGGCCACAGAAAATAGATGAATAATACTCTACTTGTGCCAATGAATTTTAAATACATCTAAGTGGTTAACGACGCGGGCTGAGGACCTGTGTGCGTCGGGATCGAATCCAGTTCATTCCACAGAAACCCTTTCATCAAAACATCACCTGACCTTGTGTCTTACCTCTTGGAAAGGAGGTAAATAAAATACATAAATACATTGCATTCTAATAAGCAGTTTAAAGACTTTAAACTCACGTTCGAATTCGCATGGCCATTGCAAAATGTCCTAAACTTGTCTCTATAATAATAGAGTAGTAATACAAACACTAAACCATTTTTTCAACGTAGTGTTTACATTTAAAAGTAATTTTGAAGCCTTTAAATTGGCGTAAGGAACTTTATTTCTTGATAGGAATTATAAAGTGTACAGACGAAAGTCGCGTATCGATTTCTGCTTGTAAATCAAAGAAAACTATTGTATAAATGGAGCATAATTATTACTTTAACAAGAATTTGTGATTACATTATTTTTTGTAAGCATTACATTTAATAAGTAAATAAATAAGCATACCATAAAACCGATTTACTTTATTTTATAATTCTGACTCGTACTGTTTCTACTAATTGACTGGGATTCGTGAGTACCTCTTCATCGTTATAATTTCTGGAAGCACATTGAACCTTCTCACGGCCTGCCAAGCCAGCAGGGTATCTGATAAAAATGCCTCATACTTGCTTATTCTTTTTGAAAAACTACATTTTATTAATAAATTATGTTTTGCCTTCCAATTAGAATATGATTTCCTCTACAAAGAACCCAGAAAGATAAATTATATTACATTGTTTGCATTATAAAATGATTATAAAGTTTTTTAAAACATATTTTTAATAAAATATTTACTTTTTTATAAACGAAATACAAGAAGACATTTTAGGGATAATAATTGTATATAAATTCAAGTGATATTACATTGACCGGTATAGCTTCAAAAACAGCAACTGGCTATAACATTCGGCTTACATTTAATTTGATTATTTATACGTTTTCAAACAACCTTTTTCAATTTTTATTTTAATCAAACAATTTCTGATGTTTTATCCCATCGACTGTTTTCTCTTTGTTCGTAATTTTAGCGTGGGAGTTATGAGTGACTAGCTACACAAAAGCACACAGTAAAAAATCATCATCCTTCGACACGGTAAAAGCAATATGGTAAACATCTAATTTGGGTCAATTGTTTGTATTAACACGTCTGTTTGTGCCCTTCATAGTGATCACCAGGCATACGAACAATTACACTGTTAATCAAAATATTTTTGAAGTTACATTTTCGTATTACAAATCATAACAAAAAATCCACAATTTTCTTACAAATGACATGCTTATCATATACATAAAAACACGTCCGCTATACTTCTTTGTTTTAAACTAATACTTAATAAAAATTGATAATCACGCCAGAGTGTTTCTGATGTTGGTTTATTTTTTGCCGTGTTTGTTGTCTGCATATGACGAAACAAAATTATAGAGGAATTTAATTTAATCAACAATATTGCAACAGAAATGTATACATTATTTTAATAAGTTGACAACTTTCACATATAGGGTGGGCCAAAATAAGGGTCCTATCTTTAAATTTGAATAACTTGAATTTGAATAACTTCCACAAAATAAAAGTTAAACTCACCAAACTTTATGTGTGTGTAGACTGACCCTTCCGAGATTTTTTGAAATAAACAAAACAAATTTTAGCCGAAAAACACTTCTTAAAACTTACAAAAACTAAAGTATTGTTTTTTACACTGTTTTGAGTTTTTTAAGCAAAAATAATGTTTTCTAAATGAGGGTACGTTCCTTAGGGCTAATACGGCTCATGCTGTCTTCGGAAGGGGTCCTTTACTTATTCTAAAAAAAAAAAAATTTTTAAATCAATAAATAAAAAAGTTATGAATTTTTAAAAATAGGACCCTTATTTTTGCCCACCCTGTATTTCAATAACAATGTTCAATGATCGAGATACGGTGTAGAAATGTTGGGGTAAGAGTGAATATTTATTGGCGTAGCAGTTACTTGCTTTGTACGCAATCGTTCTCCTAGCACCGTTTTGTGTGAGCAATTAGTAGTTCGTAATTAGCAGTTAATACTAAAACTTAATTTAGTTCAGTATTCCTGTCACGCGAGAAAGTAACTTAGCACATAGGGAAGTTTGGATAGAAACCTATGGTAGATTTAAGGATGTCCTTGCTTATTTATTAAATCATATGAACGTTTTATTTTTATTTTTATTTACACATTTAATTCCTACTTTAAAAATGTTAATTAAATGTAATTTCTATTTCAATTTTTATTCAGAGCCAGAGCTTTTTTTGCATTCACAAAATATTCGCTTCTAAATAACTTGATTTTCGTAAAAGTAATACTCAAGAAAAATACTGTATTTACAAATACTTGTTTTCCTAAAAAACTACGTTTTTCCAGTGTTTGTGTATTGACACTTTTATTCAGAATTACCTGTCAACCCCCAATAATATTAAAGCACAAAAATCATCGCCTCTATGTTAATATGTTGCTGCGATGATGCTGTTTCTTAGTTTTAAAAATAGACGAACGGTTAAATATTCCTTATTATGTATTTATGAAACCCTACTACAATTAATAAAAACTATAGACAGACCAAATTAATACAAATCATGGATAGTTAAAAATAGAGTACAACTACTTATGTTCAGTTCCGAGGTTTCTTGGGTTTGTGATTTTTCGAGGGCAACACCCATGCAAAATGTTGGTTCCTAAGCTGGGTCCTCGAATTTCTATGAGAGACTCTTTTATTTGTCGGTTGGTATGCTATGCTAAAATTTGGTATGTCACAATTCAGTTTTTTAATAAATAAATCGTAACATGATAAAAACTACACGTAATAGCTTTATTAAAATAGATGTATCCATTGTAACAATGCGTCAGAGTATGTGCCGAAACTTTGGTAGGATTACCCGCAATTTGGCTAGGAGCAAATGTGGTATATTTACCGATACTACACTTCATCTTTTCTGTTTTTGGTCAGGGAGGGAAAAATCATTCTGAAATAAGGCAATGTGTATCTTTGTCTCAATCCAGAGTGCCTCTTTTTTGGAACAAGATTGTCCAATACATTAAAAAACACCTCGTGTTTGACTCTGTCCTAATAGTAAATAGGATCGAGACAGCTCTGACTTTATATTAGTGGAGTGCTTTTTTGTTTTTGGTTTGTTTTTATTTTTTACTAACAATTCAACATTAATCAGGGCAACAAAGACTCGAGAATAATGGTTAATGAAATGTATAGAGTGAGTATTAAATGATTATGAATTATTACTTATTTTATTATGAAGAAAATAACTCGTTCATCTTCCGTAAAAGTAATTGTCATTATTCTTTTACTAAAACAAACGAATATGTCTCTTCCTTTTTTATTTATTTTAAAGTGTAGCAATTTTATTCTCTTTAAAACAACGAATATCTTCTGTTTCCTTTACCGTAAAAATAATTGGCAGCGAAATATTCTCCAAATCAATAAAACGAATCCTACTTTATGAAATGTATGTATTTAAAATTGTACTGTTTTAGTCTCCTGATACAACATATTCAAAACGACAGCTGATTTCGAAAACAGCAATACTTCCTCCTATGTCAGAAACATCACTTATGACATGTGAGGACTAAACGACAAACTAAGAAAAAAGCAAAAGTACCGAGGCTGTCGAAAGTAAACTCGCCGTTCACTTTCTATGACGAGCTTAAGAAGACCCTATCTTTTTTCGCCTACATCTCATGTTTACCGTATAAAAAAATTATTGGCTTGTCACGGGAAAGTTTTAAATAGTTTTTTCAATGCATAAACGCGGATATTCAATGGACGAATTTAACAAATAATCATTACAGCCTTTGATTCATAATACTGATAACATTGTATTACTAGTAGGCCTCTGTGGAAATTCTACGGTGTTTTCTATATCAATTTCCATGACGTACAGTTAATAATAATATTTCCTTTTAAAATAATAAATATCTATCAAGGTTAATACTATCAAGAAGAAAATGTAAATTTCTTTTTCCGTAAAAATAATTGTCAATGTCGACTAAATATTTTTAAAATGAATAAAACGAATATATTTCTTCTTCGTTTTTTTTTTTTTAATTTTAAATTGTATCAATTTAATCATTTTAAAAACATTGAATGTTTTCATCGCTTTTACTGGAAAAAATATTTGCAGCGAAATATTCTTCAAATCAATAAAACGAATCCCACTTTATGAAATGTATTTATTTAAAATTGTATTTTTTAGTCGACGGGAGTGCATGCTTTTATTTTGGATCTATTCATGTCAAAATGGGTATGATCGAAATCGTTACTTTAGCAGAATAATATCAATAATTTTATTTGCTGATCGAATGATCTCATTTTTTTCATACGTGTGAAAGGTGATAACGTACGTACGGATATAAACTGTGTTAGCGTATTATAATTAAGATTTTAAAATTTCGATATCGTGCTAACAGTATTGCTATCGAGTTAAACGTAGAACAAATAGGAGATTCATAAATGATTAAACTTAGTCATTGATAAAGTTCACAAAGTAAACTGTGCGGCGCATCTGAAAGACAAGGGTCAATAATATATGAAGTTGGGTTAAGTCCTCTGCGCCCAAAATGGACATTGAACAGCCAGTAATAGTTGCGTCTCTAGAGTCGATTTTAGTCATGTTGAACTATACGCATGACAAGTTACGCTCGAACTCTAGAGAATGCATTCGCCATTCGTCCCTCAGGTCTTCCGGTAAACATACAACATGGCGGCTCGGAACAATCATTTGGGAACGAAATAAAGTTTTGAATGATGCATAAGTAGGGACATTAGAGGAGAAACGAGATTGTCAAGAATCCAGCTGAGATTTGATCATGCCATAAACATTGCAAATGAAATTATATTCGACTGCCAAAAAGTGAGAAAATTTGGACAGTTGGAAAATACGCTCAAACGAGACAGTAGAATCCTTGTATTTGACATATATATATATATATATATATATATATATATATATATATATATATATATATAAATTAAGTACGTGTATATGTTTTTATATTTGTATGTATTGAGATCAACTCCTAAACTGGTTTACTGATCATTATGAATTTCGGTAAACAACTGCTATGCGAAAAGGGTCGTAATGTGGTCTAAATTTAATTTGATTTATTGCAAAGAGAGTAAAGGGAGTAGAATCCTTTCATTAAAATTCAGATCTTAAACCTTTGTGAAATGTAAACAATTAGTATGAGATACAAATTAATAAATATTCCAACATTTTAGATTATTTCGAGTTATTTAAGGGGGTTAAATGGGGAATAATGGCACTACTTCCCATTTGAAAATTCAAACATATCAGATGTGCATTAAATTTAATCTATATAATTAGACGCTAATTAAGCAAGATCCATTTAATTACAATTTTTTCTTGAGACCCCCTAAGCTTAAGCCTAAATTGATTTTACTGTTTCTTGAATAAAAATAAATTATTATTTTATTCAAAATTAAAATAAAAGTTCGAGGCATAAGGTTTAGTATCATTATATTATAAAAGTGATGCAGAACTGTTCTCTTCGGGGAATTACTTTTACTCGTCCTGAAAAGAGTTTTTTTTTTAGTAGAAGCTTAATTCCACAAGAAAAAATGTTTCCTTGTCCTAAACTTATGTAACATGTGTTTTCTAGTGGAAGCTTAATGCCACAAGATAAAAATGTTTCTCTGTCCCGAACTTGTGTAACATATGTTTTCTAGTGGAAGCTTAATGCCACAAGATAAAAATGTTTCTCTGTCCTGAACTTGTGTAACATGTGTTTTCTAGTGGAAGCTTAATACCACAAGATAAAAATGTTTCTCTGTCCCGAACTTGTGTAACATATGTTTTCTAGTAGAAGCTTAATGCCACAAGATAAAAATGTTTCTCTGTCCCGAACTTGTGTAACATATGTTTTCTAGTGGAAGCTTAATGCCACAAGATAAAAATGTTTCTCTGTCCTGAACTTGTGTAACATGTGTTTTCTAGTGGAAGCTTAATACCACAAGATAAAAATGTTTCTCTGTCCCGAACTTGTGTAACATATGTTTTCTAGTGGAAGCTTAATGCCACAAGATAAAAATGTTTCTCTGTCCCGAACTTGTGTAACATGTGTTTTCTAGTGGAAGCTTAATGCCACAAGATAAAAATGTTTCTCTGTCCCGAACTTGTGTAACATATGTTTTCTAGTGGAAGCTTAATGCCACAATATAAAAATGTTTCTCTGTCCCGAACTTGTGTAACATATGTTTTCTAGTGGAAGATTAATGCCACAAGATAAAAATGTTTCTCTGTCCTGAACTTGTGTAACATGTGTTTTCTAGTGGAAGCTTAATACCACAAGATAAAAATGTTTCTCTGTCCCGAACTTGTGTAACATATGTTTTCTAGTGGAAGCTTAATGCCACAAGATAAAAATGTTTCTCTGTCCTGAACTTGTGTAACATGTGTTTTCTAGTGGAAGCTTAATACCACAAGATAAAAATGTTTCTCTGTCCCGAACTTGTGTAACATATGTTTTCCAGTGGAAGCTTAATGCCACAAGATAAAAATGTTTCTCTGTCCTGAACTTGTGTAACATGTGTTTTCTAGTGGAAGCTTAATACCACAAGATAAAAATGTTTCTCTGTCCCGAACTTGTGTAACATATGTTTTCTAGTGGAAGCTTAATGCCACAAGATAAAAATGTTTCTCTCTCCTGAACTTGTGTAACATATGTTTTCTAGTGTAAGCTTAATACCACAATATAAAAATGTTTCTCTGTCCCGAACTTGTGTAACCTGCATTTTCCCACAATGGTTACTATACATTTTTAATAACTTTAAATGTGTGGGGCTTTACCGTTTTGCACTTATTTTATTATTTCTAATTGTTATCGACCCTTATCTGGTAAGGATATTCCAGCTCGTTGTATATACATCTAAGAGGACCCTATTGTAGGTTTTCATTGACGCAATGTTCGAAAAAACAAATAGTCGATTGGAATTTGATTGGGACTACGATGACTATGACGCCTATCACACTAACATAATCTATTTATATGGTATACACTACACATCTAGGGCACATATATTTAACTACGACCGTCAAACATAATAAAAGTGACAACAACGTCGTCTTATGTTAAATCGATTCTTCAAGAACATATTAATTCAGTTGCTTAATTAAACTGTGTGTAATTATTAAAAATGTAGTATCACATGTTTCTGGCAAGTCAATATTTGACCTTGCGACTTTCAGAACGAACAACTAAATTTTCAGATGAGTAATGATGAACATAAATCACGTGATAATTTCCGACAACGTAAGGTGTGTATTTTATTCTTTCGTGATGTAAATACATATGTGAAAAATGACATTACTAATATACACAATACAGAGAGTGTGTTATTTGTCCAACAGATACTGACGGGGTTTTCGGAACCGTCCGTGACGGGTTCATATCTTATGGAATCTTTTGTAATAATTCTCGCACTAATACCTTTATAAAAATTATTAAGCCGCAACTGAACGCCGGTAGGCGTAAAATAGTAATGTGTATTCAAATTAGCGTATACAGTGAAATATTACGCATGCGTATTGTTTTTTCTGGCCTAAATTAGATTTTAAATGTTTGGCATGTCTGATTATTACATGATGAGGGCCGTGTTATGATGGACATGTTTAAGGGTCAACGGCCAGATAGTAAGCCTAGGCGGAAGGCAAAACACCACGTGGATTCCTGTAGACGTTTTTTCTCTCTCTTAGCTGCTGAGATTTTAACAAGGAAAAAAAGGGCCGGACTACAAGATTTAGCGAGACAGGCTATCTGTCTATCTATCGGTATCTATTTCTCTCTCACGCATACGAGAATGACCCCTCTCTGTGGCTGTTGTTCTTTGTTTTAAATATGTTTTTATTGGAACTGAACATTTACGTTCAAGTAGTTTTTGGTCGACAGACGATCAGCAAAATGGGTTCGCAGCGAGGACGACGACACGGGTGTATAAAGGATATATACACGCTTGTTCGGTGATAATACAACAGTACAACGTAAACATCTACTTTTTTAATTTATTAAATTATTGATTAACTTTACTTTTTACATGAGTAAGTTAGCTTTTCTGTATTAGTTATAGATAAGTTTACCCAGTTAAGGGAAAGTTAAGCAGATACGTTAGATAAATAAATACTTTTATTTGTTTAAAAGCTAGTTTGGGTGTGTTCCACCGCGGCCAACACATTCAGTATAACAACTCATTGTGTAACTTGAAGCAACAAGTGAGGCTTGAACTCGTTTCGCATATTTCATATTCTGTGTCGATTGATAAACGATAAAAATAACCTTTTTTCTTAAACACTAACTTTCACATTTTTAATTTCCAGTCTGAAATCAGGCAGTTTTTTTTTTCAAATTAATTTAACTAGAATTATAAGCTCTACGGGCCTAACTCTTAGTATATATTAAATATTAAATTGTTTATTAACTCCAATATGTAGTTAAAGAAAAAAATCGTTTCGGACTCTTAAAATAATTTCCCGCGACATTGATAATATTTAGCAAGCATTTATTTTTTTGATTATTATCAAAATGTTATAATACAATTTTTTTTTAAATTACATAAATCTTTGACGTCGGGTCAATCCTATAATGAGTGTGTCTATGTAATGCCATTTAGCTTAGTTTGTTAAATGTCAGACTGAAGATTCCAAGGTTTCGGTTCCAATTTATTTTTGGAAATTAATTATTTACTATTAATGTAATATTTTCCATTTCTAAAAGTAGTTAAGATCTCTTATATTTCGAAATGAGACCCACTCCGCAATCTATTTATTACGTTTAATAACAATTGTGACTGACGGAAAATTTGTGACGGACGGAAAGATAAAATCTCTATTTTTATAAGAGTATCCATTTTATTAAATGAATACGAGAATATTTTTTAATGAAATTATCAATATGTTTAAATCTAAAAGGGTTGTTAATGTATCTTGTTATTATCATTAGTATTTTAAGTATAGGTATTATACACACATATATTCATTTATTAAAAATAATAATTCTCTCTATATATATTTCTAAATATGTATATAATTATTTATTAATAAATATTTAATTATCTACAAACCTATACGTTTCAGTGTAGAGATAATTATTAAAACCGGTCCCACGATTTGAACCCTGCAAAAAAGTATCTTGTAATTCAAAATCCCGACGCTCTAACCGATGAAGCCATTTGAACTACTATATTATTCGGTGAGTAACCAAGCCTATTATACCGAGCAGGCGCAATAGTCAACCGTCTCAACAGTGTTCAAAAGGGAGGAGCATGCATTTATAACTATGGGTTGACGGATGTAATATTACTTTTTATTAAAGAACATAGCGGAAATGGAGGCTACAAATAATTATTTAATAATAAATATCTAATTATCTACAGAAACATACATTTCATTCTTTTCGTAGTGTATAAATAATTATTCAAACAGCTCGCACGATTCAAACCCCGGAAGAAAAGGCACCTTTAACTCAAAATCCCGACGCTCAAACCGATGAGACAATTCTGAACAACTGTATGAATGTGTGAGAAATAAATCTTAATATGGCGAGTGTTAAACAAGGATGGACATGCATTCATAGCTATGATTTGACGGCTATAATATATATATATATATATATATATATATATATATATATATATATATATATATATATATATATACATATATATATATATATACATAAATGTATATATATATATATATATATATATATATACATATATATATATACATAAATGTATATATATATATATATATATGTATATATATATATATTTATATATATATAAGTATATATATATATATATATATATATGTATATATATATATGTATATATATATATATATATATATATATATATATATAAATGAAGAGACAAAATGGTGCCACACTACAAAATGAATAATGAATAATATTGGGAAAACTTTATATAAGATGAAATAGAAAAAAAAAAAAAGAGAAAATAATTTTATATAAAACAAATTTAAAAAAAAAACAACCGTTTTGTATGGTTTCGGAATTTACGAATAAAAAAATTCACGAATAAAAACACAGTTCTCACATTAGCAAAAAAAAACAACAACAAAAAAACAGCCTAAAGTTCCCAAGGCAGCCTTTCGTCCGACTCTCGTCAGGGGAATCGTCGGTAGAGTGATTAAAATACACGAACAACCATAAACTGGTGTAGAATAAAGTTGCAAGCGGGTGGCATAAGGTGGTATACATGCGAAATAATATATATAAATAAACGCAAGTAAAGAATATATATATAGATATATATATATATATATATATATATATATATATATATATATTATTATTTTTTTTTTGTTCTTTTCTTTCCCAAATCACCTTGCGGATGACCACGAATCGCCAAATAACTGTAGGGAATATTTTAATTGCTTTTGTCTACAGAGAGAAGGACGTCTTGAATTAATGATGATAGCTTCCAATATATCTAGATGAAAGCGGTGTCGTGCTCTGTGCACAATGGTAAATGTATCATCAGAATATAGATCACGACATATTCTTTTGTCCAAAAGGTGGTCACCTATGGCAGACTCCTGGGCTTGCAACTTTATTCTACACCAGTGTATGGTTGTTCGTGTATTTTAATCACTCTACCGACGATTCCCCTGACGAGAGTCGGACGAAAGGTTGCCTTGGGAACTTTAAGCTGTTTTTTTTTTATGCTAATGTGAGAACTTTGTTTTTATTCGTGAATTTTTTTATTCGTAAATTCCGAAACCATACAAAACGGTTGTTTTTTTTCTTTTAATTTGTTTTATATAAAATTATTTTCTCTTTTTTTTTTCTATTTCATCTTATATAAAGTTTTCCCCATATTATTCATTATATATATAAATATATATATATATATATATTTGAAGATCTGAATTTTATATATATATATATATATATATATATATATATATATATATATATAGGCAGCATCTTCTCTTGCAGCCAAGTATTGTTGAATATAAGAAACAATTAATGTCTAGATATCCTTTGGTAAATAATTTCAATAGCCCAAATCAGGATCTTAGTTTCAAGGGGTGGAATTGACTGATACATTTGCCATAGTTTAGATTTGTGTCCAAAGTACTTTCAGGATCTACCAAAGGATATCTAGACATGAGTTGTCTCTTATATTCAACAATAATTATATATATATATATATATATATATATATATATACATATATATATATATATATATATATATATATATATATATATATATATATATATATATATTATGATGATTTTAGAAAAGCTGCTAGAAAACCTACACGAATGATTTGATTTGAGTGGTGAAGGCTTGTGTAGGACCATCCACACTTTTTGGAATTGTTGATTACACAAGATCGGTGCAAATGAGTGCCACAGAAAAAGTCAGCAACAACCCTCAGGTTATACATACGAGTTTTCAATCTTTTAGACACCTGCCTTAACAAAGGCTTAGGGAGCATCTCTCCTAGTGGGTTAAACGCGCCCCCAGATACCAAACTGGAAATTTCCCTGATCCGGCGCCATATACATATACGTATATACACACATACACACATATATATACAGAGAGAGAGAGAGAGAGAGAGAGAGAGAGAGAGAGAGAGGGAGAGGTTGAGACAGACCACTACCCATATATATATATATATATATATATATATATATATATATATATATATATATGTGTGTGTGTGTGTGGGTGTGTGTGTGTGTGTGCAAAACATTAATGGAAATACGTAATACAAATCTGTGTTAATTTGTTTTATTTGTAGTTATGCAAAACTGTTCATTTACATTTCTCACGAAAAATTAAATTTTACTTTCAAATTCAATCATTTACCTTTATTACAGAAACAAAATTTACGTTTAGCGGAATCCGTTTCAATTTTGACTTGTTAACATGATACAAAAATAAGCAAGGTATTTTTTTATATTAAAAAATAGTAACTAAAACACATCCGCATTATTAAAGATTAACAACTTTTATTTAGAAATAAAGATAAGAAAAAACAGAGACTCATCAGATTGCACAAAGAACTAAAATATTTCGAGACTCATAGTAAACAGTTGATTATCGTCTTGGGTTAGTAAATTAAGTATCAGTGATAGCACGCACATATTCGGGATGGTGAAACAATGTTAAGTAAGCGGATCTCGTGAATACTCAGGATAATCGATATTTTCTACGTGGTTTTACCGCTTCTAACGTGTCGTCCCATTGAAAATTGAGACTATTTATGTATTAAAGTAACCAACACAAAATATCGAATTTTAATAAATCAAAAGTTTTAATTGTTTTATGAAAAAACATACATGAGCTCTTCTTTACATTCACTCGAAAAGACGTGCGACTGATGCTTCAGCGGGTTTCGCTGCTTGACCTGAAAAAGGAGATCCTAATTATCGTATGACATCACAGTCAAATGGTATTCTAGTTAACTACCGGAATCCTACACGTAAACAGCTTCGTGTATAATAAAGTAAACGTTAATTTATTTTAAAGAACAATGTGATGTATAAAACGAGATTTTAATCCAGACAATTAAAGCATTCTAATTACTCTTGAAGTCTCAGCGATAAACACACTTTCACGTACAACACACTCGATGCTTATTTCTTTCCAAATGGACCTATATAAACGACAATATTCTAATCTAATACCATAATCTTTTTATCCCTTGGTTTTATCATTATCACGATCTCCATAATTTTC
>OY744536.1:50879865-51012365 GCA_963556195.1 Sepiola atlantica | reverse complement strand
GGAATGTTAGAAGGCAATAATCGAATCAGTTTATATACAGTTTAAAAGGGAAAAGACAGTTATATCGTATTAAACTAGGAAAAGGGCACATAGCAAGATCTCATAGTTGTGAAGATCTAAATCCTTCTTGAAATTACCCTGTTACTATTAATTGGTATAGAAAAGTAAAAGTGAAAACACGACGAACCTTTTAATATAGTTTGAATTATTTTTCTGGAAACCCTTCACTCAGTAAACGTCTTCATGGGTCGGGTAAATGAAGCTTATATATATATATATATATATATATATATATATATATATATATATATATATATATATATATATGTAGATTATAACTAAAAGGTAAACTTTTAGAGAGTTGGACCTATTGTGAAATTAGGAAATCTCAATATACTGGATAGAGCAAAAATATGGAAATTGATTAGACCTGCAAATGGAAGCAAATCGATATATTCAGTTGTTCCAACAAGGAGCAGTTTAGTTAATAAAAACATTTATTTTTCTTCTCTTGCATTCCTTAAACCAGGCTTTTCAAAGATTAAAATCTTATCATCAGAGGAAAAATTATGATTGATAAGTTGACAGGATAGGACTGTCAAATTTCTAAATTTGAAAGAGTTTTTTTTTAAATTTTAAAGATCAAACGGGTATGAGAATCACCAATAATGAAATCCAAAAAAGTGTGGGGCTCAGAAATACTGGTAAATCCAGAGGAATCTGCATAAAAATTCAATGACGGCGATTCCACCCAGGTCTGTTGTCCTCGGAGAAGGGATCAAATAAGATTGGCCATGTTAAGGAAAACAATATTCTTCCTGTTTTCAGTTAAGCGTATTCCAAGGCAAAAACAATGAGAACATCTCAATGGAGTCAAAGCGAACGGTTGCAATGTATAAACATTACTTGGGAATTGTGGGATAGCATAAAGAAAAGGAAGACAAAAAGAAAGGGAAGAGAAAGAAAAAAAAGCTAGATCAAAAATTAGAGACAGAAGAAAGGGTAGGAAACGAAGAGGAAAAGAAAAAAAAAGAAGAAAAAAAGAAAAAAAAAGAAAAAAAAGAGAAAAAGAAAAGGTAGATAGTAGCAATGCTGCCTCCACCCGCTCGCCGTAGTGAACTATTGCTCATTACATCATTGAATATCCACCGTAATCTGACATGAATTGTGAATAAAGCACATTTAAACAACCACGGGAATAAAACCGCATATACACACAAAAATGCACATATAAAAAAACAAACACATACATACATACATGCATCCATATAAATATACATATATACATATATATATATATACACATATGCACAAAATACACAAGCACTTAAGCGTCTTCCGTACACTTGCACAGCAAAAACCGCTTACACACACAAGCGCAGCATCAATACATGCACTTGAGATCCCATAAAACTACATATATATACACATGCTGAATGTATAAAAAGCTATTATTCATACACTCAACAGTACCAATACATGCACCTGAAGTCTCAAACCACCTATTAAAAGTACACATGTACACAAGTGTAAAAGAAAATTATTCGATGTTAAAACGGAATGAAAGCCGAGACAAAGGGTAAAGATAGGGGAAATAGGAATGAGGTATATACAGGACAATTCAATGGGAGAAAAAAACGACGGTGGATAGGGTGTAATAACGAAAAAATTATAGGAGATGGCAAATCAGTATCAACATCAGCGACACCGCGAGGCATAAGTCCGGCAGCAAAGCAATTCAGCATTAGATAAGTAAATGTTTAAAGGATAGGTTAAATGTTCACATCAGAGGGATTTGTATAGGGGCAATCTGGGATAGGTAAATAGTAAGTACAGAGACTATGAGATATGGGGAAGAAGAAATCTATTAAATATTGCTAGGTGGGGGTATCTGGAAGGGCCAAGAAGTTGGTATATTTGTATTTACGCTTGTGTCTGCAATCGGAGATCAATTCGTTTTTAGAGTTAATAGTATTTAATGATGTATTAGCTGTGGCTATTGCGTAAGTTTCCAGAGTGCAGAGGCTGCAGTGTGGAGATCCTGGGGTGTATGATCTAGATTTTCTCAAGATGGACCAATGTAAGGAGTAAGGTGTATTATTACTTAAAAGGTGTCTAATTAATTTAGAAAGCGAGGTGCTGGGGTTATCGTTATTTAATTTAAATGATTGCATGTGGTTTAAGATTCTTATCTTAATTGGGAAAGCGCTAAGACCTATGTATGTGTGAATGTTGCCAGGTTCAGAATTTGCATTTGAGTAATTAGGGTCATTGGTAACTGTTTGAAATAATGGATCGGAAACTATATTAGCTTGGGGTGCTGGGTTATGGTCTAGAACATATACATATACATATACATAGGTTTGACTAACATGACTTTGTCGAGAAGATTGACGATGCATTTGTCTGATACTAGCGCCATAGCCCAACACTTAACTAACGACCACTGCTGCCCCCGATCTGAATTCAGAAAACTCTTAGTAGAAAATACCAAAATCTTAGAATATAGTACAAACAAACAACAACTCCATATATTAGAAGTACTATATATAAAAACAAAAAAAACTAATTAATAAAATAAACTTTAATATTAGTAATAATATTCTAAAATGTCTATAGCTCTAAATATAATTTCGTACTTAGTACATAATTCTCGCCAACACTTTTTATAATACTAACACATAATATGTACCCAATTAACCTCATACCACTGAAGATGAACCCGGATGGGTCTGAAAGTACTTGGTAGACAGATCCAAACTATGGCAAATTCATCAACCAATTCCCCTCCGAAACTAACATCCTGATTCGGACTATTGACAGGATCTACCAAAGGATATCTAAACATGAGTTGTGTCTTATATTCAACAATATTTGCCTGTAAGATAAGATGCTGCCTATATATATATATATATATATATATATATATATATATATATATATATATATACCCGAAACAGTTTTTCATGGTAAACAACTGATAGTCCCTTAAAATAGTGTTAGAAACTAACTAATATAATAACTGTAAAAAATAAATTGACTTACATGAGTGATTTTCCACTGGAAGACTTGAGACTATAAGTTTTTTGTTTTTTTATATATATATTTTTTTTATATATAGTTTTAATGGTTGAGAAACTTCCGAGACTATATATATATATATATATATATCAAGAGTTAGAATCCATAACTCGATAAACCACACCATTTCAACGTTGCAATGTAGTGCATTGTAAAACTCTACTACACTCCCAAATTATACTTTACATAATTGAATATCCGTATCATTTAGTCTTAGCTTTAAATTAATATAATTTTTAGTCGAAGTCTATAATTAGTTGATTCTTCATTTCATTGTTTAATTTCTTTATGTCAAGAAATTAGATTTATAGCGTTTCGCATTCGAACACTTTTTTGTAATTTTCTTAGTAATGTTCTTAATGCGGCGAACAAGTTTCGAGTGTCTTGTGATGGTTGGTATAGTATAGCTCCCAGGGTTGTTATTTTGGCCATCGAAGCCATACTATATAAATTACCACCGGATACTCGGAAGCCTGCTCGCCGCGTCGACACCATTACTAAGAAAATTACAAAACGCGAAAATTACGTGTTCTTTAACCAAACTTGCATAAATAATGACTTGCTGTCTCTCTCTCTCTCTCTCTCTCTCTCTCTCTCTCTCTCTCTATATATATATATATATATATATATATATATATATATATATATATATATAAAATAGTTATCATCATATAGGTGTTACGTCGTCTTTACGTCTAATCAGTGTGGCTAAACTTAACGAGACAAAGCCATACGTTCGGCAGTGTACAACTAAATCACGAAGTCTGCTGGTAGCCTGTTAGGTATGTTTAAATAGTTGAATGTTTATTATTATATGAAGAGATTTAATTCAAAACTCGATTAACTCCATTTTCAAAGAGTCTAAGTAACCGCTCCGAAAAGTGTTGCATTTCACTCTATAAAGGACGTCAAGTCATATTTCTTCAGTAATATCATATCTGGCCAATATTTATTTTAATAGTTTAACTTTCACTTAAATACATCTTTATCGGTCGTATTTTTTATTTGACATATCCGTCTTTGTTAAGTCTAAGTTCTCAATTTTAAGAAATGTGATTTATCGCTTTTTTATTTAAAGTCTTCATATATATATATATATATATATATATATATATATATATATATATATATATATATGGTATAATTTATATAAAATGATTCGAACAGACATTAATACAAGTGCTTTCACGAAGTCACCTGAAACTTCGCTTCTTGTCCTGGGAGCTTGTCTACACTCTGTGTGAAACCACTGGTATGTATGCCTGTTGGAATCATTGCATAGTAATTATATAATATCAATAGCATTCTAATCATTAAAAAAACAACTTAATTACTATACACACAGAGACACGCAGACACACACGCAGGCACACACGCAGACACACATACACGCACACACATCTCCTTTGCTATTCAACCGGCAGGCAACTCTTATTGGACCTCTTTACGTTAGATACAATAAACGCCCTCTCCCCAACCTATAAGCGAAAACGTACCGCAGTATTGATATGTATGCATCCCTAAACAATGTTTCAGCCTGGTCTGCTATAATTTGAGCACTACGTACATCAACTTCTCTCTTTGTTTCTAATTTGCTGTGTAATTGAGGGTGTGCGTATCTCTACCCATTGATGGTCCTTATATGCCTTTAATTTAGAGTCTATGCCTAGTGTGAATAATGCGATCTTATAGTAATAATAAATAGCTATAGTATCTGAAACGATTGTACACAATTCTTTTGTTTGTTGATTCCTTGAAACTGAAATTGATCATGTAATTGGGTTTACATAAATATATGCTATGCTATATATATATATATATATATATATATATATACATATACGAAGAGTGTGTGTGTGTGTGTAATGATGAGTAGAGTACGCTTTAAATGTTAGTTTCCTTTTTGTGTATCCTTTTTCTGAAAATATAAAAATAGAGAGACAATTAAATCGTTTATTGGGCCTTTTTGCTTTTTTTCATTTTTTTTTTGTCTGATGGCGTCATCAGACTTCGAATTAAATTGTAAAGAAAATGAGGATAAAATAAACATAGCGAAGTGTTAGGCAAATATTAAACCGTGACAGAAAAACGGGAAAAGCAAATACAATTAAGTTAAAACAACATCATGAAGAAGGAACATGGCAGACCTATCTTATGTAGAACTATACGCGACTATATGTCTACATGTGTGAAAGACGTAATCTTTTTTTAGTGTTGTTCTTGTTTTTGTTTTTTTTGTAAGATGTGTCACAGCATTTTCATTCGAGGCTTTGTCCGCCAGTGTTTCGTGATAATGTTTTTAATAACCTCTCTAGCGCGAAACGAGCACATTGAATGGAAACGTTTGATCTAAATGGACTCCGTCGGTATTTTGATATGTTTTATAAAAAACATCTTTTCCAAAACAATAGGCTCGTCACATTAAAAAAGAAAATGCCGTTTTAGTTTAAAAAGTGTTATTACTTACTTAGGAATATGAAATTCTTTCATTCGACTTTACATGTAAAGATCGTTTGTATATATGTCTACCTCTGCTGAGATAGCTTCAAACTATTCAGCGATGCGTTCCACGGTGGCGTTTAGTCTACATTTTGTACAACCATACGCAAACTTAAACCTTACCTTAAAGGATTAAACCAAGCGATACTAATCCTCGGAGGGTTGAACCTGCTTCCTTCGAAGGCGGAAGTTTCTAGGAAACATCAAATTGACAAGCGGTTACCAGTCGCATGTATATCCCGGTTATAGGAGATGACACAATTAGGTTTTGCAGTTCTTGCAGGGGGTTCGACGTCGTTTCACATACAGCATCTGGTATTCCCAAATGGTTATCCATCTGGTACTGGCCAGGATAAACGTTGCTTAACGTCGGTGATCTAACTGGAACCGAGGTGTCTACATGATTATGGCGTATATAACCCTAACCCTTATCATAATCTGACTTTAACCCCAACACAAACCATAAGTAAACGTCGATACATGTCTGGACAGAACACATATAAAAGTAAGTCAATGGTGTGTACGTGTACTGAGCACGCCTGGATTTGCTTTTTTGTATGACAAAACTATTTTTCTGTTTTTGTTATACCCTTCTACAAAAGTCACTGTAGTTTACAAGTAGCTTTAACTTTGGTCTGTCAGGCTTCAGTTTGTAGATAGTATTTTTTTGGTGGTCTGTCACGCTTGAGTTTTACAAATACATTCGTCGATATTTTACCCTTAACATTGAAATCCTACGTAGTTGATGTCCTAAGCTTATTTTAAATTAACATTCTTCTGTTACGTACAAGTTTGAAATTGCATTCCCGTTGATGAGTAAGGCTCAATGTTTAAAAGGCACTTCGGTAAGTCTATGAAATCGAGTATTGTTGGCATATTCAAGCTGATACACAACCGAACATTTTTCCCGTTATCGACAGGGTGATAAGAAAAGTCTGAACTCTAATAAGCCCAACACTCTCTACCAAGCTCCAGCCCCTGTTCCATTGCCGCGATGTTGCATCCTTAGTCTTGTTTTATAACCGCCGCCCCAACTAACGAACATACCGCAGACAAATCCGACAAGCAGCTAAATATCATCTCTTCACTGTAGAGGTCCCCATATAGCGGGGAAGTTTTTACACTAATAACTTATTTCTCATGTTGTGACAGTATCGGGCAGCCCAACGAATAGGGTGAGGACCAAATATACAGCACCAGTATGAGTTAACCATGAGCCTACGAAGATCGATGGCACAATTACAGCGCTAGTACGAATAGAGAAAAAGAAAACCATAAACATCTCTGGCCGGAATTGAAGAGCTGGGTATGAAAAAAAGAAAACCGAATTGTTTTTTTAAGGCTTACAAAACATAGGATAAAACGAATTAAGTCCTCAAAGTCGATATGAGAATGTCCACGGAGGGGGTGGGTTCTTGTCAGCTGAACTCCGCGAGGGACTTATAGTAACGGTCAAGTGTTAAATCTCGAATCAGGTCAATTCGTTTAAGTACTCGCCGGAGAAAGATGGCCGCTGTTTAATTACTGTGCGGGACAGTCCTGATATCTCTCAGCTCCTGTCGAAATCAGATTCCCTACGGAGGGGTACAGGTATTGCCCCGAAATAAATACTAGTACGTATTGAGTTATGTTTGAGTGATGCGCGGCGGAAATAAACAGTCATAAAAGAGTTGGGCAGCTGTTAACGAAATTGTTGTGATGGACCCGTGGACAATGTAGATACAAATCTTTTCCTAGAGTGCCAAATTATAATCAGGTAGGAGCGGGGTATTTCCCGATAAAAGTCAAGCGAAGAACAGCTTCAGTAAGAGAGTCGGGGACGTCAGTCAGTCAGTTACGAGAGTCAGTGACGAAATGACTCGTTATATACTTTCCCCACCGAACCCGACATATCAGTTCAGGTATATGTTCTTTTCTCGTCCCGAATTTAGAACAGATTTTCGCTGACAACAATCAAGACGCTCAGAGTTGTTAGCGCCCGTCGATCTGACTAACATACGCAGTTAAACTTTGATATTATCGAACGGCCTGGCTTTGTAAACAAACTAGTGTACATTAGTTTTAATTATTTTATTAAAAATAATTTTTCTTCTAAGAAAACCAAACAGACAAAGTCGTTACGGACTTAATTATTTCCATTTAACTGTTCTGCATGAAATGACCCTTCTCTTTACAGCGAGACAAGGTTGCTGACCCAACCCGGTTGATTGCTCACTGATCTAAACACACACAATGTGGGAGTGAGTAGTCGCTGGACCAGGAGTTTCAACATCGGCATCCTTCATCAGAATGGCAACTTTTCGCGAGCAGTACCGGATGGGCAACCGAACCGTGAACGACCGAACTAGTGACGTCACGAAAGCTGGAGGATAGGGGAGTAAAATGTCACGAGCCGTATTCTTTACTAAAGATATTTATATTTTTCGCTCTTTTGCACCTACGTCAGTTCATTCAACGATGTTTTGTGCGCTAGAGGTGTTGTCTGTCGGACGAGAACTGATAAGCAAAAACACGAAATACAATACCCGTAAAGAAAAACACAGGCAATTATATATAGATATACAACTGAATAAAGTTTTATTTCAGAAATGTGGGCCCCGAAGGATAGAGGATAGACGTATTATTGTTCAAACGAAATATAATTCGATGTTTGTCAATATAAAAAATTTAAAAAAACAGTTCGTTGGCTAATGTACGAATATGTATAGATCAAAGATATTTCAATATTTTACTTGTCCTTATTAAATATTACATTAGTAGACAGAAAAAGAATGATTATGTCATCAAATTCAGGTAAAAGCGACTCCAAGTTTTTCGTAAGAAGGGTTTATCGACTGGCTTCTTATTACAAATTATTTCCTTCCGCGCTGTTGGACCCGGGAATTTGTATTGTATACGCGATTACCACTCGTATCGTTTTCTATCGTTTTATCATCCCTTTTCCGAACGGCTCCTTTGAAACAAGTAGGGTATCGGGATGAATAGTGAGAGAAGGATCCCAGCACGCTGTAGCTACTGTTGTTCACGTTTTTACATGTTTACTTTAAGTTTAAAATAGCATTTTTATTCGTCTGTCCTGCTTTATTTTTCAAATAGCATTTGTGTAGCTTCGTCACGCTTTACGTTAAATAGTACGCTTATTGATTTGTCACTTTGAAGGTTTATATATTTTCGTTAGTATGTCACGCTTGTAAAAAGAATATCCGTTAATTTTACCTGCTAAAGTTTTAAACAACCTTTTGGCCCATCTGTCGTGTTTAATGTTTTAATATCATTGGCGTCAGTCTGTCACGCTTAAGTTTAAAATAAGGTCAGTATCGAAAAACGTACATATTGAATGAACGCATCTTAGCAATAATATTTGTTGTATCGGACTTTAGTAGGAAAATATACATAAAATGTTGGCTAAATGGTAAGAATGAAGGCTTATAGGACGGGACACCAGGATTCAATTTTCCGTCGCCTCATACTAAAAAATATAGTTCTTCATGCCTCCTTGCAAAACACTCATCAATATCAGATGAGTATATTTAGTAACTCACAGAAAGTTAGGTACGTGTCTATAAATTTAGGTGCGTATATATATATATATTTATATATATATATATATATATATATATATATTTATATGCAAACTTTGTTAAAAATCACAGAATTCGTCTGTTTAATTATACCTTTTTGTATTTTTCATGATGGTCACTTTTGTATTAACATTGTAAAATTGAAAAATATTCCATAGGTTTCATAAGTTTCACGAACGTTTTCGATTCTTTGTCGAATAATCCTCAAGTGTCAATCGCAAATAAATTTTTAAAAAGCTTCAGAAAAAAGAGAATTAAAAAGACTGCGCATTCTCTCAAGAAATTGTTGACGATTTAAATTCAGCAATGCTGGATGGCATCACATAACAAATTCGCATTACGTTTAGACTTTTTTTTAAATGTTACCACTGATTTCATATGTGATGTATTTTATTCTACTTAAAATTATTATCTATTATTTTATGGAAATCCTTTGGTGTATCCGTTTTAACAGGTATACTTTATTGGGGATGGAACCACATAGTTTTTCTTCTCCTATTTATTTATTTCCTGTTACTATCTTTGTCTGTTTTCTATATATCTTTAATGATATGTTTTTATTATTGTTATCCGCTCCTTTATCTACGATGTTCGGCCTTATATTTTTAGTACTCCTTTTTGTCCATACTAACTCTATTATTATTTATACTGTTTGCTCTATTAACATTATTAGTATCAGAGTTATTCCTCCGAACTATTTTAACATTTTTCCCAAATGCCATGTTATATGATATAATGTTGCTCTTTCTTTGAGTATATTGGTTTTTATATTTGTTAAGAACATTTTTATTTATATACTTTATATATTCATTGTAACCCGATCTTTTTAATACATCATTATAATATTGCTTATTTTAATTAAATATATGTATAGTCGTAGATAGTTTCGAAATTCTATTGGATATATTATTTATTATTGTTTGCTTTATTGGTTTTGCGTGGTTGGATAAGTTATCTATATGAAATATTTTCGGAATTGGCTTATGGTATGACGTAATTGTATTATTATTTAGATTAAATGTAATATCCAAGAAGTTAGTTTTCTCATCATTATTGTAAATAGTTAATTTTAGGTTAAATTCCTTAAATAATCTATACAGATTGTTTTTTAAAGTATATCTTGTTGTCTAGCTGTACATCTAGTAATAAATAACGCATTATCCTTATATGATCCCCCGTGTAACCGAGGTTCTACTTTTTCGATTCCCCTTAATATATATATTTTCTTTTAGTATATATATTTTCCTTAGTAAATGAATGTCTACTAAATTCGTAACTGGAGCCGAAACACCTGATCCAATTGTAACATTCAAACCTATATCCGTTTTAGTCCGTATTTCATCATCATATTTAATTAGGTTTCTACGAGCTTATTTTCTATGTCGACTTCTAGACTAGTAATATCAGTGAATTATTTAGCCATTAGTATAAAATTATCTAAAAGTTTGGGCCTAATCGATGGGCAATACGCATCCATGTCAAATTGTATGAATCTAAAATGCTTCATATTTTTTATGTTCTTAAACTAGGAAGATGACCTAATATATATATATATATATATATATATATATATATATATATATACATACTAGCAATTTTGCGCGGTGTTGCAAAGGTTAGAGTGTGACCTAGAATATTATCCAACATGATATTAAAGTGAGTTTACGGGTCATATAGGGAATAAAGACCCCAGAAATTGGAAAGATGAAAAAAGACGCAATTCGGTCTACACCGGTTTACTTTACTGGTTTTTGTGGGGAAAGATTTATTTTTAGAAATATTGTTAAATATGGAAATATTTATTTTAAGAAATATTTGTCAAATACTTATTTTTATGTAGAATGCCTTTTTTTATTAACAACACTTTTTAATAAGCAAACAAAACATTGCATTATCCTCGTTCTAAAATGTTTTATTATCACTATTTACTTGTCCGTCCACGAAGGCAGAATGCATAATACAATGAAATAAAATCTTATAGCGCACGCCTTTTTTTACAATACCTTTTAATAAACACAGACAATTCTAGTTTTCGTATTGCGTATTTTAAGAAAAGGGAGGGCAGAAACACAAAGGTGGTCGCTTACTAAATATACTAAACTTGTTCACTTATATGTTATTATATAAAAATGGAAAATGTATTCTTTAATTCTATATAATTTCATTTAAATATAATCGGGGAGGGGATAGAATAATACAGCACACTCGATATTTTCAGACTGATACTTACTTTACTAAAGAATTAAGACATTTTTAACTCAACCTTTAAAATAACATTCATATAAAATTCGGATATACATAATTTAGGTTTTAAAGGGTGATTTATTCCCATGGGTCACTTAAAGAGGGTAACGTAAATATTTGGCACATAGATTGTAATGTAGAAACTCGGTACCACTTATATAGTCTCCCCCGAAGAATTTTTTTCCTATTATATAAATTTCGCCAAAATACGATATATTTGAAGAATAACTTCCTTAGGTTATGAGAGCATTTATACACATAATATAAATTTCGCCAAAATACGATATATTTGAAGAATAGCTCTCCTAGGTTATGAGGGCATTTATACACATAATATAAACTTCGCCACAATCAGAAGTAATTGAAGAATAACTCCCTTAGCTTATTAAGACATTTATACACATAATATAAACTTCGCCAAAATAAGATATATTTGAAGAATAGCTCCCGTAGGTTATGAGGGCACTTATACACATAATATAAATTTCGCTACAATAATATATATTTGAAGAATAGCTCTCCTAGGTTATGAGAGCGTTCATACACATAATATAAATTTCGCCAAAATAAGAAATATTTGAAGAATAACTCCCTTAGCTTATGAAGGCATTTATACACATGATATAAATTTCGCCAAAATAAGAAATAATTGAAGAAAAACTCCCTTAGCTTATGAAGGCATTTATACACGTAATATGAATTTCGCCAAAATAAGATATATTTGAAGAATAGTTCCCTTAGGTTATGAGGGCATTTATACAGATAATATAAATTTCGCCAAAATAAGATATATTTGAAGAATAACTCCCTAAGCTTATGAAGGCATTTATACACATAATATAAATTTCGACAAAATAAGAAATAATTGAAGAATAACTCTCTTAGCTTATGAAGGCATTTATACACATAATATAAATTTCGCCAAAATAAGATATAATTGAAGAATACTTCCCTTAACCTATGAGGGCATTTATACACATAATATAAATTTCGCCAAAATAAGATAGATTTGAAGAATAGCTTCTTCAGATAATGAGCACACTTAAAAAAAAGACTTACACCGGAAATTATATACGTAGGATTTAAATTTCATAAAAATAGAATATATTTGAAGTTTTAAATGGTTATGCTATAACAGCCTCCGCAGGGGTTCACTTTGAGAGTCGGGAATACTTCCATTGTCTTCCCCAGTAAATTCTGAATAAGAATACACTTTGAGATTCTATGTAGATTCTCTAACCTTTCTTTCTATCAGGAACACACACATAACACATACACATACACATACACACATATGCATACATTGAGTGTTATATATATATAAAGAGAGATATATAGGTATATCGAGAGCAATAACGATGGAAAGGAAGATAGACAGAGACTAGTTGCGTACTATCTATACCAAATGTGTTCACTTACATTTTATTATCTGAATTGAAGGAAAAATATATTCTTTGATTTTATATTATTTTGTATTTTAAAATAATTTCGGGCTACAACTGAGACTGCGCGCTCGACGTTTTCAACCTGGTAATTTAACAACTAAATAATTCAGAATTTGTAAAGTCGACTTTTCAAATAGTACTTATAATCAAAATCGGTATACATAGTTGAATTTTTAAGGAGGTTCTGTCCCCATGGGTCAGAAAGGGGACTGTAGATATTCAGCACCTCTTGTTTAACGAAGAGATTCGAGACCACTTACATTGTCTTACCACAGGAATATTATACATGTTATATAAATTATATCAAAATAGGATATATTTGAAGTTTAAAAAAAGGCTCAACCTCCATAGATCTTTTTGTTTAGAAGGGAACTTCTAGATTCTGGACTACTTCCATTGTCCTCCCCAGAAAAGTGTATACATATATTTTAAATTATATAAAAGTAGAATATATTTTAAGCGTTTAAGGAGTGATGCCCTCGTAGCTCTTACTGGTGAAATTAAACTTCCGGAAATACATCCATTGTCTTCCCCGGTAAATTTTACATGAGAATACACTTTGAGATTTTATGTAGCTTATTTAAACTTTATTTCTATAGAGAGCATATTAACATGAAACGCACATACATACAAACATTGAGTTTATATATATATATATATATATATATATATATATATATATATATATATATATATATATATATATATATATATACATATAAATATGGATAGATAGATAGATAGATAGATAGATAGATAGATAGATAAATTTAAGTATATAGAGAGCAATAAGTAGTAAGAAAAAAAAAAGAGAAAGCGAGGAAGACAGAGAGCCAACCGGAGAAGCACTGCGTACTAATTTTATCAAAGTTTTTTTACTTACATTTTTTATATGAAAAAAAGGAAAACCTTTTTTTTTCTCTTCATAAAATTTTATTTAAAAACAAATGGAAGGGGCTAAATTGAAAACGAACACCAGATGTTTTCAGTCTGAAACTTTCCCTTACTGACACACGGAGACAGACCCCTGAAAATTCAAATATAGATATACGATTTGTCTTATTTTCAAAGCCGACTCAATAAAAGTCTGCATTGTTTAGTTGGGACCCCCGTATATCCGTATTAAAATTTCCAGGGGTCTGTCTCCATTTGCCAGTAAGGGAGTCACGTACATTCGAGACCACTTACACTGTCTTTAAATTTTAAAATAAAATAAAAGAATATTTTTTCTGTTAAAATGTAAGTTTATAATGTTGGTACATTTAGTACATAACACATTCACGTCTATCTGTCTGTGTGCCTGTCTTTTATATTCTCTCTCTGTCTCACTCTATCTCTTTATCGCTCTCCATATATCTAAATCTATGTATATATTCTATATCCACTCAATCTCACTCGTTCACTCTCTCCTTCTCTATCTCTGTTTATCTCTCCAACTCTCTATTTCTTTCTCTCTATTTCTTTCTCTCTCTCTCTCTCTCTCTCTCTCTCTCTCTCTCTCTATATATATATATATATATATATATATATATATATATATATATATATATATACATATAGTACTGAATGTATGCGTGTCTATGTGTGTGTATGATTTTTGGTGTGTAAAATGTATATATAAATGGAAGTGATCTCGAATCTTTAATTTGAAAATTACCTTATTTTTTAAAAAGATATTTCACCCCAAACAAGGCAAGGCGCTACTGTAGACGTAAGGGGCTACTGAGAATTAGGGAGTAGGTTTAGGGTGTCATCCTAAGTTGAGAGCTGTGCAGCAAGATGTCTGTTTACATTAGTTTTAAACCTCTGCATGTCAGTAACGTTGCGGACACAGTAAGCATGGAGAGAGTTCCAGAGGCCGACATCTGGGGACCTCCACAGTGAACGGATGGGACCTAGCTGATTGTCGGGTTGTTCTAGTGTATTAGCGTCGAGGGGGAACTAGAGCAGCTAGTTCATTGGAGAACAATCTATTGAAGTATTTGTAAAACAAGCACAAGAATGCAAGATTGCGGCGATATTAAAACGGCTGAGGCTTGGTGGATAGTGAGCGACCTATTAAGTTACGACTCTTTTTTTTAGACCTTGTCTAAGACGGAGAGACTAGTTGATGATGCACCAGCCCAGATGTGACAACAATACACGATACATAGGCGGAGGGTGGCTTTGTAGAGATATAGGATAATCTCATGTGTGAGGAGTTTACTAGCACGGTAGAGGGAGCCCACCCTCTTTGCAGCAGCCTTGGCAATGCCTTCAATGTATTTGTTCCAATTCATGTTACCTGTGAATGTTAGGCCGAGTAATTTGAATGTTGAACTCTTAGGCAGAGTGTTATTTGCCATGGCAATCGGTGGTTGAAGAGGTTTCTTGGAGTTATTGAAGGTAAGGAGCTTTGTCTTTGCGGCATTAAAAGTTACCAACCATTCATGACCTTAATCAACTACAGCCTGGAAGTCACTTTCTAAGGATTCAGACCTTGCCTTGGATATGTACGTGCCCGTTTTGCCAACATGACGAAAGGACACCGTTGTATCGTCAGCACATATACTTATCTCAGACTCGATGTCATCAAGAAGGTCGTTTATGAAAATCAGAAACAACAAAGGTCCGAGGATGGATCCCTGGGGTACACCAACATGTATGTCATGTTGCTTAGGTGAACCGCAATTGAGGACAATCTGGATCTTTCTTTTGGTTAGGAAGGATCTAATTATGTTAAATACTCGTCCAGTAATACCATATGAGCGAATTTTTAAGAGGAACCCCTTATGCCATACCTTGTCAAAGACCTTGGATATATCAAGCGCCACTACCCTAGCTTTACCTGCATTGTCGAGTGTATTGTATATGCGTTCAGAGATAAGTGTTAAGATGTCCGCAGTAGATCGTGCTTGTCTAAATCCATACTGGCGGTTAGAAAAAAAGTTTAGCATTAACTAGGTACCGTACTATCGCTTGATTGATTAAGGATTCAAAGAGTTAAGCAAAGATCGGGAGTAGGCTGATTGGGCGATAGTTCTGAGAATCTGTTTTATCCCCAGAATTCTCGAAGACTGGTACCACAGAGGCAATTTTACAGCTATCAGGGAAGCAAGATTACACCAAGGCATTTGTTGTAGAGTTTGAAGAGAACAGGGGCCAATTCTGCAGAGCATTTTCTTATTACTATTACAGTTATAAAATCACCTATCACTGCCGTACAATTATTTCTTGATTTTATAAATTTCTGTTTATTCGCAGTTGACTTATTGTGGACGGACTTTCGGAATGCTTGCTTCCTCTCAGCAATGGCAGCTGCACATTTCGAGGTGAACCATTGTGTGTAGTGGGGTTTACTGAAGAATTTTCGCATAGATACATAGGCTTCAATGCCAGCTTTGAACCATTCATTTAACTCATGTGCACACTTATCAGCACGAAGTGAAAAAGTTTCAGTCCATGGGGCATCGCTTATGTGATCTCTGATGGACTCAAAATCAGCCGGACCGTAAGTATCTCGTTGTTTTGAGCAATATTAGCTTTTGAACAAGTTTTTAGGGTGATATCAATCATAACTACGACGTGATCAGCGTTCCCGAGCGGGCTATGGGCTACAGTCACAGAAGCCTCGGGCAGTGAGGTCAGGAACAGGTCATGCAGTGAGGCTTGCTGGTCTACTCGACTAGGGAGGCGGGTCGGGAAAGCGACAGTCTGTGGGAGGGAGGAATCTAAGGATAAATTATACGTAGAGTTTGTTGCTGCGTCAGTAAGTCTAAATAATCCCAGCCAGTCACGGTGGTGTGCATTAAAATCCCAAAATACATGTAATTGGGCATTCGAGTTGAGTGAGAGTGCTCTATCTATGCTTTCAGAAACAGTGTTTAGCAGGGTACAGTCGTTGGTCGAAGGTGAACTGTATAAGAAATATAAGAAACTAACGCTGTGGTGTAAAGTCAATCTAAAGCACATGTAGTCTTTGTCATCTGATTCTAACCTATGTCCTCTAGTCAGGTGGAGGTTTGTTCCGAACATAAACTCCTAGCCCGTGGATATGTTTGTCAGAGTCTTTACGGTAGAGAGGGAGGTAGTCAGTCATGTCATAGTGGTGAGAGGAGGTTGAGGATTGAAGGTGCGTTTCACTTAGGGCTAGGATATCCGGGCAGTTTGTCAGGAGAAAAGTGTCTATGTCGTTGATGTTGGTTCTAAGTCCCCGGATATTAGTGAATGCGAGTTCAAGGGAAGAGGCGAAAATGTTTTTACCATGGTGTCTGGTTTAGGTTTTATTTTTTATTTTGTAATGTCATGTTTTTTTTGATAGAGTGTGGGTGGACAAAGTGGGTTCAGTTCAAGAGCCAATAAGCTCACACAACGAGTCCATTAGTTTCGCAGTGGTCCATGGGTGTTGTGGCCTCGTAACATCTCACCCGGGATAAATGCAATGTCTCTTACCATGCGCGACATGGAACATACAGATACTCACGGTATTATACAACTGATGCTGGAGCAGCCGTTCTTAGCCTTACTTGAGAGTTTGGGCTCCTGGCACGTCAGTCGGAAACAGTAGCTAGACAAGCTGTTGAACCTATGCCCACAACCTGTCGGAACAAGAGAGACCCAGACCGGTTAGGTGAGAGACAGCATGCATTGTCCTAGTCAGGAAACAAGGCCCGGTAGATGGTGCCTTTGAGGTCTGCGCCTGGTTAATAGACAAAGAAGGAGTGCAACGGTCGGGCGATAGGCAGAGTCCATCTACTCCTTAAGCAATTTTAGGTTTGCAAACCGGATATTTTGTTCGAGATTCCAGCTTTTTATTTTAACGAAATTAAAAAATGGTATGTATATAATTACTCATCTTTACCTAAGTTAGCTATAGGGGCCTAACATTCATTAAAACATCATCAAATATAACCTATATTGATTAAATTTATATCATATGCATAACATTATCCGGTTAAGACATTGGAAGTTGTTCTGAATCTCTACCTTACACTCTATGTGTCGAATATCTACAAGAGGGCCACTTAGAGATTCAATAATACTTTAATTTTCTTACCAGGTACATATTACATAAGCATACACTTTTACGTTTTATGTAGATTCCTTAACCTTTCTTTCAATAGGGAGCACACAAACATCACAGCCACGTGCATTGAGTTATGTATATATATATATATATATATATATATATATATATAGAGAGAGAGAGAGAGAGACAAACAGACAGACAGACAGAGACAGAGACAGAGACAGAGAGAAACAGAGACAGACAGAGACAGTGCGACAGGTTGGGGGTGAGACCACATAATAAGCAGATTACAATTGAACTGAAAATGGCAAGGTAGATACATAAGAAAAATCCTATAGTCTGACCCGACTTTCTCAGACTGTCTACCTTTCCCCGCCAACAAAAATTCAGTAGCACCAAAACCTAGAGGTACGAAAGAAAATGTGCGTGTTCAGCATTTGAGAGGATGGGAAGACCTAGGACGGAAAAGTGCTGTTTAGTCCTCAATTAAAGGACAAGGATCATTTGAGAATTCAATAAAATTGCAGGTAAAGCCTTCAGATGTTATTCACAAAATCTCAAATACAAACGACTGTTGCTGAAAGACAAAGCAAAGTGCTATTATGTAAGTAATAATTTGTGTCAGAGTTTGTTAGTAATATAATTGTCTTTTTAGTAGAATCTCAAAAAGAAATATAAGAGATGAAATTCGGAAGATTATTGTTCTTCTGATATAACCTAAATTATATAAATGTTTAAAGCGGGAATTTGCAACAGACCGAGGATTACAATTATAATGGCTTCTTTTTACATTTCTTGTAGTGTCTGTTTTAGCTCTTCTTATTTTCATTCATATTTTCTTTATTAGTAGTATTATAATTTTTTAAGTTTATTTTTTCCCGTTTAAATTGCTTCGCACACGCCACCATTTTCAAAAAACAAACGATGCTAATATTCGCCGAGCTTGTTTCACGCTTCCCGGAAGCAGAATCAATTTATTAAAAGCCTTCCGGTTTGCTGACCGCAGCGTTTTTTTAATTAACCAACCAGAAATTGGTAGCTATTACTCACACACACACGCACAGGGACTGATAACAGGAGAGTTGGGGGGGGGGGGCGATAAAGAGACTGGAATGACGACCCAGAATCCGACGAGACTTTCTTCTTGCATCTCCTATACCATCATGGATTCGATTCTTTTTTTTTCTATTAGGATAAATAATACAAATAAATGAATTAGTAAATGAAAGTCAAAAGAGAAATTACGGATAAAGTTTTCGTAGAAACAATGACTCAAACCATTATGGCATCGTTAGCGACTACTCAAAGATAAAGATAACAATGTTTTTGATTATGATAATGGCGCCATTATTGTGTAAGTTAAACGAAAAATCAATACTAACATAAGTAGTCAGATAAAGAGTATTTGATGCTACAGGCTCGAAGAATATATATATATATATATATATATATATATATATATATATATATATATATATATATATATATGAAGAAGAAGAATGGAAAGGAATTAGAGAAGCAAAAGCCAAATCAAAATTCAATTCAATTGCTCAGAGCAAAATATATTCCGCAAAAAGGCAATTTATTCAAGTTAAATTTTCCTTTAGCCAGGCTTTTCAAAGATCAAAATCTTATCATCAGAGGAAGTCGCTGGGATAGATAAGTTGCCAAAGGCCAAGATTTAAAATGGAAAAAAATAAAATAAAAGTTGTAGGGAAAGAAACACAGAGCAAAACTCTGCCCGAATGCAAGCAAATGTCCAATTGCTAAAAGTCCGGTGTCAAAAAGTCCAGCGGAGAGAATGCGATGTAGATAGTTAGTCGTTAAGAGGCACGAGATGTTGTGAGAGAGGAGTCAAAGTTAAATTCCAAGAAGCCACAACTTCAGGTGCGGCGAAAATAGAAAATCCAAAGGGTAAAAAGTGCAATAAGAGGTACGCTCGTGGATGCAGGCAGGCTCAGTAAAGAGTGAGATGGAAAATATTCGCCATTAAAAATACTTCCTGGGCTGAGATATCAAAGAAAAGTGTTTTAAAATGGGAAAAAAGGCAGCGAAAAAATATATATATATATATATATATATATATATATATATATATATATATATATATATATATATATATATATATATTGCGTATTAGTGGGTTCCCTCACGTGTGAGTTTGCTCTATTCTTTTTTCTTTTTTTGTTTTCACCCAGAAATGAACAGCTGTATAGTGTAGGTTTTTTCAAGACACTTTAATCCAAGTACTTTTTACTCTTTGTAAATTTTTCTGATGATTTTTGTAATGTTGCAGAGACAATATTGACATAAAAATGTTGTTTGGGACAAGACAAATGAAACGGACCGTCAAAAGTATATCTCACAGAAATGTTATGTTTTTTGGAAATGTGAAAAAATAAAAATAAAAATAATAAAATAAAAACATGGTTATTTGAATATAATATGAACCTGACTTATATATATATATATATATATATATATATATATATATATATATATATATATATATATGAATTGAGAAATAATAAATATAAAAATTATATTTTTCAAATTTATCATATCTTGGGTAGTAAATGCTCGATATACAAGGTAGAGCACTATTATAAGAAAATGACTGATGTAAATACCAATTGGATAAAATACAATATTTATAAAATTACCTATTGAAACAAGGATCATATTAACCTACATTGGCTTCATTTTTCTGATTCATCGGATATGCTTACACGGGCATTTTATGTTTGTTCAATGAAGACGATTTTCTTCGCTCAAAATGTTGTTTAATTTTTTAAATATTTTTATATCTTTTATATTTTTATATTTTCAAATATTTGATTTACAGTAATATAAATATTACTGATTTATCCGTCTGATTTTCTATCATATTTTTTGAAAACCATGGATTAAGGAAAGAAAATAATGTTTTTATATAGTGCTTGTTAGAATTAATTGATGACTTGATAAATATTGTATGTTTTCAAAAATTTTAAATATTTATATATATATATATATATATATATATATATATATATATATATATATATTTACTTGAAACTTCATTGGTTATGTTCTGACGGACTTGACATTATCAAAAGTATTTAATCTTCTACTCAACGTTGTTTTCTAGCAAACATGCTGAGAGTAGTTAACACGACTCGGACCTTTTTCTCTTCTCTTCGTAAGGATGTTTTGCCAGCCAGTCAAAAGAATGTTGTTGTTTATAAATTACTGTGTCAGTGTGGAGCTGACTACGTTGGCAAGACATCCCAAATATTAGGAATTAGAAACTCGTAATATTCGTTTACACAAAGGTTTCGAGATCATCCGGAAACTTTACAGGACAGGAATCAGCTATCGGTAATCACCTGGTTGGTACAAATAGTTGTTCTGACAAGTATTCCGATCGATGGTTTTCTGTTTTACACAGTACCAGGTCGAACTACCATCTCAACATTATTGAGGCGTTAGTTATTAACAATTCCCAACCGAGCCTGTGTAGACAAAAGATTCGTAAGCATCAGTTGAAGATCTTTAATGATTCAATTCCACCATAACGTTGAGAGACTTACGGTTTTTTTTCTCAATCGTTTTCTCCAACTTAAACAATTTTTCCCCTCATATATCATTCGATTTCTTAGTTTTTAATTTATTATTCTGACGTTACCTCTTAGAGGGTAAGACGATGAGGCCTTAAGGAACATTTTAGCAATTTTGTTTTTCCACCCGTCAGTTTCATTGATGCGAAATATATTCATAAATATATATATATATATATATATATATATATATATATATATATATATATATACATATAGTTAATTTATATATAAACGTATAATATTATAAGGTGATATGAAATATTGTGTATATATTTTCAGTATTAACTTTACCTTTCCCTAGCCCGGGATCGAAGCATCAACTATCTAGTTGATAGTCGGAAGCTTTGACTATAACGCCATGGGAGTGGGGCTCGGAAATAATATCTACAATGCGTATCATATAAACATCGCCTACCGCTTCACCGTGCTCAATGTGTTTATTTAAAAAAAGTTTTGCATTACGCTAAGACGCACCAAAAAAACATCACCTAACGACAGTACTCTACCTAAGAAGATTGGCTTATCTATAGACAGACTGTTATGCTGTATAATAGCTCTTCGGTGCGGCTAGACTAGTACCCCTCCCTAGCCCGGGATAGAACCTTCAACCAGTCAGCAGCTTAAACCATTAGGCTATGGGAGAGCACTGTGAATTATATATACAATGTCTATTAATATAAATGTCGGTCAATGCTTGACCGTGCTCGATCTTTACATATCGATGTGGTTACCAAGTTATATTCTATTTTAACTTATCAGTGGTTGATCCGTGTCAACTGGTTGTGTGGTTTGATTTCTGCACTCGAAAATAGTTCGATGGTTTGACTGTTATATATTAACAGTGAATGAGATTTCTGTAATTGGAATAAGGTATGGTTCGGCCATAGTAAGTGCACACGCTCAGCTATTATCTGTTCTTTCGAGAAAAGGCGTGTACTGTCGATCGCCGGAGGAGCCTCTATCGAATTTTGCAGACAGGGCAGTTCTCGGCTATTTTTGAACTCCATCAAGGTGCCCGTTCAGGGTAGCTGTTTTCCCCACCTTTTTGCCTTGCCCCACATATTGCTGCTGTGAAAAGAAAGAAAACCCAACCAACGGTCAAGAGACTAATGCTTTCTTTACGCCATTTAATCGAAAAGATTTCTATTAGTGTTTACCCTTAAATGCGTTTTGTTTCAAATATGACACATTTAAACAAAATGCCTATTTGATATAATATTCAACGAAAATGTATTAAACTGAAACTTGTTTCGCACATGCAACGAGCCTGTTGGCTAGTGTGAGTATGTTTAAGTAAGTTGTCGCTAAATAGTTAATCAGTATCGTTGATGTCACGGACTAGTGTCATCGATGTGTCATCTGCCTGATTCAATAACCTAAACTTTTTAATCTGGTCATCATAATGGTAAGTCACAAATATTTTATGATTCTCTAGTGTATTATGATTATTTATATTCTATATAGTGTAGTGTTTTGTTATACATGTGAAATTGTATACCATTTGTTGCACATTTGCAACATCATTTATTTTTGTTCAATAAATATATTTTTTTTTTGCCAGGAATCATTTATACTACTTTTTATTAGACCTATGAAACATTTTTACTTGATTTATTTTTTCAAACTAATATAAAAAAAGAATTTAAGGGTTAATTTTTATTAAAATCGCAAACAACAAAGTGTACTTGCGTAGCTGTCACTGCAGCAAAAATAGAGACAATGTAAATTGTAAAATATATAATAAGGTATTTCAGATTCGTACATACATAGTCACATTTTCACACCTATTTTACAAAATGAGACTGTCCAATCAGCAAAAATCGTGCTTGGCGATTAATCTGATGTCAGTAAAGTGAAAGAATTCCGACTATACCAATTTAAAATAAAGTGTTCCAAAATCAAATCATATCGGCCCATTAAATAAAACAGTACAATTATATATAGATACATTTCAAAAAGTGACATTCGTTTTATGCTGTGAATAATATTTAGATGGTAATTACCTTTACAATAAGAAGACAACTATTTGTTGTTTTGAAAAAAAAATTAAATTGCTACAATTTTGAATAAATAAGTACAAATATTCGTTTGAGTTTGAGAATATAAAGCTGTAATGACAAGTATTTTTACAGAAAGGAAAATATTATAATTAAGAGTAAATTATACCGATTGATATAAAAAGCTATGTGAACTGTCAACGTGGTTCCACTAGTAACATTTCAATGTGTGTGTATGTGTAAAACTAAAATTAGAATAGAAAATTCAGAAGAGTGAGATTTTTTCTAATTAGAAGTCGAGTGAGAGTAACGTGTCCCGGTAGTGACGTTAGAGACAAGGAATGACGCTAATCTGAGTTAGACAATGGCCAGAAAACATCGTTATCTTTGGACTGAATTGTCAGAGAGAGAGAAGGAGAGAGAGAGACAGAGAGAGAGAGAGAGAGAGAGAGCCAGATACAGATACAGAGAGGGATATGGCTCAGTTATGGTCAGGATAGCTGATTCAGTGGTATATATTATGAGTAGACTGGCTGACTTTGCCAGCATGCTATGATTTCGAAAAGTGTTCTACCTAATTAGTTAAAACGAATATTTTAAATAATAGACAACTCATAAGTTTCTTGTAAACACAACACTTTTGCATTTATTTGTAAAAATAAAATGTTAGTAATTTTGATACACATTTATTCATCTTTTAATAAAATTCAAAAAAAGAAATAAATTCGCTTGAGAAAAATACCGTGTCGTTAACGGGATACAGTAAGAGATATTTAGTAAGTTATCAACTTTTTTATTAAACTATTTTAATCAATTACTGTCAATATCGATGCCTATATTACATATATAGACGAAATAGAACAATAAAATTACACATGTATTACAGCAAACATTTATTTAATCTGAACTGTTTAAAAATAAGTTATTCTAATTGGGCAGTAACATTATTATTTTGGATCGTTTTTCGGTAACATATGTAGAGTAATTTTAAATACTATGTTGCACTATCGATTTTAATAATACTAATCTGTTTTAATGGTAATATAGGAGTGATAAATTAAAAAAACACAACTCTCGCATTTATTCATTTAGATATTTATTTTAATTAAGATATTTTAAAACCAAGTACTTCTATAAGTGTCTTTATTAATAAGGTTTGCGGGATGTTATTTAAAGAAAGAATGAAAGGAAGAATGAAAGATGAAATAAAGAGAAGAAAAGGAATAAGATTAAGAAGAATAAGAAGAACAAGAAAAAACTACTACTACTACTACTAATAATAATAATAATAAGAAGAAGAAGAAGAAGAAGAAGAAGAAGAGGAAGAAGAAGAAGAAGGTGAAGGTGAAGGTGAAGAAGGTGAAGGAGAAGAAGAAGAAGAAGAAGATAATGACGACTCATCAAACCTCGGAGAAAAGAAATATGAAACGGTTCAGTCGATGAAGTGGGCAGACTGCGATGATTGAAGAACACCTCAGACTACGTCAAACAATTCATCGTAGTTAATTTATTTCTACCCCAAAAAAGGTAATTCTGGATTGCTAAAAATGTTGCCGTGGTCGGTCTCGTCGGCATTTCTGGTTTGGTCTGCTTCAGGCACCCGGCAACAAACAAATCCGTCCTACCTGAAGTAAGAGGTAATGGTTTTGAGAACAGTCTCCCGTGACCGAGCAGAATCATACTCCTCTTCGATCTAAACTCAAGGGGGTGTCCCAAATACGTAGGGTAAGGTTAAGTCTATTATAATAATTACTAATACGAATATAATACATCTTTAGATCTAAAGCTGTTGCTATTGCAGACTAAAATATAAGTTTTAGTTAGTACGATTAAAACCATATTCATATTAACATCATTAAACTGCACAATGAATATCTTTGTTTTTGTTTGGAAAAATATACGATAATCTATTCATATACTAAAGCTAAGTTAATCAACATTGATTTCTCTAAATCTTTGTTTATATGTTTTATTCTTGTACAAATTAACGCTAAAGTATTGCCAATGTTTAATACGGACGTATGTTTAAAAATGCCCATTTGCATTCGTTTAATTAGCAATGATTTGTAATTTACTGACAAAGATGTGCATCTTACTCTAAATTTCTGTTTATAACTTTTCAACTCTTTTATTTTGTAGTGTTACCCTCTTCTCTCCCCTGCTTTAGTTTATAGCCTCTAATTTCACATTCTCTCTTCTTTTCTCTCCCCTATATTTCTGAAAGTGTGTCAGAAATGTAAAAACAAACGAATATATAAATTTAAATGTGCATTAAAAGAAAAAAAAGAATAACTCGGAAGTAATACAATGTAAGCTGGAGTTGAGAGTTTAAGAGAGGACGTTAGAGAGAGATACACTCACACAGAAACACACACATAAATACACATATATATATATATATATATATATATATATATATGTATATATATGTATATGCATTTTTTATTCATAATTAGAATGTATATATATATATATATATTTAAATATAAATGTTATAACATAAAGTACTTATAATAGCTCAATAGTGTAAGGCCAGAGCTATGTTATATTCAATATATTTTAATTTCATTTGATACCATACCAATGTTATAAAGGGAAGATTAACGTCATTCTTACGTAATGCGGTTTTGTTCTGTGATGCCATCCAGCGTTGCTGAATTTAAGTCGTCAATGACTTCATGGAACAATGCGAAAATATTCACTGCACATTTCTACACTATTTTTTAAAAAATTCTCTTTCTCCGCTGTTTTGTGTATTTTCTTTTTACACCTGAGGATTATTCGACGAAGAATCAAAAACGTTCGTTAAACCTGTGAAACCTATGCAACATATATTATTTTGTTTGATTTTAATACAAAAAAGATCACCAGAAAAATAAAAAAAATAAAAAAGGTCTATTTAGACGAACGAATTCTGTTATTTTTAACAATGTTTGCATATATATATATTATACGGGAAAATGAAAAAGGAAAACGAAAAAGGGATGTTTTTGTTGTGTACAGCAACGTTTCGTCTTTATTTATAAGACTTCATCATGATGATAATATAAAGAAAAATGTCAAGCAAGTACGTGAACATATAGGGTTGACATTATGGGAAGGAAGGAGGAAAGTAGTAGCCACTACTGAAGAAAGCAGTAGGGTTGACGTCCGGACTTAGTGGAGTCAGTAGTGAGGAATGAAAATAAAAGTAAATGTTTATGAAACTGAGTGGAGAAGAGTGGAAAGGTGGGGGTGAGCAGGGATACTGTGGCTGGTTGTAAGAGAAAGAGGTTGGGGGATGAGCTGGAATAATGTGGATGGCAATGAGTGAGGGTGTGGAGGGGTGGGGAAGATTGAAGCTGGAATTTTTAAACAGCTGGCTGCGGCAAAGACTGAAGGAAAAGATAGGTTGGAAGGTTTGGGTTCATGGTAGATTGAGGATGTATGTGTGGTGTGTATGCAGATAAATGGAGGGTTGGTAGAGAATGAGGGGGGCTGTGATTTTGGTGGATGAGTGAACGTCATGCTGTATGTTTCCACACTTACATATCTTCCTTCGTCATTGACCTGCTGCTAGCGCCGCGCATCGACTATTCGTGACTTTAACCTCCAACGTTCCAGGGCGGATCACATTTATGTCCCCTTTACTATGGTTAAAATCAAGTTATGTGTCTTGTATCTTTATTGAAATGTGGATCAAACTCTCCTTTACATGATTTTGATTCTAGAAAATGTCTATAATTTAAGGCTTAAGGAGTCTTAAGAAAACAGTGAAGTCCAAGGAGTTTTGCTTAATTGGTGTCTAATAACTGAATATCAAATTTAATACAAATCTAAATATATTTTTTAAATAAGAGGTTGTGGCCATAGTGTGTCCTCTAAAACTTTTTTAAAATGCTACAAATAACTGAAATTTGAGGTCATTTATTAATAGATTTCTGATACTTATTGTTGAAATTTTCCCCAATTCGGAAGTATCTTAATTCTCAATAAAGGGTTTCCTCCCGTTTTCCTTATAGTATAACACTAATTAAACTAAATATCGCCTACATTACCGATTCTTATGCCTATGCTTATGCGAATTTTCGAACATAACTGTTCGAAAATTCGTAACGATCGGTTGATTTCTATAGGAGTGAATCTTGTAAATGTAAGTATATAACAATACACATATACCTAACTTTATAGAGAGAGAGATATGCGTTCTTATGTATTATAATATCGTGTCTACAACAACAAAATATAGTGTGTATAATATCCCTAGTTTTTGTTGCAGATAGGCAGTTATCAGTGTCTGATTAATATTTCTTAGAAAGTTCACATCCCCCTATTTAGAAAACTAGCAATTCAACGTACCATTGGGAAGCTATATCTTTTTCGCGTAAAAATTCTACCCAAAGTCTACTAATATGTTTTATTAATATTACATAAATTCCATTATTTGAAATAATAAGTTTGAAATTGCAGTAAAAATAGCTGTAATAATTACAACCAACAAAGAAAGGGGAAAATAATATGTCAAAAAGAAAATTAAGAAAACTATTAAGAAATATAATGGCGATATTAATAAAATTAATGATGATAAAATCTTGTGTTGTTGATATGTTTATATTTTGCTCGGTCCATTATTATATTTTCGACTTTTTAATGGATTTCACTCAGAAGATTTTCACTTTATTTTTCTTGTTCTTCTCTTCCCGTTTGCATTAACACGTCATCTCGAATTGTTTAAAGCGACACTGCATTCCTTATTTACATTGTCATTGTTATTAGCAGATTATTGTTATTATCATTCACTTGTGCACGCTTATTTGTTCTTTATTCGTCTTTGTTTTTGCCAGCGAAACACCGCCATCTTTCTTCCCAACCGATTTATGGCCGCCATCTTGTAAATTCTTGCCGGCTCGTTTCCCGCTCTTCACTCTTTCTTTTATTAATTATATTTTCCCATTTGATCGACTAATAGATTTCCTTTCTACTTTATTACTTCGTTTGTCTCTTTCGTTCGTTTTTATTAATTTATATTTTATTCGACGAAAGTATGGCTCTATTCTTGTAATTCACGCTATTCCTTTCATTTTCCTGAGTTCTTTTTATGCTTTCTTTCTTTCTTTTTTATGCAGATATTTCCACTTTTTATTTTATTCATTCTTTAACTAATGTTCTTTAATTATATATTTTTCGGCTTCTCCATTTTACTTTATACTTTTTAATTTTTTTCTATCGTTTCTTTCATTCTTTCTTTCTTGTATCATTTTCTCTATCGGTACCTATTTACGTGCCTCCTACGAGGGAAGAATTAGATACAAGATCGTCTTTAAAGTATTAGGATTCAGCTCTACAAAAGGGAATACTCTGGATTTGGACAAAAAAGTTACTCCTTCACTAATCAGAACATATACTGCACTTTGCTCCTAGCGAAAAAGTTAAGGACTGGTCTGTTTATTCTTGTATATTTTGGTTTATCTTCTTTCTTTTATAATGTATTGTTCTTATTTTATCTTTTCCTTCCATTTAGTATTTAATAATTATGTCTTTTCCCACGTTTTTTCTAATTTTTCAATATATTTTTACTTCTTTAAATTCTCTTTTTCTATTTTATTTTGTTATTTATCTTTCTTTCCATTTTTTTCATATTCTTCTATCTCTCTTTTTCCCCGTTAAAATGTATTTCTATATTATTTTTGCAATGTTTCCCGTTTCATTTCACATTTTATTTTATAGATATTTTTACCACATTAATATTTCCTTTATTCGTTTAATATTTTAAATTTAATCCATGTTTTAATTGATTCTAAACCTTTTTCTCCTTTATTTTATCTCCATTCTTTATTTGCGTCTCTCGCTATAATTTGTCATTTTAATTCACTCATAAATATTTATGTATCTTTAATCCTTACATCTATTTTACATTTTTGATATTGGTCCTTTTTTATTTACTTTTTATTTACTTAATATCACCTTAGATATTTCCTTCCATCGTTTTATTTTTGTCTCTTCTATATGCTATATCTTTCATTTTTAATAGGTAATTTTTCGTAATTGTTTCTCTTTTTCATTCTTGGCTCTTTTATTTGGAATTGTTTTCTTTTTGATTTGTAATTACTATTTCATTATTCTTTAATTGGTATCACTTTTTAAAAATTAGTATCTCTTTTTTTAATTAATGTTTATTTCTGATATAATTAGTATACCTTTCTTTTTTTACTTGGTGTTTATTTGGTGTTTATTGATATATCTTTTTTGAAATTGTAACACCCTTTTTAATTATTATCTCTTTAATTTAAGGCAGGTGAAGCTAGGACAGTAGCGCTTGATATATCCAACGCCTTTGACAAGGTATAGCATAAGAGGCTCGTCCTTAAAAATTCGGTCATATGGTATTACTGGACGAATATTTAATATGATTAGATCCTTCCTAACCAAAAGAAAAATCCAGGTTGTCCTCGATGGCCGTTCATCTAAACAACATGACATAAATGCTGGTGTACCCCAGGGATCTATCCTTGAAATTGTGTTGTTCCTGATCTATATAAACGATCTCCCTGAGGACATATAATCTGAGATTGCTTTATTTGCTGACGATACCACGATTTACTCTCGCCATGTTGGCAAAACAGACGCGATCATATCCAAGGAAATGGTTGAATCCTTAGAAAATGACCTCCAGGCTGTAGTGGATTGGGGTCATCAATGGTTGGTAACTTTTAATGTCGCAAAGACAAAGCTCCTTTCCTTGAATAACTACAAGAGACCTCTCCAACCACCGATTGCTATGGCCAATATCACCTTACCTGAGAGTTCATCATCCAAACTCCTCGGCCTAACATTCACAGGTAACATGAATTGGATCAAATAAATTGAAGACATTGCCAAGGCTGCCGCAAAGAAGGTTGGCTCCCTCTACTGTGCTAGTTAACTCCTCACACCTGACATTATCCTGTATCTCTATAAAGCTACCATCCGCCCATGCATGGAGTATTGTTGCCACATCTGGGCTTGGGCATCATCTACTACTCTCTCCCTCCTTGACAAGGTCCACAAAAGAGTCGCCAAACTAATAGGTCCATCACTGTCAACCAAGCTCCAATCCCTGTCACATCGCCGCAATGTAGCATCCTTGTGCTTGTTTTACAAATACTTTAATGGATTATGCTCCGATGAACTGGCTACTCTAGTGCCCCCTCGACGTAAATTTACTAGATCAACTCGACAATCAACTAAATCCCATCCATTCACTGTAGAGGTCCCCAGATACCGGAGAGCTTTCTACTCAAATAGCTTCTTTCCTCGCGTTGCTGCCCTCTAGAACTCCCTCCATGCCTCGTGTTTCCCCGACAGTACAGACATACAGACATTTAAAATTAATGTAAACAGACATCTCGCTGCGCAGATCCCAGTTTAGGTTGACCCCTCCCATCCTTTTCCCCGTTTCTTTCTTCTCAGTAGTCCATTACGTCTACAGTGGCGGCCTGCCTTGTTTGGTGTGAACTTCGTTAAAAAAGAAAAACTTGTCTCTTTTTTAATAGGTATCTATTTCTGTTTAATAATTATCTCGTTCTTTTTTAATATGTATCTCGTGCTGTTTTAACTGGTATATCTTTTGTTTTAATTAGTTTCTATTTCTTTTCTAGTTATTGTATTTATCTTTTATTTAAATCTTATATCTTCTATGTTTCATTGTTTCTCGCTTATGTTAAATTGTTATATTTCCTTGTTTTATTCATACACCTTTCTTTTTAAATTGGTGTCTCTCTTCTGTGTACGTTTCAGCTTTTATATCAATCTTTATTTTGTGTTAATCCGAGTGTCTTTATCGTTGTGTATAGTAACAACTAACTGCATCACGTGCTGAGGTTAAATCTAGAGGTTTTGCAGAGTGTGTAGTGACCATTTACTTACCATTCGTCTCAGGTCTCATCTGATCAGGAATAGTAGTGTATGTCTTGTTTCTATTCATTATTTTTAAAAATAGAAACAATCGTTTACAGTCTATTTATGTTTAAATTATGCGACTACAAAACAAATTCATCTACAAAGCAAACAAATCATGAATAAATATTTCGAGATATGAAGAAACTGAAACACAAATCATATGACATAAAAATCAAGGAGAATAGAAAGTTGACCTTGGGTTTTCTTTCGGCAACTTCGTAACTCTCGCTTTGGTTATTTTGTTTTTTAGTTCAAACAATCCATGAGCGATTTTTCTGACAAAGATTGCGAATAATCGATGTTTTCTGCGTCGGAATCTATCCATCGAACACTTTTCATTAGCTGTTTTTTTTACCTTGAAATAGTATCTTATTAGCTGTATACATCAAGTGGCTTCATGCCTTGTCTGGAGCGATTTCCATCAAAACTCGAAAAGCCGTCAAACAAAACGATCAACCAACATTATACTTTAATTCTGTTAATTATTTTTTTTCGTGTTAGTGTAATTATATCATTCATTTCTGTCTGAATACCATTATACTTTTGTTATGTAGAATTTCTATTTACTGAGCGATTTTTGTACTAACTCGTCACCGTTATTTAGGCCGAAATGCCACTCGAGGATAACGGTTAATGGGTGCGCCAGGTAGACGGTGTGACAAACAACTTCAGGATTTCAGATGATGGTTAAAACTGGTCAGAATTTGATCATGAGAGGCTGGCTGAAAGAGAATTTGTTTACATTGAACTTGAAACGACCCTGCTTTAGTCAGCTGTGAAGCAGCCCATGGGAGTTTGCTCTGCAGACGGATGATTCTTGAAAATAAACTTTTATCATAGAAGTTCTGCTTAGCTCCAGGTTCACATATCAAGAAAAAAAGAAATTATTTACAGTTATAGATATGCGAGTTTTTCGTTTTTATCTATTTTCTTAAGTAGGTGAATTTACCCGGCGTTGCCCGAGTTGAGATATATTGCCCAGAAACTGGCTTAGAAAAAATAATTTAAAACTATTTGTTTTTTTACATTTTTTCAATAGAATTTTTTGAAAAATCGATTTAGTTGTCCTACATATTATTGTTGATTTCAATAAATATTGCTTAACAGTAAATAAAAAGCAATCCAATGTGCGGTAATCGTGAATTATATTCAACAATAAAAAAATGAGGAAAATAAATAAATTCAACAAATAACTTTCATCAATGTAAGAACATTTAATTTTCTATCGATCTGCATAGCTTTTCAGTTGTTGAACTTTAAGAAATCTTGTATTTGCATCGCATCTTTGGACGACTAAGTGAAAGGTTCAGTATAGTAAAACGTATTGTAAAAAAAGAACTTAAAAACAGTTTCAGTAAGTTAAAAATATACAGATCGGTCAGAAATACAATTTTAGAACGATTAGTTGGATTGTTATTTAGTTTTCGATTTTTCAGTTGTTAAACATATGACATCGAGCCTTGCATATAAGGTATAGACACAGCAGCCATTTTTTATATCCTTCGAAGCTGCGAAATTAGAAACACTTTTAAAATGTTCAAAGACTAAAAACAGATGCAGGTCGATAAAAAACTGTCTAGCAAGTGTCTGCCCCTTTCTCATCGCCGCTCTGTGACATTCCTGTGCATGTATAACAGGTACTTCCACGGAATGTGCTGAGACGACTTTACTGTGTATGTACCTCACAACGTAAATACCATCGGCAAATCAGACTAGCAGCTAAACCCGACCTCTTTTACCTAAAGGTTCCGATATGTCGAACTATTTTTTTTTCAAATTGCTTCTTTCATCGACCACTTGCTTTTGGAATTCCCACCCTGTTCTTTGTTTTCTCGATTATATACACATGCAGAAATTTAAATGCAGAAATTTAAATGTAATGTGAATAGATATACAACTTTACACTTAGGATGGTTAGTATAGATCTGGTCTCACAGTAGCCTCTTACGTTTCGGTGGCAATATGCCATGTTAGGGGTGAACTAAAGTTTGTAAAAATTGGTTTCTCATTTGTATTTAGATTTTTATTTCATTCTTCTTTCTCACTCTCTGTCTTTCTCTCTGTCTCTCTCTTTCTCTCTCTCTTTCTCTGTTTATATCTCTCTTTCTCTCTCTCTCTCTCTCTCTCCCTCTCTCTCTCTCTCTCTCTCTCTATATATATATATATATATATATATATATATATCTTTGCCATATTTCTATTCTTTCTTTCTATTAAACTATTTTATTATTGTTTTCCTTTATTCTCTTTTATTGCACTTCTTCATTTAGGTATTTCGTTCTTCTCTTCTTCTCTTCTTTCCTTCTTTTCCTTTTATTTTTATTTTTTCGTATGGCACCCTTGCTTTCTTTCATTTACATTTCGCACTCAATGCTCTCCTTCTTCATTTCAGTCTTTATTTAATTTTCTTTTCTCATTTTCACCCCTCTTCCTTTTTTTCTCTCTCTTTGATCCCTTTCTGTTCTTTATTTCACTCTCCATTGCCTCTTTTCTTTCATTACGCTTTCCTTCATTTCTATTTTCATCCCTTCCTTTGCTTTTCATCTAGTTTTTCTTTCCATTCTTTTCTTTTTTTCCATTGTTTCTTCTTTGGTGTCTGTATTAAATTATTCCATATATCTTTCTTTCTTTTATTATCCCTTTCTACTTTTCTTACCTTAGTTCCTTCTTTCTTTCCGTTCGTTCTTGCATTGTTCTTCAGTTTACTCCGTGTGTTTTCTTCATTTATCGTCTTATTCTTTTTTCTTATCGCGTTTCTGTTTAATTATGATTTACTGCTTTTTCTCTCAGTCTCCATTCCTTCTTATCTTTCATTTCGTTCATCTTCCCTTTCTTTTCTTTTTGTTGATCCTTCTTTTCTTCTTTATGTCCTTCTCCATGCATTCTTTTCTTTCTTTCTTTAATTCCTCATTCTTCCTTGCTTCTATTCTTTCTTTGATATTTAGTTTTTTCTTTTATTTCTTTTATTTTTACTTCTATATTTTCTTGATTTCCTTTTTCATTCATCATTTTCTTTCATTAATTCACACTTCTTTTCTTTACCTCATATTTTTCTATTTTTCTTACATCTTCTATCATTGGTTCTGTTCTTTTATTATCCCTTCCTTTTTATTCATTGTGTTATTCTTTTCTTTTTTATACTCTTCTATCTCAAGTTCCTGTACTTTCTTTATTTAATTATTTTTTTTATTTCATTCGCTTTCTTTAATTATTTATTTTCTTTCTTCATTTATTCTTTATTTGTTTTATTTATTTCTTAATTGCTTCCTTCGTTTCTTCATTTAGTCTTTCTTTACCTCATTGTTTCTTTGAGTTTCCCTTACTTCTTGCCTTTACTTCGTTACTCTGTATATCTATTCCTGCTCGTATTCTTCTCTATCTCTCCTTTCTTTTCATATTTTTATATTATTTTCTTTCATTCCCCCCTTTCTAACCTATTCTGATCCTGTATTCTTCTACACCTTCCTCGATTCCTTCTTCAGTGTATTTCTTTAATTGTTCCTTATTTTATTTCACTAGTGGTTCTAGCTTTCATTCCTCCTTCTTTCTTTGTAAATCTTGAAGTTTCATTCCTACCATTATGAATTTGCTCTTTTCTCTATTTTATTATTCCTTCCTTGGTTGCTTTCTTTCGTCCTTCCTTTCTGTTCGTTCTTTCAATATTACTGCTTTATTTTATTTCTTTTATTCTTCAATCCCCCATTTCATTTTTTCATTCTCCATTATTATTTCCTTTTTATTCTTCTTTCCGTTTTTGCTTACTCTTGTTCTTCTTCCCTTTTTATTCTTCTTTTCTTCTCATTTTTCTTTCATTTTTTCTTTTTTCCTAGAGTGCTACGCGTCTTTAGCACTCTTTTATAACCCCAGCACCTATTCTTTTCTTTTTCCCACTAAATAAATGGATGTCTTTATTTCAGTCTTAATTCATTATTCTATCACTCTTTTCTATTTCCACTTCTTTTTCATTTCTATTCTTCTTCCTTTCTTTCTCTTCTTCTTTCTTTGCTACTCATATTTCCTTTCTTCCCCCTTCCCCTTCTATCACCATTCCCCAATTCTCTCTCTCTTTTTCGCCATGTCTTGTGTCGAACGCAGTTTAATATTTATTCACATGTCGTCCGATTTAATAAAGACGAAGCTAATTTAATTGTGTGCCATTCCCCACTTGTTATTTGTTATATCCCCATTCTTATTTTATGCTTCTTCTTCGATTCTATTCTTAATCATTTGTTTCATCGTCGTTCTTATTAGTCTCTGTGCTATTAATATTATTCCATTGAATATTTCCCTCCATTATTCGCGGTTTGTTTTATTATTTTCTGCCTGTGTCATATTTTATAATGCAGTTATTGACTGATGTATTTTACATGCAGCATCTCCCCCTTTCCAACCTCCTCTGAACATTAAGAAATATTCATTTTAAATCATGCCTTTAATTTATGATTAAATGTAGTCTTTTATTTCGACTTCATTTATTCATTTATTTTTATGTGGCAATAAAGAAATATTAGCTAAATAGCAGATTGGAAAACTGCCAGGCGCATTTCGTTCCGTTTCGTTTCGTCTCCGATTCCATGTTTCATATTACTTTGTTTCCAGTCTCGATTTTCCATGCCTTCGGGGGCAACTTCCATGTTGTTTTATTCATTTATTTATTGTTTAATATTAATGGAATATCTCTCAGTTGTATTTTTTTATATATTTTATGTTTTGTGTTTTCGATATTTTATTAAAAAAAAATTAAAAAGGATAGAAAAAAACAGGCCACACTTTTTACTAATTATGAATAATTTTGGTGTGGGTAAGTTATATGATTATGGCTATTAACAATGCTCGTATTTCTTAATGTAATATTTCAAAAGTCTCCTTTTATCAGATTAGTTTTTTTTTTAACAAAAGGATGTGCATATTTTTTACATATAAACTCAATTTTCAATGGATAATAACCGGATTAGTTTTTACCATTATGTATGAAATAAGATGACGAGATATGTCACTACTTTGTTTCAGGTTATCTCCCTTGCATAAGAACTCTCTATTTTAAGATAATCTTTAATGTAAAAGATACCCCGCAAAATACATATACAGTACACATTAACTTCAGTCAATGTTTGACTTGCCCACTAAGTTTCAGTTATGAATTAATAACACCCTTTGCTTTGTGTAATTTGGATAATTCAGACTACTGTTCTCATCTTGAGTGTTATTCTCACAACGTTTCAACCGATGATACCTCCGACCGTCTTCAGGTGTGTATTGTCGAACTCGGGAACTGCACGAAATTTCGAACAGAGTCCTTTATTTAATCCGTGGGGGTAGTATTCTCTCATTTAGTCAGTTATGACCGGATAGACGCCTTCAGTAATTTGCAATTACTAGTATCCATGCAGGAGACTCACCTAGGACTGAATTGTACATAGTACTTTATCCATTACGTCATCGGTCTTCGCGGACAATTCTATGATGGATTTTGGGAGCCTTAAACTTAGTTTGGTATTTCAGATGTGCAGTCTTACTATTTATCACTATAGATCACTACTTATTACTACGTATTACTATACATTACTATACTTTGTTACTACATATTACTATATATTACTATATTCAAGGCTACATCCTCAGTGTGTGTCATTCATACAAGGCCATCACAGCTAAACCCTGAGCATTGTCAATAGAGAAATGTGCCTGGGTTATTGCACATCGTATCCAGGTTGACTTATCATTGCACGACGATAAAAGAAAGACTGTTTGACATTTCTGACTGAAACTTGGTGAACAAGTAAAGCGTAGACTGAAGTACATTTCTACCAAAGATGTTTGCCTTGCAGAGAAGATTCTGAATGTTCATAGCGAATTCATGTGTGATATTTCTGAGGTCGCACTGTATATAAATTATAGTGTTATAGATAATTTCTTAACAAAAAATGTCCAGTATACACACAAAACTAAATAGAATATTCGTAATTCCATTCCATAAAAATTATCCAGCATCAGATTATTCCTCTTCAATAAAACCTCTCCCGCCTACAGCAAAATGTATCTGTGATTATTCCTAGTTAAATAAAGATTTATAGGCTGTTATTCTGTCTTGTCATTACACTGCATATATCATTGTCTTTAAAAAAATCATGATTACTATTTGTTTAAACTTATTGGTTCTTTGTTTCTTGTTGGTGTTTTTGTGTCCTAGTCTTTTTTTGGCAGTGGCAACGTGCTTTGTTTGGGGTTAATAACCCCAAACAAAGCACGTTGTCACTGAGACGTCAAGGGGCTACTTTGAATTAGGGGACACATCCATCAAGGCATCCTAATAAAGGCAATTGTGCAGGGGGCTGTTTTTTCATGGTACCTTTACATTTCTGCATGTTGGAATAGTCCTGGAAACAGGGAGCTGAAGGGAATTCCAAAGGCTGGCAGTTCAAGGAAAGAAGCTATTGAAGTAGAAAGTTTTTAACCTCTGAGGATCTCTATAGTGAAGGGGAGATTCAGCGTATTGCCGTTTTTTGTTAGCAAGTTTGTCGGAGCACATTCTATTGACGTACTTGTAAAACAAGCAAAAGAATGCAACATTGCGGCGATGAAGCAATGCTGGAGTGTGCTAGACAGTGTGGGACCTTTTATTAGAGACCTATTTGTTGGAGCATGTCTAAGATTGAGAGACAAGTGTAAGGTGCAATTGCCCAGATGTGACAACAATACTCTATGCATGGAGAGATGCTGGCTTTATAGAGAGATAGGGTACTGACAAGTATGAGACGTTTTATACCACGGTAGAGGCAACCCATTTAAGTTCATCAGCTTGGCAGTATTTGTTCTAATTAATGTTATATGCGAATGTACAGTCAGAGAGTTTGAATGTTGGACTGTAGGACTGCTATTAGCAATTGTAATCGGTGACTAAAAATGTGTCTTATCCTTTGAAAAGAACAGGAGGTGTGTATTTGTCGCATTACATGTTTGTATCAATGTATTTCCTTATTTAATTACAGACTGGGGGCTCGTTTTTATATATTCAGCTATTGCCTTGAAATGTTCGCGTTTGTTTTACCTACAGGTCATGACTAGAGCGTGATGTCATTAGCATATATATATATATATATATATATATATATATATATATATATATATATATATATCCATCTCGGGCATAATTTCATCAGGGATCGTTTATGAAAATTAGATACAATGAAGTTTCGAGGATCGACCCAACATGTAAACTTGCATAAATATCATGTTGCTTAGATGTACGGCCATCGATAACAACCTGATTTTTGGTGGGTGTAGGAAAGATCTGATTATATGAAATTATTGTCTAGTGTTACCATATGAATACATTTTCATTAGAAGACCTTCATGTCAGACAATGTCAAAAGTTTAAGATATATCAAGCGCTATCGCCTAAGCTTCATCTGTCTTGTCCAGTGTATGGTATATGCGTTCAGAGATGACTTTTAGGATATCCGCAGTAAAACGTTCTTGCCTGAATCGCTATTGATATTTAGAAAAAGTTTAGGATTTTCCTGGTTAAACTACTTTGCATAATATGTGTTGTTCATACAAGACCGTCAAAAGAAAGCACGTACAACTGTGTTTATTTATTAAGTAAAAACAAGGTGTGATGCGATTAACACGAAAAAAGTTACGTTAACACTTCATTCATGCCGTATGTGTAAAGCTGCTACTCTGATTGTTTCCGTTTGCGTTTAGCTGGGTAAGCATTATCTCGTTTTAAACCATTCTTATTGATTATTATTTAATTTACCAACATTCTTGTCCATCTATTTAACTACATAGCTTTTCTCCACCAGTTACGTCCTGCACATTATTCGGAAGAATTCCGATCGATATTCTTGCGAATATTATTTGGTTATAAAATTTCTAAAAATTTATTAGACGTAGTTTGAAAACATCCTGTGTTTCAGTTGTCCATTGCCCGTTGATGTGAGCCATTTTCTAAACCAACACGAGATTGCCTTTTCTAAAATTCATAACTTACTGCGTTTAAATAGTACTCCTAATTTGCATATGCATACTTACTAAGTGTAATGTTTGTAAAATTAACTATCTTCTGTTCATGGTGTTACTGTTTGATTCCATTTTATCATGTTAAATGGACTCTTTTAGGGTTCTTTAATGCTGAATCATGATTCTTATTTTCAATTATTCACCCCATACGATTAATTGAACATACGTTGACATTCTATCTTTGGACAAAAGAATATTCCCAACGGTATTATTTGATAACTGTGTACTATAAGATTTGTTACGAAACATTTTCATTAGCAAAGTATGAGTAAAACTCTCCTTAAAAAGTACTTTTACTTTAGATGTAACAATTTAAATATGTTATAAGTTTAATATGAAATTCTTTTAAGCGATTCTTTATACAAGTGGCTATTAACGTTTGTAGAGGAAAACATAGTGTCCATGAAATAGAAAACATTTATTTCAGCATAAATACCCGGAATTTAATGAAAGAATGCTATGTATTTTTAAATCTAGCCCATACATCTATATCAACGTTCTTATTCTTATTTCTTATATTTTATAAATATGGATAAAGGGTTAAAATCCCAGTGACACAACGATCCCCGTAACATCACCAATGGTAAGTCATGTTAGCCTGATCAATAGCAGATCGGCCGCTATTTGGGAATAGCAAGTACTGTATATACAAAACAAATATTTAAAAACGAACGTCGGTATTTCCTGCTGACCATGATATACATGCGTCTGGAGACATCTGGTAAATTTAATATTTTCTAGAAAATTGTTTCTACGGAAAAGGCCGGCTTAATCTGCCAAGTGTGAAGACGTACGCATTGTGCTATTAATTGAAATACAATTGCATCGCTTTGAAATCAATCACATCAAATTTATTGGCAGAAAAAATACAAATGTGCAACAAGCCATGTAAAAAGACAATTAGAAGATGTGTACGTCTATATACCGTCTGACTTTTTTATGAATGCTACTTTAGACGTGTTGTACTCTGTTCGACGTATAATTTATAATCTTAACGTTTTTCAAGCGCACTCAACTTTTACCGAGAATCAAGTAGTCATAAATTAACTCAAATAAAGTAAAATATCGCATTTCGTTCATTGATTTGAAGCGTATTAAGGGTTTTACCTCCTTTTTACAATCCTTTTCTTAGGAATACTTTGAATTAAATATGTATATGAGGGCCCACGTGGAGGTGGTTAACATCACGAACGCGAGTCGATTAGGAGACACCGAGACGACAGTGCGAGGCAGTATCATCTTCGCCACGTCTAACTGCGTATGCCTTACTGATATATAGTATTATACAAGATGTAAGTTGATCGACGTTTATTGGATTAAGCCCGTTTTCCTATATACACTAATAACATGAAACACATGCTAACATATACCTTAATTATGGGATTGATTTATGTTTAAAAAAATCTGTTTTAATTATACTAATAGGCAGTAATTCATAATTAACTTAACAAATCACCAATCTCTATCTTAGCTATCTATGTATTTCTCTCGACTCCTCTTACTATATATTGATTCAACAACTCTCATATATTTCTTCTATACTTTCTGTTACACCGGCCGTTCTAACAGAAGAGAAAACACACCGGTTCTCACTATAAATAGTGCGAGTAGACAATCACCAGGGAGAAAAAGGGCAGTATTGTAACTGTCTAGCCGTATGCCAGTCAGTTTCCTTACCTTTGTACCTTTTATGTCAATACACTTGTTATCTTAACCCAACCTCGACTTGCCTTCTTTTTACTTTTGGACTACTTCACAACACTTCATGACCATGTAAAGAAAAAAAAAACGTCGTCATTTTATTTACATATCACAAACGTGTATGTAAATTAGATGGCAAAATAAAAAATTTGTATTTCTTTATGAGAATAATTTATTAATAATCGAGATTTGCGACTTGTCTGTTTGAAGCCGAAACAATTCTATTATTAGTGGTGGGTACTATAGTGCCTCTTCTGTTTTCATAAGACCATCTTATGTATTATTACCTGCAGACTCTTTCACACAGAAGAGATGTTGCTAACCTCTCTCTACTCTATCGTAATGGTCATTTCACGTGCTCGACTGAGCTCCAATCCGCTGCTATACTCTTTGTAGAACATTCACAGCAAGAACTCGTCGATCTACAACAATAACAACTAATTTTCATTTTTTCGCTCTGTGTACAAATAAAAAAAAACGGAACTTCTATAGAACAAAGTTTTTTTCCTAGAAAATCAAATTTCTGGAACAAAATACAGCACGGCTGCTTCGGAGCCGACTACAACATGGTCGTCTTCAATGTTAATCGAAACAAATACTTGTTGAGCCGTCCTCTTGGATAACAATTCATCTTAAGTAATTTTCTACCCATTCCACCCATTTTTTAAAATCGTCTCGTGATGACGATCATCGTCCAACTGGCAATCTCTGTAACCCTTATTCTCGAGTGGCCCCGACCTTTATAAACGGTGAGTCATTACTGAAAAAATGTTGAGTATTAAAAATGTCCGGCCACTTTGCTTGTGATAGGGCTAATATGTTCCCATGCTTCTTACTTTAAAGCAATTATCTTTATCGTACGAAACAGAATCGTACAATTAATGTTATAAATAAGAAGTAAAAATCAGTTATTTGCAAAATGCAAAACAGATGCCAGCGTCTAAAAGCGATAAAGCCGGCAAAGAACGCCGTGAACGCTTTTGATCTCAAGTAAAGACCGCGTGAATTTAATTACACGAATAACTTAATTAGATAGCCGAAAACCTACTGCTCTATATACATATCTATTCAACATAAATCCCCTAACAGTTGTTGCTCGTTATGACGCCGTAATGAACGTAGGAGTCATTAAATCAAAGTAAACCATGACAGATGCATCTATCTTCTCGTAACTACAGTTTGGCTCATTTAAAAGTAGCCCAACTATCAGCCACGGTCATATTGTTATATATTAAATATGTGCTTTTAAGATCAAAGTTTTTTTTAATGTTTTTCGGGGTTGCTATTTCATACACTAGGAGGAGACGGTGGTTCAGTGGATATCGACACCGACTAAAGACCTGGGCGTTCTAAGTTCGAATCCAGTCGGTTATACAGTACTACTTTCACTTAGGGATGTTGTCAACCTTCTCGTGGTCCTTCCCGTAAGTACTCGATGTCTTTCCAGAAAGATTTCCAACTAGAAAAAACATCTGATTCATACGAAAGAAGAATAAGATTTAATACCAAAATAAAACTGATGACGATGTGATTGGCGTGCCCTTATTCTCTGTCGGCCTAAAATATGGTCCTGCGCCGCTGTAGGGGGTCCATCTTTCCAGGCTTTATTTTCTCGCTCTTTTAGTTCATTGCTAATCGCTTAAGGCGCCCTTACTGGGGAATGCCGACGGGACTACTCAGGTAATTTTCGTGTGATCAGATGTTTCTACCTCTAGGGCGTTGGCGTTCCAAATCCAACCTTCCTTATATTTTGTCTAAACTTTCCGCCGTGGGGGAGAAAGTAATAAAGAAACTTGCATGCGAAAAATCTCAAAACAATAACAAATGAAAAACCTATTTCTACTGCCTACTTCATCTTTACCTTCTCCCAGTCGACTAGTATTCAGGATATTTTAAGTTGATCATATTGTGCGATAATAAGCAAGAGACTGCTTGTTTGAAAACAACGCCAGCACTTATAGAATATTGACATAAATTGAGACGAAACTCTAGATATATCCCAGACTAATGCCGTATACTATATGAAACCTGTACGGAAACTGAAAGGCATGAGCTCTTCTCGGACTTTCAGGTACAAACAGACAAACTTATCAGAGGAATTACACCAGCCGATCATAAGATAAAAGTAAACGACACAGAAAAGCTAAAGAAATACATGGAACTTGTCAGAGATATGAAAGAGCTATGAAAGATTAACACTGGTGTAATACCATTAATTGTAGGAGATCCAGTAACAGCCTCGAACAATTTAGTTTTGGAATTATAATTAAGAATTTTGTTTCTAGTCTGCCTGTTATGATGTTCATCATGGATATGTTAAAAACATACATGACAGAAGGGCGCTAGATTTAGTAAGAAGTATCGGGGACATGTCCGCTGTATTATGAAAAGAGGCTAGTAATTTTAATAATAATAATAATAATAATAATAGTAATAATAATAATAATAATAATAATGATGATAATAATAATAATTAATAGATGGCGCCAGCCTCGGCGGATATCACGCCTAGTAGTCGTGAAGGGTCAAGGCAGAATGAAAGACTAGGAAAAGTTGGAATTAAAATGAAGATTAACGCGATACGACACACACTACTGACGAAAACATCCGAAATATTAAGGAAAAACCTCGGATGAAGAAACCAACATATATAACCAGCTAACTCCAACCAATTACTGGCAAGTTAAAATAAAAATAAAACAAAAATATACTAAGTTCATTACACGAATTGAAGGGAAGTGAAAATGTTAAAAATCTCATAATCTGAGAAGCAAACGTCTCCCCTCTTTAAACAAGTTGATAGCATCAACTTCGGTAGATACCGCACACAATTATCACAGAAAAATGAAAGAGAATAGAGAGAGGGAGAAAGAGGAGAAAAACTACACTTCCACTGTAAAGTGTGGGGGGTACTGAAACCTTGAGCATGGTTAATTACCAAATAAGGCCATCGGTCATTGGCAACGAGAAACCAGTGATGAGCAACTGCAATAATGCAAACATGATTTGCAATGAGTATCAAAATAAGCAGAGTGCTCAATATCTGCGGGGCGTGATGACATTCAGAGTTCAGGATACACAACTTGCCAGTGCGCCATCGCTGATAATTACTTGTGTCAGAACTCCCAGTAAATAACGATGCTACTTCTATTATATTCTATTACTTCAGTCAGACGGATTGCTATATAGGTCTAACTTCAAAAATCCGACTCATAAATATATCTATAGTAATCTTATTATCAACTTTGATATCTTAAAATAAGCGTTCCTTTGAAATATAAATAGTAGAAACTGTAAAGTATGTTAAAAGAATAAGTACCAAATGTTTTTATTTTCAAAACAAAATTAAATTATTAAATAAAAACAAAAAATGTATAGCACAATTCAGACTTAATCAATATTTGCTTTTCTATTTTTGCTCAATTAAATAAAGCAATGACGTGTTAAATCTAACTTGTTGCATATGTTTTTCATACAATTTAATTCTAGAAAAGAAAATTGTCCATTATCTAACAATTGTTTAACAACTTATACTTTATGAAAAGCTAGAGTAAATAAGCTTGTAAACATTGAAGACAAACTTAACATACAGGCTACGAGAACAAAAGATGTGCAATAGTAAATATTTCCACGAGTATGTATGAATAAATACCGCGAAATTCCTATTTATCTACGTCCCACAAAGTAGAATGTGACACAAGGTCGGAAGGTGGGAATTTGTACTCTAGAGGAAGAGTACGGAATTTCTTAAAAAATTGCCTGGGCAGGGCGCCTCAGACAGTAAGCAATAAACTTACTCCTCCCCAAAGAGGGGAGGCAAAGCCTGGGAGGGGGTTAACCCTCCATAACTGCAAAGGACACTCGGAACAGATACTACACTTTGATCTTAGCCAAAAGACCAAGGAAGCATCCGAATACCGCGAAACTAGTGATGACGTTAATATATGAACCTTGTTATCTTGTATGTGGGCTCATTTGTCTCAGTGCACAATGAATGTCGTAAAAAATACGTCATGTAGAAATCACGTTACAACAGGTAAAAGACATCGGGAAAAGCTATATTATGACGTCATAAGTGCTGGAGTAACATTGTTGTCTTTATCTTACTATTATAGCTTATTGCTATCATTATTATTATTACTATTGTTGTTATTATTGGTATCCTATTTAATTGCAATATTAATTTTATAATTTTATCATTATTATTATTCAATTTTACTATGTAATCAGCCAAGCCCTATAAAATCATGATTCTAAATATCTCGATCCATGTCCGTCTACTAGACGTAAATCTTAATCCGTGAAATGCTTTGATGCCCTACATGGAATTTTCTTAGAATACGTTTCTGCAGAGTCGGCGGAATGCCCACCCGATCACTGTACATTACTACATCGTTGCGGATGAAATATGCTTCCAAAATTTCTCGGTGTTTATAGCCTTTTTATGTTCTTCAGAAAATCGTTGTTCATCGCGTTTCCCTATGTTGCTTCGAGTGTTATCAGAAGCTTCCTAATAACGGTACACAATTTATTTTTTACCACAACTTCAGTTTGTAGAAAGGCAATCACTGTTGTTTTCAAAACGTTACGATTATTTTTATATCCATTTAGACAATCCGTCAGCATGACTGATATTTGAAAATCGGAGATAATTTATGTTGTAATTGTAATTTAGGTTAATGTTCCTCCATCTCTGTAGTCGTTTCGCAGTATGCGGTAGTAAACCCTTTTTCGATCCATAAATTGTTAACAGTTGTTAATTGTCGGTTTGTTATTAAAAATGTCTTGTGAACATAACGATGAAATTGTGTGACTGCAAAAATAATAACCAACGCTTAACGAGTTCTAAAAGTAGGAAACATATTGGATCTGGACAACGGAATGCCAGGAGGCATTTGAGAAAATAAAATATTATCTCACTTCTTAATGAATGTTAATCTCTTATAATCCAGATTGCTGAATTGTTCTAGCTACTGATGCTTGTTCATACCACATTGGAGCTTCAATTTTACACAGAATGGAAGACGCTTAGCTGAAATCTATCGATACGCGTCTCGGACATTATTGCCTGCTGAAAGCTGTTACCTAAAAATCTTTTAAAAAGCGTATAATTTAGCGTTCGTCAAGATGCAAAATACATCGTACAGAGTGGAGTGTAACATATAAGCAAAATCCGTGACAAAAATAAAATTAATTAACTATATGAATATTCTAAATGCTCGTAGCCTTTCTTTTTTAACCTCCAAGCAGAAAAAATAAGCTTGTTAAAACTAATTTTTGTGTTTGTGTTTCACGAAAACATCGACATACTTTTTGATTGTTTTTTTTTCGTTTTTTTTTTCGCGGTCAAACTAATTAAATGTCTAAACCTTGATTTGAAAACTTTTTAGTTCTACTTAGAAACAAATATGTTTCTTTAATCTATTTCGCGACGCACGAGGTTTTTTTCGCGACACACTTTGTTAAACTTTGTTTGTTAAACACTCAGTTTTATTTTTACTTATGTTGTTATAGTTACCAAATATCCGGAACATGCCACCAAAAAAGGTTTTTCTAAAACTCAAAATTCCCGTAGCTGTAATAGTTATGTAGTATCCGAAAGAAATTCGGGTATTCGTTGCCGGTGTAGTGTTCAACATAAATCTGGGTTATGTTCGTGTCCGAATAAGTCCGAATGCCTTGTCGCCATGTTGAGGGACATATGTGTAAATCCTCGTCGCCAGTTGCGTGACCTTGAAGGGTTAATTACAATTAAGACAAAGACGGTGGTATATTTACAAGAGTGTATTTACTAAAGTACATAATAGTATGTTACAGAAAGTCTGCGTCGGATACTGGAGCTATGACTGTCTATACTCTATATATAGTTTCCAGAAGTATCTATCTATTCCAGAAATACGGTAGATTACCATAACACTATAACAAAAAATAATGATAATGATAAATATAGTAATAATAATAATAATAATAATAATAGAGTCATTGGTTTGACTAGCATTAGCCTATTTGGCAAACTCACAATGCACGTAGTAAACTCAAGCTTCATTAGTAAACACTAGCAAATATATGCTCCCTCCGGTAGCATATTTTTGCTAGGCTGCCGCGTTAGAAATTAACGCTGACGTGTAAACTGGTGTAGCCTCAGTCATTTTTCTTGGGTGGTTAGACGTTGATATTCTTCATTTATGACCAAGAATATGTGTAGATGTAAATAAATAAAAAAAGAAATTTCGACCCCACCCCGATTTGTGTATTACCCTTCTCCATAAATAGAAATATTTAAAATTATTTTTAAATCAATATTTATTTTAATTAAACAATTGGATTCAGTGTAATTGTTAAAACCAACAATTTAAAAAAATGAATGCAGCAAACAGTATTTTTTGAATAGGAAGAAAGGTGTCCATAAAATAAAATAATAAGAACATCATTATTCTTTGACTATAGGATCTGTGCTGACTTTGACGATGACCCAAACACTAACCCTAACCCTCATTTTGACTCTGACCCTAACCCTAACGATGGAGTCAAAGCGCGGGTCCTAAAGTGTTAAAGCACCAAAAACTCAAAAATTGTGAACATGGTTACTTATGTAAATTGTCTCGGAAAGGAAGTTTACCTAAAATAACTTCGTTAGAATGTGTGTGTGTGAAATTTCTTAGAATGTGTGTGTGTGTTACAATGTGTGGGTGTGTTTTTTAGTAGTAATTTTTAAATTGATTTTTATTTTAATCAAACAATTTGTTTTAGTGAAATTGTTAAAATCAACTATTAAAAAAACAAACTAAATACAGCGAACAGTATTTTTCGAATCGGAAAGAAAAGGTGTTCATAAAATGAATCAATGAACAAATCTGTACTCTTTTACTGTAGGATCTGTGCCGACTTTGACCATAACCAAAACACTAACACTAACCCTCACTTTGACACTGACCCGAAACCCTGACGACGGAGTCAAAGTTAGTGTGGGTCCTATAGTGTAAAAGCACCAAAATATCAAATGCAGTGAACACGATTACTTATGTAAATGGTCTACGAAAGAAAGTTTACTTGAAATAAATTCGTTAGAATTTGTGTGTGCGTGTCTGCGTGCGTGTGTGTGTTTAATGACCTTTTTTAATTAAACAATTTGTTTCTAAAATCAGTTATATTATTTTTTTTTGACAGGAAAGAAAAAAATCACATATTTTATTTTAATAAATGAAACATAAGAACGGTTTGTGAATAAAAGCTTAACAGCGTAAGTTAAAGTAACACGGTAACAGCGTTTGTTTACGCGCTTGTATTGCGTCCAAACTGAGTGACGGAGGGAGGTTATTTCAATGGATTAACGTTCCGCACGCTGTTCAATCAATTGGGCGTAGATTAAATAACTACGTAACGCATTCATTTTTAAATCAATTATTATTTTCATTAAACAATTTGATTCAATAATTATAATTTATAAGTAAGATTATTAGCGAGCAGACTTTTGTAAATACATGATGACATCTGAATAAAACGATCCTGTGTGTGTATTCGCGAATACTAATTTATTAGAAGTTCAAAAGCAATTGAGTATGTAAATTGAGAAATGCCACAGTGTTTATGCCGTTTTTTAGTAGTATATAATGAAGAGGGCAGACTTAGTAAATAGTCGTACAACTCTGATGGAGTTTCGGCTTCAGACAGACAGACAGATACATAACCTCCATTATTAATAGGTGAACTAGGCAGCATTTTTAGTGTTGCATATTAAAGGTGCAGGCGAATGTCATACTTCCTTCACGTTTGTAATATTTAACAAAAAGCGGAAGGACAACACAGACGATTAGAAATATGTCTGACATGTCCACTTGAGATAATAATGCTTTTCTCTATTAACGGTTTCTTGCAGTTGTTATGAAACACTTCAGTTTTTTGCCAGGAATAATGCGTAGGACCTCTAAGGGATATAACATTTGATGTTTATTTATAAGGCTGACCATTATCTCGTGCGCTCAGTCGATATGGGTGGTCTAAAAGAGAGGACTGAGAAAAACCGGAGTCCAAGATTTCCGGTCAAAAGTTCATGTATTTCATGAGATGGGTAAGGGAGTAAAGAGTTGAATTCGACCTTCTGCCCGTGATGAAGTCAGTTGGTTTCTCTGGGGTCTGACAGGCAGTGTGATCTATGTACCCCTCCAAGCAAGATGGGCATTTAGGGATCTTAGTTAAGAGGTTGTGTTTTTATTAAGTCGGGTAAGGGTCTATCAGCTGCAAGTCTATTTTTAAGAATGTTAGTATTATGTATAACTTCAAAAAATAAACCTGTGTTAATAGTTATTTTACACTGGAGTTGTGGTATTATTTAGAAGGGGAGTTTCTTTTGTTACGGCACTAACTGAATCAAACAAGAAATGTTGACCGTCACGACGAGCGGGACGATCCTAGGCTGTTCATGAGGCACACACATGCATGGGTATAAGTTTTCCAGCATTTAGAAAACATAACTTTGATTTAAAAGTAATTGCAGTTAATAACACGATAATAATACATTCTGAAACATTTTTTTTTAAATCACAAATATTCGAAGGTATCTTTCTTACAACCCAGTAACGTAAAATAAATAACATTACGCATGAAACCGATAAGAACATTTACAAAATGCAAAACATAATACCATTAATCAAGTGACGTTAATTCTTCCATCCCAGATTTCAATTGTAAGCGTTTCTTCTGAACTGCACCGGATTTTATTTTACGTCTTACTTACAGTATTTGGTTTAAATGTTTTTGTGACCTAAAAATAATTAGACGAAGAATCGAAAATGATAGTGATACATATGGCACATTTATCATTATTTTATTTTCGCACGAACAGATTATTAGAAAAAATGAAAAAATAAAAAAAAAGAATAGAATTATTCTGTTCTGTTTAACAATGTTTGCTTGAAGGAAAGAATGCTCTCAAAATATACAACCTAAGTATACATATACGTATACATACCCCCACACACACACATATATATATATATATATATATATATATATATATATAATTATTGTATTAAACTAAAAGTAGAATGTATACATTTCAAATGTGAATTCATAGTTAAGGTTTGAAAGCTCAATATACGGGATAGACCAATTTTATAGATAAATAAAAGAAGAGAATAAACATTGTAAGAATGACCAATCTATTGCATCTTCAGTTTTGCAAGACAAGGTGTATTAAAAACTTTTTTTTTCTTTCTTTAAGCCAGGCTTTTCAAAAATGGTTTCTTATCATCAAAAGAATTTAAATAGATAAGTTGGTGGAAAAGAAGACAAAAGTCATGATTTAAAAGATTTGAAAAAGTTATGAAATATAGATGTAAGTGTATTAGAAGAGTGCCGAAATAGCAAAAAATGTCCAGTGCAAAAAATGTCCAGTGAAAAAACTGTCCAGTGCAAAAAATGTCCAGTGAAAAAACTGTCCAGTGAAAAAACTGTCCAGTGAAAAAAATGTCCAGTGAAAAAAATGTCCAGTAAAAAAAATGTCTAGTGAAAAAAATGTCTAGTGCAAAAAATGTCCAGTGAAAAAAATGTCCAGTGAAAAAAATGTCCAGCGCAAAAAATGTCCAGTGAAAAATATGTCCAGTGAAAAAACTGTCCAGTGAAAAAAATGTCTATTGAAAAAACTGTCCAGTGCAAAAAATGTCCAGTGAAAAAACTGTCCAGTGCAAAAAATGTCTAGTGCAAAAAATGTCCAGTGAAAAAAAAATTAATGTGAAAAAAGTTTGGTAATCGAAAGACAAAACTTGACCATTTGAGTATTCGTGGAGAATGCATCGATAGGGTCAAATACTGTAAATTCAGGAAAAATTGATCCATCAAAACAATAGGTGGTTCGGCCATAGATTAATCCTTAATCCCTGTCCACCAGCACTTTAAACTTAAAACCTACCTTCAATTATCCGCAAATACCCTTTTACACATTCTCCACTATATTTTGTCCCTTTGAACACAATCCATTGAATTTGTTAATACAACATTCACAATCAACAATCTACTCCTCAAAGATCGCATAGTTTTATCATTCGAACCATATTTTCCGGTCACCTCTATAATCGCCAATGCGTTCCTCTTATCTCTATATGCATTTAAAATAGTCCATATTATATCATTCACGTATAATCAGCCTAATCCCACCCAAGAATTTGCACTTCGTGTCCCCTGACTAAAGCACACTAACTCCGCCCCCTACCCTAACATCAGTAATATATTAAGATACTTAACATGGCCACCCCTCACCCCTTTAACTCAGCTCCTAATCGACTAAATTTCATATATTCGAATATAACTCAACCTGTTTAATTGACTATGAAACCCTGATACCTCTGGAGCTGGAAAATAGTGTCTTAATGATGTTCCTTGAACATGTAAACGCTCATCGACTAAAACCTCGCATCTTTAACTAACTGCAACCTCTTTAAACTCTTTAAACAGTTGAAATACACAAACTCTCTGAATAGTTACTACTTAAACACGTAAATTCCTAAATCTCAAATCACTTGCGTTCTAATCAACTATGAACCCTTTTATACTATTTGAATTATATATACTTGTGTTAATAGTAGTATTTTAACAAGTTACACACTAGATTTTTATTTTAAATGTGCTCCTAGCCTAACCCTAAAATATCTAACACTCTAAGTTAAATTGTCAATTTCTAATCCCCCCTTTTCTCAATATGGCTAATTATTTCCGCATCGTCACTTAAGGCAAGTCGTGGTATTTTACTAGTTTCCTTGCACCCCACCCCAACCATTTACTGATATTCTTCCTTGTTGGCCAAATCTCATAAAGCAACAGTTGTTGAAATCTTTTTTTTACTGTCTAACGATAAACTGTATCTAATAAACCTCAATCCCATTTCCACTTACACGTCAGGCAGAGTATCCCTCTTTCAACCCTTTCCACCCACCCCTCCCCTGTCCCATCCCTAACTGTCACTGGCTTCGAATGTCACCGAACTATCATACTCAATCTTTTGAAGCCGTCAGATAAACATTTAAACACTTGCGAACCTGCTTCTTTTATTGATTTTACTTGAATTTATAAAATATTTTGGACACAAATCCATAAAATTCTCTTTACAGAGGTCCATAAAAGATTTAAGAAGATTTTAAATCCCTAGTCTATAAACTAATCAACCTTATTTCTACAGTTGATTAATTTCCTCGTTAATGTATAGTAGTTGACCCTATGGATGAATTCTCCACGAATAGTCAAACGGTCAACTTTTGGCTTTCCAATCTAAATTTTTTTTTACCGGACATTTTTTTTTTACCGGACATTTTTTTTACTACACATTTTTTTCACTAAACATAATCTACATTTTCGACACTATTCTCACACACTTACATTAAATTTAATAAGTTTTTCAAATTTGAAAATTATGACTTTTCGTTTATTCTCTGCCAAATAATCTATCTATTTAAATTATTTTGATGATAAGAAACCATTTTTTTAAAAGCTGGCTTTAAGAAATGAACACAATTAAGATTTTTTTATTGGATATACAATGTCATGAATACCTGAAGATGTAATAGATTTGTCATTCTAACATTTTTATTTATCTTTTTTCATTTATATATATATATGAATATATTCATATATATATATATATATATATATATATATATATATATATATATATATATATATATATATATATATATAAACATATTTATATATATATATATATTTATATATATATATATATTTATATATATATTTATTTATATATATATATATATATATTTATATATATATTTATTTATATATATATATTTATTTATATATATATATATTTATATATATATATGAATATATTTTTATATATATAAATATATTTATATATTTATATATACATATATATATATTTATATATATATTTAATATATATATATATTTATAAATATATATATATATATCTATAAATATATAAATATATATATATATATATTTTTATAAATATATATATATATTTATAAATATATAAATATATATATATATTTATAAATATATATATATATATATTTATAAATATATATATATATATATTTATAAATATATATATATATATATATTTATAAATATATATATATATATTTATAAATATATATATATATATATATATATATATATATATATATATATATATATATATAGATACATGGAATCCCTAAAACTATAATAAAACTCAATGGTGAGTTATTTTACCTTTAGATTGTTAGAAATGGTAATCATAATTTATATATGTAAAATTAAGATATTTTTATGATCATATATTAACATTTTAGAACTACATCTAGATATATATACTGCGAACAATAGTGGAGCATATCATTTCCGATATTTGTGACTGGGGAGGTGCATGTGTGGTCATATATATATATATATATATATATATATATATATATATATATATATATATATATATACATATTGAAATCGCTCCACACAAGGCATGAAGCCACTTGATGTAAGTAGAAAAATAAATGCTACTTCAATGTTAAAAACTAGTCTACCATAAGTGTTAGGCGAATAGATTCCGACCCCAAAACAAACATGATTCCCCCCTTTGTCAGAAACACCGCTTATATATATATATATATATATATATATATATATATATATATATATATATATATATATATATATATATATATAATTTATTTAGAGACTGTATATTACATATTTCAGCAATGTACCGCGGTTTCTTCCAAAATGGCAGATTTACATCTTTAGTAAATCTTCGTGCCCAGTGGAATCATTGGCAAGCTGAAAGGATTGTAGGCACGCCTGACAGGGAATGGCGTCGACAATGACGGAAAAAAACGGTGCATCTCTGAGGGTGTCCCCGAAAAAAATCCGGTGTGGGAAGCGATTAACTAGGGCTCAAGAAGGCCTTCATTTTTTAGGAGGTTTTATTTATTATTTATTCATCTGTTAGCAAGTTTTATTTATTTATTTATTTAATTATCTGTTCTTTTGTAATGGTATTATTATACCTGAAAACATACGAAAGGGGTGGCTGCATAGTTTACCGTTTGGGCCTGTGAAACTAGTGTGCTTTTTCGTTGTCGTTTTTGGGAATAAAGTTATGTATCGGATTAATTGTTGGATATGGAGCTGAAAGAGGTGATTCAAATATGTTTTTATCGACTTAACATGGTTGTTTATTTTTTTATTCATTTATTTTATTGTTTTTATTTATTGAATCGGTGTTTCCTATTTTCTGTTCTTTTTGTAATGTTATTGTTTTATCTGGTCTGAAAAAAATACAAAGGAGCGGTTATATAGTTTGTCTTTATATCTTAATGGGAAGCGGTGTTTCGTTGATATGTCTCGTTTATAACCAGTAGTGTTCAAAAACAAAAACAAAAAAAAAATTATTAATGGTGTGTTAATAATATTAATATCATATTTGTGTTTATATTTAGTGTAAATTCCTTAAATTCCATATCTTGTTATTTCACTCGTCCTTGCGCGTCGGGAAATAAACTATACACATCTGCGCATGCGTGCATGTATACGCATCTTCGCTCACATGTACGAGGGGTTATTAATTTAATATTTTTTATTTTTTGTGTTTTAAATTTAATCTTTTATTTATTTTATTAATTTTATTAATATTATTTTATTTTATTATAATTTATTATTTTATTTTATATTTTATATTTATTACTAAACTGCTCCTATACATACACACAGCGCACTCGCATACATGCTTGTACACACATCTAGACGTATACGTAGGCCTGTACATTCATCTTCATTTATACAGGGGTGGGCGGGTGATTTGATAATCTATTATATGGATAGTATGAAGCAGGGGTGGGTAGGTGATTTTAGGGGTTAAGGAAACTATGTGGTGTATCTGTAATCCCATGATAGGAGGGTCACGTGGAGATGGGGTATCTGCTGGTAAATGTATAATCCGCTGTGGGTGGGGTTAGTTCTGATGTGATTATCTGTGGTGAAAGGGTGGGGTGCTTATTGGGGAAAGTTTTATCTGGGTTAGGACAAGGTTGTATCAAGATGTCTAAATCTGCCCTTTTGGATGAAACCGCGGTACATTGCTGAAATATGTAATATACAGTATCTAAATACATTATAGTAGCTCTCTTATATGATCGAGCACTTTATTTGATTTCTTTTATATATATATATATATATATATATATATATATATATATATATATATATATATATATAACATATATTCTTCTCTTGCTTTACGTTTTTCTTTTTACTTATTCCTTTTTGTTTTAGAATTGATATATTCTTTCACATTTAGATTTATTATACCCCTTTTTCTTTTCGAATAAAACGATTCCCTTTACTTTATAACCTCTCTCTCTCTAACTCTCTCTCTCTCTCTTTCTCTCTCTCTGTTACGATTTCTCTACCGTAGTTCAGTATCTTGTTGATCTTTTCTCTCTCTCTCTCTTTTCTCACCCACTCCCGCATTCTCTCCCCGCCTTTTCATTTCTCCGTCGGCACAACAAACCGAACCAGATGAAAGCAACTGTTAATTCTAATGGCCGACATTCTCATTACGAAAACTGTCATGTCGACTGTTGTCAGACAAATCCTATTCTGGGGGAAAAATAAACCGAAATTGAGGAGTGTTTGAGAGGGAAAGGAGGGACGGGCTTCGCGCGGTAGTCGTGGGGTGGAATGAGAAGGGCACGTGGTTCGTTTCGTCGGCGTAAATTGGTTTGTCGACGACTCGGTGTGCCTATTTCAGTATGAGTGTCGAATAATTGTATTTGCTCGAGCAGCTTGTTGACGTTTCATTAATTCCACCGACATAAATAGGAACTGTCATTAGTATCTTATTGTGGCGTACATACACTTCATCTATCCCCTCCCCGTGCCCCGATGCACATCTTGTCTTGATGTGCTTGCAAATAGCCAGTTGTCAGTGCGTGCGTATTAATGAGTAAATAAAGAATGATATGATTAGGCAATTCACCTACATCGTTTACATCATTCTATCTACATAACTGAGAATGATATGCCCCACCACTTCGTGGGTAGAGCTTCATGGAAAGTAAAATCGTCAGCTGCCATTCGTGATAATGCAATGCTACTATAAAAGAAATAGATCATTGCTTGACACTTGGAATAGTTAAATAAGCAAAAAGTATCTAATCGGTCAGTTTGCTGAATTCACAGTGGCTCAGAATCTAGGAAAATCTCAGTTTGACGATCTACACAGTCTAGTAACAATGTAGAACTGTGATACGGCGAACATTTTCTGTGGATGACTAATATATATAAATATATATATATATAATATGTAAATAGTCCATGATAAAATAAATAAATAAAGAAATAAATGTATATATATATATGTATATATGAAATATTTTTATAAATATATATTTTTAATTTTAAAACATTTGTAGACAAAGAAAATAACCAAAGGAAAAAAAGGGGGGTTATTATAATGGAATCATCTAACTCTATAAAATAGATGTTCTGTAAAATAGTAAATACCCACTTTGAAAGGAACAACACAGGTAAGGAAACTATATTTTAATACTTTAGAAAAACAAATCTGGAGGCAAAACTAAATCAAATATTTGTAAACTTTTTAAATTAAAAAATAATTATTAAATAGGGAGGTGGTGTCTGATCAACACTGCTGGGATGCCATGATAAAGAAATACTGTTTTGTTTTTAAAATCCCGAAACAGTTTTCATGGTAAACAACTGACGATCTCTTATATATAAAAACATATATAAAAATATATTTATATTAGAGTATATTCTTGGAAGTAAACTAAAATAGTGATTGCAGTAGATTGATTGACTTACTAGACTAAAATCTTTCAACAAATTCTTTTTTTTTTTTTTTTTCCCCAGTTTTGAAGGTTAAAAGAACTTCCGAGACTATATATATATATGACAAATAAAGTATGAAATAAATCGCACGGTATAAGAAACATGGACAATAGAAGCTCTATAACTTCAAGAGTCCATTTGAACATTTCTACCAAATATTACGAGGGCTTTATCAAGAACGAAGTTGAAAATGTTACACAAAACGTATTTTGCCATTTTTTCAACTCTGAGGTTGAACATAAACAAGTTTATGAAGTTCATGCCTTTCCATTATATATATATATATATATATATATATATATATATATATATATATATATATATATATATATATATATATATATATATATACGAGCAGGGCTACTCGGCATTGTACGGGGGATAAAAAAAAACAAAGTAGTAGAAATTACATAGTGTGTCTAATAACTTAATATAAAAACTTTAATCTGTCTTCCTCTCCATAGCCGTCTCTCAAGCCTTCTCTCTTTCCCTCGTCCCCATTGTTTCTCTCCCTCCACCCACTTTCTCTCTACCCTTTTTCCCATCTGATTCTTCTCTTGTTTTATGTGTTAAAAACTAATAATAATGTAATTAATTTCCCCGAAGCCATCTGTTTTAAATATAATAGTGTAATCTTTCATTTATTGCTCTGGGACATAAAAAAATAGCATTTGTAACATTTTTCTGTTAAAAGGTCTACATCTCCCTTTCTCTCATTATCTTTCGCCCTTTCTCTTTTAATACTGTACTGTTTGTTAGGAGGCTTTCACAAAACTGCTAAAAATACCGTTAAAATAAAAGCATGAAGAAAAATTATGTTGATAATAGTTGTTGATCCTGGATACTGCAGCGTAGAACAAATAGTCCGGGTGTATTCCTAATTTATTGCCGCCCTCCCATTTCAGAATAATATGAAGATAAATAATGTTGATTAAGACAAGACTCCGAAGAGATGAAATATATGCCAGTTACGAAAAGTAATACTGTAATCTTACAATGTATTTATCCCGGAAAACACCAAGTAGACCAAATGGCCTCGTCAATATCTAATGTTTTACCTACTCTATTTTAATATATTACGAAAATAGTAATGTTGATGAAGGCAATAGTTTTAAAAGCGTTTTAATAGGTGACATAATCAGAACAACCACTCGAAAAGCGTTTTTCATAGGCGACCTTAACTGTACAACCCACCGAAAAGCGTTTTCCATAGAGGGGCTAAACCGAACAAGTCCCAGACAAACGTTTTCTATAGGGTGGTAAAACTGCACAAGCCCCCGAAAAGAATCCAAAGTTTACCACCGCCTTATGTTGAACAAAATAATCAAAAGTTAAGGGACGCACCTCGGTTATACAACAGAATCAACATTTTATGTAGGCGCGTCTGTTGTACAAAACAATCAGAAGTTTACGTACGTGCCTCCGTCGTACAAAATAATGAAAAGTTTACGTAGGCGCCTCTGTTGTACAAAATAATCAACAGTTAAGAGACGCACCTGTTGTACAAAAATCAAATGTGCAAAGATGCGCCTCTATTGTATAATAGAAAACAAGGTTTAGAGATGCGCTTCTGTTGTACAAAAGAATCCAAAGTTTAGAGACACGCTACTGTTGTACAAAAGAATAAAAAATCTAGAAGCGCGCCTGTGTTGTTGAAAACAATCAAAAGTTTAGAGACGCGCTTCTGTAGTACAAAAGAATAAAACGTTCAGCGAAGCGCTTCTGTTGTACAAAAAATTAAAGGTTTAGAGAGGCGTCTCTGTTTTACAAAAGAATCATAAGTTTAAAGACGTTTCTCTGTTGTACAAAAGAATCAAACGTTTAGAAACCATGCTCTGTTGTACAACGGAATCAAAAGTTTAGAGACGCGCCTCTGTTGTACAAAAAATCAAAAGGTAAATCCGGTCCTCTGTTGTACAAAAAGCTTCGAAGTTTACGGACGCGCCACTGTGTACAAAAGAATCGAAATGTTATGGACGCGCACCTTGTGTAAAAAAGAATCGAAAACTCACGTAAGCGCCTCTGGCGTACAAAAGAATCGAAAGTCTTATGGCCGCAATATTGCATTTCTGTGCTTGTTTTAATAGTACTCCAACGAAATGTACTCCGGTGAACAAACTATACTTATACCCTCTAAACTTAAATACCTCAAACAAACCACGTAACATCAAAATCCTGCCCTTATCACCGTAGAACATAGTAGATTAAGGAAAACTTCCTACTCGAATGGCTTCTTTCCCCGGACTACTTGCGTTCGGAATTCTCTCCCTGTTTTCTGTAATTCTGACGGTACCGTAATGCAGAAATTTTAATGTAATGTGAAGAAATATATTGCTGCACCATTAACTGAGCATACAGCTATGTGCATCGAGATTTATTTGAAATGAATTTAATCAGTTTAGCCTGTTCAAAGTTAAATGAGTGGTCGTGTTGTGTATATAAATATATACACACATGACGGTGTTGTGCGTATATATATATATATATATATATATATATATATATATATATATATATATATATATATATATATATATATATATCTACAATTCCATATATATGAATTAATGTCAAATAAATCTCGACGCAGACTTCTTGAAGCAGCACTAATCATAAACTCCAACACCATCGAACAGCGTAATGATGTCTATAATTTATTTCCGGTAATCAGCAAACTCATCATGGCTGAACAAAAATTAAGATCAGATCTAGGCTTACCAAACCATACAACATTCACTCTATACCAATCTCGCACAATGTCTATATAAATTTAGGGCGATTAAGTATAGATACACTATCAATATTTTAGTAATATTATTAAATGAATACTTTACCTCGTCTTTCTGAACACCTCACCATTCAATCTATCACACTATATTGTAAAATAATCAGGTTGTTTTTTGCACACAGGATGTATGGGCATACACATATGTGCATAATATATATATATATATATATATATATATATATATATATATATATATATATATATATATATATATATATATTACATATGCATCTATTTATATGCTTATGAATTATTTGATAATTATTGGTTTATTAATAATACATAAATAAGTAAATAAATAGAAATAAATTAATACATTCATACATAAATAAATTAACTAATTTTTTATCACTTTTCAGGCAGTCATATTTACAAAACATGGCATTGATTCTACCTTGTGAATACTTGATTGTGACGCCCTAGCTAAGACTTGTGGCCCTTCCACTATCGGTCCCCACGTTCGTTTGACACGATGACAAGATAACACCTTTCCTTCAAAGCTGTAGCAATAAACTAATTTTCAACCAGCACATCCCTCCTACTCCTAAAAACTATATAGATTGCTACTGCTGACGCGCAGCTTTCTTGACTATTAACTATTTTTATTTCTTTTACTCACCAACCAGCTGAAACTTGCCGTCTTGAGGCAATTCACATTGATGCTTGTATGATTTGCTTCAACTTTTTTCATCCTGAAAAAGTCTTACAATAAAGACGAAACGTTGCTGAATACATAAATAATATAGTGTTTGGCTTTCTTTTTTTCATTTATCATGAGGTCGGATTATTTCATCCCTATCATTATTCATTTATATATATATATATATATATATATATATATATATATATATATATATAGAGAGAGAGAGAGAGAGAGAGAGAGAGAGAGAGGTAAAACCGACATCTGAAGACAGGAATTTTTTGCGAAATATTATCCTATCTGGAATCTGCCTCTAACAACATTAAGATTAGCTAGTAAAATTTAGATATATATTTTTAATCATATTAATGATAAACAAAGGACAGGTACCGAAAAAACAATTAAACTCTCACTCTTATATGTATTTTTTATTCTTTCAATGCGCTGATATTCGATACATCTCGGCATTCAAATCGCCTCCTATAAATTATGTATATATGTACTACACCGGAAATCAAAATAAACTTCATATATATATATATATATATATATATATATATATATATATATATATATGTATATATATATATATATATATATATTATATAATTTATATTTAAAAACAAATTATGACATTCAAGATATCTAAAAATGAATATGTCATATTTCTTATAATTGCGATATATTAGCTTGCTGTTCTTATGAATATAAACATAGAGCTGCTTTAATACCTTCTATATTTATAACAATACAATGTTCTTAATTTCACATCGTAGAATTTACATGTTCTATATATCTGTCGTTATTTATAGTTCATTTTAATAATAGCAAAGTCTAAGAATTTTACACACACACACACACACACACACACACATATATATATATATATATATATATATATATATATATATATATATACAGGGTGTTTCAAAAGTCTTGGGAACATAACGATTTTTAATAACTCAAAAACTATTAGGAGTTGAAAAATGAAATTGGTACCGTTGGAAAGGTTAAAGTTTCAAGTTTTGTGGGGAATCTTCAAAGTTGCTCAATATGAGCACCATTCGTCACACGGCAGACATCTAGTCGATAGTCCATTTCCTGCCAAACGCGTTCCAGCATCTTGACGTCAATGGTTCCCACAACTGCCGTTACTCGAGCCTTTAGTTCGTCAATATCTCTTGGAAGGGGCGGCACATAGACTTGTTGCTTGACAAAGCCCCAAAGGAAAAAGTCACACGGGGTAAGATCTGGAGACCTAGGAGGCCAGGGCATGAGAACGTCATCACCTCGCCCAGATCTCCCAATCCATCTACCAGGCAGCCTTGTGTTAAGAAACTGCCTTACTCTAAGACTCCAGTGTGGTGGTGCACCATCTTGTTGAAAAATGAAGTCATCAGATTCTGCTTGTTCCAACTGAGCCATTAACCAGTCTTCCAGCATGTTGAGATAGGATTCACCAGTGATAGTTGCCTCTTCAAAGAAGAACGGTCCATAGACACCTTTCTTGGAAATTGCACAAAACACGTTCACTTTTGGTGAATCTCGCTCGTGCTCAAGAAGTTCATGAGGATTCTCAGTACCCCATATGCGAGTGTTATGCTTGTTAACTTTGCCATTCAGATGGAAGGTCGCCTCATCGCTAAAAACAAGCCGGTCATCAAAGCCGTTATCTTCCAACTTCTCTTGCATTGCAATGCAAAAGTCACGGCGAAGTGGCTTATCAGTGTCCTTCAACTTTTGGACCAACTTGAGCTTGTAAGGTACCATTTGCAGTCGTTTCCTTAAGACACGCCAGACAGTTGCTGGAGCAAGTTGAAGTTCCCTGCTGGCTCTTCTCACTGATTTACGGGGGCTCCGCTGAAAAGCTGTCCGAACTTGCTCAACTGCATCTTCTGAAGTTGAAGGGCGACCTGTTCGCTTACTTGGGCGAAAACACCCATCTTTCACAAATTTAGCATGCCATCTGACAATGGATTTCCTTTCAGGGGCTTCTTTTTTAAATTTCCTGCGAAATGCACACTGAACACATGTCCACGATTCAGTCTTTGCAAATTGGAGGACGCAAAATGCCTTGTCTTGTTTAGAGAACGCCATTACTGCACCGGGAAAGATAACACGAAAATCATTAGTATGACCAAAAACTTGATTAAGCAAGCTTTAAAATGGCACCAGTTTCATTTTTCTACCTGGAATAGTTCATGAGATATACGCATTTGTAATGTTCCCAAGACTTTTGAAACACCCTGTACATATATATATATATATATATATATATATATATATATATATATATATATATATATATATATATATATATATATATATATACATACACTCTTGTAACTTGTGGATACAAATCAATTCATAGCCATGTTCTTTTCAATTTGAATTTCCTTAGTTTCTGATTTCATAGGATTAACAACATTCTTATTTTCTGATTTCTGTAGAATTAATAATGGTATACATTCTAGTAAAAAATATAATGATACTAAACCTAATGCTAGAATTGTTATTTTAATCGTGATGAAAATCTATTATAGATTTAGATTCTCGTAAATGTCCAAAGCTTAAAAAGTAATCAAAATGGAGTTAATTTTGTTTCATTACTTTCAAGTTACTATGGTTTAAATTTAATGCGAATGTGAAATATGTAAATTTTCAAACGGGAGGTTTGTCAATATTATGGCCCCCTAAATATTCTTTTATATCTTTAAAGGAAAGTAAAATTGAGTGAATATTTATGAATTCAAGAATATTATCTATTGTTACAGTTTCACAAAAATAGGATGTATTTGAATGTTAATGTCGACCTTCCACCCCTCTTTACTCCCTTTGCAGGAAACTAAGTCAAACAAAATATTTAATATTTAAACCCTTTTCGTCTAGCATCTGTGTTCAAAAACTAATAATGATCGTTTAATTAATAAATCCTGTTCATACAAATACGTAAACATATCTAACTTTATATATATATATATATATATATATATATATATATATATATATATATATATACTTAGGCAGAAAGTTATTATTCAAGCCAGCGTTGTTGAACGTTACTACAACAACTTTCTCTCGATGTCTAACTTGCCATTTATCCGATACCAGCGCCATCCAACCTCACATTACTACACATAACAAAAGACTACAGTTGTCCGATATACGGAAAATATTAACATCTAACACCAACATAATACACAAAAATTACTGCATTAACGGACTTAAAATACTAGAAGAAATATTCATTAAAACTAAACAGCCTAATATTAACAAAAATAGCTTTCAACACAAGTACTATCATATTAAAAGTATTCCATTATGAAATGAAAATAAAGTAAAATAAATGAATAAATAAATAATAGTAATGATAGTAATAATAGGAATAATAGGAATAAATAATAATAAATAAATAAATAATAGTAAAAATAAGAATTAATAAAATAAATAAATAAACAATAAAACCAAATATACAACAAATAGAATAAAATCAACTCAACCGCACACCCTATTTTGTCTTTCATTCGCCCTTAACGGTACCTATAAAACATCAACTCAAGTATTCTTATTTAAAAAATCTAATCCTGAAGAAGACTGAGAAAGTTGAAAGCGCTCGTAAAAAATGGTCGAATTAAGAACAATCGGGGAAATACACTACGGATTTCCACCTGATACCAGAATGATAGCTCGACGGTTTTAGAACCTCACGAAGAAGATTTACCAACGAGAGGTTCAACAACGCTTGCTTGGATATATATATATATATATATATATATATATATATATATATATATATATATATATATATATATATATGAAAACATTGTTTAAAATTACGGAATTCGTATTTTTAAGTATACCTTTTTTGAATTGTTTGTATTAAAATCAAAAACATAAAAAAATGTTTCAAAGGTATCACAAACGTTTTCGATTCTTCATGTGTTAAAGGCAAATGAACAAAAAGGCTGAAAGTAAAAGATAATTTTTAAAAGACAGCAGAGAAACGCGCACATAAAAGAACGTGTTCATTTTGTTTCAGGAAACATAATAACATGATAATTGTAATTCAGCGACGCCGGAGTGGATGCACAGAACAAAATCACATTACGTTAAGCATTTTAAAATGTTGCCACTGGTTTCATAGGCTGTGTTATTCATTCTAGCTTGTTGTGTATTTTAAAAAATAGCTTTCAGTATTTTAATTTTTTAAATTGCTTTTGAAATGTATTATTTTAGCGTTATATTGATAAATTTATAAAGTTTACAACATGTATGGTGAGACGGCGAGATAAGGTAGTCGTCGTTCATCCAAGTTATCTGTTAGCTGTATTAGTAGTATGGGAGTTTCATTCTTATAAATAACATAGTTTTTTTCTAGTGGTTTTTGGTGTTAGGAGTACTTGTTTTTTACTACAAGATTCTGGGTCAAACATTTCCTATAATAAAGAATGAGTCTAATTATTGTCAATTAAAGATATGAATCTGCGTACAACATTCTTTATGACTTTTTCTTCTAATGTGAAGTTTAGTTCCATTTGATCACAATAATAGATGTAATATTGTTTGAGTTATGATGTTTGATATTATTACCATCTGTAGTGATGTGTTCACGTTTTGAATCATAAATTTGTTCATCGTCGATATAATTTGGGAATTCGTAGTTGATAAGAACTTATTTTATATTTTTTAATTCAATGATTTTTTTTTTTAATTTTAAATATATGCACTCCATGAATTTTAACATTAACAAAAATGTTTCCATGTTTCCGTATTTTCTAGAACATATATTCCAAAATCCATAATTATACGTTTATTAGTTATAGAGAAAACCCTATATATATAATTTAAAAAAATGTTTAATGGATTCGTCTACACACTTTAAAATGCAGCAACATTTTTGTAAGTAACGGATGAATTTTATTAGACAGAAAAACAACACAAGTAAGGAGGACTTTTTTCTTTTTTTAATAACTAATATAAGTAAGCAAAACATTTATACGGAATAAAACTTAGGTTTAGTATACGGAACGTTTATGTTTTTGTCTTTTAAGGGAAGTGGGGTCTGATCAACTCTGCTGGGAAGCCATGAAATTAAATACTGTCTTGTTTTTAAATTTCCGAAACAGTTTTTCATGGTAAAAAACTGATAATCCCTTAATTAATGTTAGAAGCAAACTAATATACTAACTGTAAAAGTTAAATTGACTTACATGAGTGATTTTCCACTGAACGACTTGGGACTTAAGGTTTTTTTGTTTTTTTTGTTTTTTTAATATAGTTTTAATGGTTGAGAAACTTCCAAGACTATATATATATACACCTACTTTTATTAATATACATATATGTACTGGCTGTAAGAAACAAATTACAGAATTATCTGCTATGCTTTCATTTAAGAACAATTTGAATGCTACATATAACCGTTTCAATGTACTATTGTTAGGTTTGAAAACTGAAGACAATGGCACCGGAATATTCGAAGCGACTAACCTGACTCATAATGATTCTTACAAGATAACAAAATCATGAAGTTTAGCTCAGTTCAGATTGAATAAGTGGAAGGCATCCAACTATGGTAATTATAATAATAATTACATTGTTATAAGATCGTTAAGACGTTAATATTGTGATTTTATTAGTTTGAAGAATTCGTTTATATCCTTTTGTATTAAACACACGGGCGTTATGAAGAATGTAATCACGCTCACCATAACAAAATACTAATTAAAATAGAATAGACATGGCATCTCTATGCCAAATTCTTAGCCTTTCAAAACTAGTGATATATCCTCGCTTTTCATATGACGCCGTGAGCAGAATAAATGAGCCGTATTTGAGTGTATGAACTATTTATTGTGCCGTTTCTCACTGAAATAAACAAGATTACTATAATATTAAATAGACGAAGTGTGTGACAACGGATCTAAAATAGTCAATCAGTAAAATGAACTCTACTTAGAGAGAAGCCGACTGTATTTACGCTGCTTGTACAAATAATCATAAAGAAAACCTAGGCATTTATGATGCAACATCCGGTCGGTCATTTGCTGTAAATAAATCCCTTGCATTTCGTAATCAGTTATCCACGCAGATTCGAGTCACGGAAACGACACAACATGGTGACCAGATGAAGTGACTATACATGTGTGAATTAGTGCTAATATGACTCAACAGTTATGGAAACCATATTAACACATCTTTCAGATTGCCCGACGTTTTCGATAATAACAATCCTGACCAATGACTATCACACAGAGGGCAGCTAATCATATTACTGAGAAAAGTGCAAGTAGAACAAGTTCCTATTCTTACGAAGCTGAAATAGAAGGAGAAGTGCTTCCAATCATCGGGCAAAAGGAAAACTTCGTCACTCTAAACAGTATTACAAAATACTGGAAATCGATCCTCTGCATCTCAATACAGACCAATCAGTCTCATGTGTGTCATAAATAAGTTGCTTGAATCTGTTATATATCAAGAAGCTGTCAATAACTTCAGCAAAAAACAGAATACACAGTGACAAACAATATGGATTTTGTCCTGCGAGATCAACAGCTTATGTGCTGACTGAAATATTATACAGGATCAGTGAATCTATAGACTGAGCATTCGCTTCAAGAGCAATATATGAGGTTTAGCATAAAGGTCTACTTCACAAGCCTGTTAACTACCGAATATCTGGAAATGTCCTCTCAACGATCAAATCGTTTCTCTCTGATAGGTTTATAAAAGTAGTTGTTGATGAGAAGAAGTCAAAAGGTCATGGTATCAATGCCGGCGTGCATCAGGGATCATTTCTTAACCCAACACCCTTACTGGTATTAAACAATAATCTCTCTAACTCCATTCAAAGAGCATTCGTTTACATTTATGCAGATGACACAACCATCTATGACAACATTTTGAAGTGTATTCATAATCAAGATCGTTCTGATTTTCTATCTTCCAAACTTGAGCACGTAGTGTAATGGGGTAAAAGGTTGTTGGTTGTTTTAATGCGTCTTAAACCAAGCTTCTCTCCTTTCACCACCAACGCTCTATTCTTCACTTTTCTTTAGTTGAAATGAATTGTTCTGCTCTTGAGCAAGCCACCCCCTGCTTTGATAATCTTCTTGGACTGACCTTAACTTCAAACTTGAAATGGAAGACTTACATCAAATCCGTTCCTAACGTTGCTGTAAAAATAGTTAGATCATTCTACCGCTCCAGAAGGTATTTCATGCCTGATGCAACCATCCACATGTAGAAAAGACAAATACGTCCTAAAATAGAGTACTGTTGCTACATCTGGTGAGTTGCCGCACAGAACCCTTTCCTGCTCTGACAGAGTACAAAACCAACTTCGAAATCTAGTCGGGGGACTTCTCTATTCTCTTTGCTACAGACACTTTTTCACAGAAGAGATGTTACTAGACTTTCTCGACTCTATATTTATTCTCATGATAGGTACTCAACTGGGCTCTACTGTATGGTCTCACTCCCTTGTAAAAATTCACAACAAAATCTCGTCTAGCTACAACCACTGTCAATAATATCACTTTCTCCCTCTGTGTACCTAAAGCTGAACAGAGCTTCCATAGACAGGGTTTCTGTCTTCAAACTACCCGCTATGTACAATACAATACCGTGGGGCTGCTTCGCAGCTAACTACAACATAGTCGTTTTTAAGTCCAATGTAAAAAAATACTTGTTAAGCCGTCCTATTAAATAATAAAATTCTGACAATTTCGACTATCGTTACGAATCATCGCGGTGTTGTCTCACAGTCCACATGAAAAACTCATTAGCTTTTATCCTTGAGTCGGCTTTAGACTTTGATAAGTGGGGATTCTTGAGTAATAAACCACAGTTACAATTCTGGTTCTCAGTCTCATCAAGTCAGAGGGGAATACATGCGTAAAACTTAAGTTAGAGTGCAGGTGAGGGACCACCTATTCCAGCATCACTTCTTCATCGCTAGACAGAAAATTCAGTTAGAAGGGAAAGCCAAATATAATAAACGGAGCATACCATACATTGTAAACGCCAAATAATCGTCTGTGCTATGCACGAATAACTCGAAAGTCACGATATACGCGGGAAGTGTAATCTGCATAATTGCTACCTCAATTTCCATAAAAGCAGTCAGTTGTTCGCAGCGGGGCAGTAGAAATTAATGACGTCAGTACCTACGACTGAATATGAAACTTCGCCTGCGTGTTCTAGAAAATCTGAACTAACGTTGTTTACACGAAAGTAAGCATCGCTCTTTCCACAATTAACGTGAACCATTATACACGTTGCTATTATATGACGATAGTTAATTTCAATTAACGTGAACCATTATACACGTTGCTATTATATGACGAAAGTTAATTTCAATTAACGTGAACCATTATACACGTTGCTATGATATGACGAAAGTTAATTTCAATTAACGTAAACCATTATGCACGTTACTATTATATTACGACAGTTAATTTAATTTAGCGTTAACCACTATGAACGTTACTATTTTATGACGAAAGTTACTTTCAATTAACGTGAACCATTATGCACGTTACTATTATATGACGAATGTTAATTTCAATTAACGTGAATCATTATGCACGTTACTATTATATGGCGAAAGTTAATTTCAATTAACGTGAACCATTATACACGTTACTATTGTATGGCGAAAGTTAATTTCAATTAACGTGAACCATTATGCACGTTACTATTATATAACGAAATTTAATTTCAATTAACCTGAACCATTATGCCTGTTACTATCATATGACGAAAGTTAATTTCAATTAACCTGAACCATTATGCACATTGCTATTATATGCCGAATGTTAATTTCAATTAACGTGAACCATTATGCACGTTACTATAATATGACGAAAGTTACTTTCAATTAACGTGAACCATTATGCACGTTACTATTATATAACGAAATTTAATTTCAATTAACCTGAACCATTATGCCTGTTACTATCATATGACGAAAGTTAATTTCAATTAACCTGAACCATTATGCACATTGCTATTATATGCCGAATGTTAATTTCAATTAACGTGAACCATTATGCACGTTACTATAATATGACGAAAGTTACTTTCAATTAACGTGAACCATTATGAACGTTACTTTCATATGACGAAAGTTTATTTCAATTAACGTGAACCATTATGCACGTTACTATTATATGACGAAAGTTTATTTCAATTAACGTGAACCATTTTGCACGTTACTATTATATGGATAAATGCCGTGGATGCTACAGGTGAGTTTTTCTTACTTTTATCTACCTAAAACAAGGCATATTACGACGGAATTGTGAGAATACTACTGTAGTATTTGCCACATTTATAGTACGCAACCTGTATTGTGAGTCAGGCAGAAAGGTGTTTGTTTATATGTCATTTAAATATGTGCATATTCGTACTGTTGAGGTGTTGAGGTAACGAATTCTACAGACCAGCGCTCCGAAGAAAAGAAGCTATCAGAGTATCAGATCTTTTGGAATTCAGAGACCTCTACCGTGAAAGGGGGTGGGGTTTTGCTGCTAGTCGGGTTTGGCCGGGGTGTTTCTGTTTACGGGTTACGAGTGCAGTCAGATTATCGGAGCACATTCCGTGAAAGTACATATAAAACAAAGAAAAGGGATGCAACGCTGCGGCGATGCGACAGTGGCTGGATACTGGCAGACAGTACAGAACATATTAGTCTATATTTTTTGCACCGTGTCCAAGAGGCAGAGCCTAGTTATTTGTGCGTCAGTCCAGGTGTTGCGACAATACTCTATACATGGCTGAATGGTGGCTTTGTCATGTGTTGCTAATTTATTCTGCTAGACGTTCTGGCCGCTGATAGCCCGACTATACAGCAGGTAATACGGAATGGCTGTATTTTCCGAAAATCTCATCAAATAGCATGACTACATGTTGATGATTTGCGCCATAATTAAAAGATCCGTCGTGTTATGAAAAGGTTTTTAATCAACTTACAAGACTGTGTACGGTTTCTGTTTGCTGAACATTTTAAACAAGAAATGTAATTCTACTACGAGAGGCATAATTGTATTAAAACGCCCGGTGATTTGCAACACACGAAAGCTTGTCCAGGCCCTCATCCGCTCTGTAGCATGATTTATGAGGTCTCTTCGTTGAAATGATGGCGACTAATAGCATTGAGTAATTGTTTTAATTTACTGACAAATGAAAAGCTGCTTCATTCGATTTGTAAAATGGAGGACGCAATTCATGTTAACCAATCCTTTCTCGGTAATTAGAAAATCTGTCTTAATGGCCGTCACTAAGGCGTGACCAATAATGACTATCAACTACTCTGTCATCGGTCGCAACTAAATAAGATACAATGCGCAAATAAAATAAGACCACGTTAAAATTGAATTAGTAGGGGCAAATGGCGTTGCCCAGTCCGGAAAGTTAAAATCTATACCAATATGAAAAGCGGGTGTGTGCGTGTTCATGTGTATACATCTATATGTGTATATGTATGTATTCATGCGTAAGTATGTGTGTGTATATATGCATGTAAGTGGGTGTTATTGTTATGTAAATAGATGCGTTTTCTTTTTATGTTTGTATGTATGTGGGTACGTGTTTTTTTTTTGTCAAACGAGTTTGACTTCTGCATAGATCTCACAAAAATCATATATCAACATTGTCTGGTTTACAGGAAGTCACCCTTGTTGGTCTAAGCTATTTGTAAACCTACAGGATTGTGAATTTTACTCCAGACACAGTAAGGCTCAGTGGTAGCATGCAAAGTCGGCTAAGGTTTAAAATAAAACACACAAAAAGTGACACAGAGGTAACATTGCTACTTTGAATCCATTGAATGTCGATTCCGTACCTGACACGTCTTCGCTTGCCATATGCAAGGCATAGGCGCCCGGAGAACGACGGATCCTGATGCCGACTGAATTTTCACCAGTGCTCTATTAGCCAGGAAGCTTATGTACTACGACAGTGCCATCGCCACTACTGCACTGTTTGACGGCATATCAATCATCGTTCAGTCATTTTATACCAAAACCATACATATGTTTTGTATACATTTGATGTGTTGATCAATTCTAACTTTTGAAGGGATTTTTATCACATAAAGAACCTGATCTTTCTAAATATTTACCTCTATTAATGCCGCTTAACCTTAGTATTATTACGGAAATCGGTGTGTTACCGTGATTATTGCCGTATATGTGTACGCGTTTCTGTATCTATGTGGATATGTGTGTGTGGGCGAAAATTCGCGGAGGTATCTGTAGGTGTAAGTTTATATGTTTTATTTACTTCCTCTCCAGAAGATTCGACACAAGGTCAGATGTGGTTGAAAAGCCATCGGACAAAGATAAGCGCGATCTGGCCCACAAAACCGCCTGGGCCGTCCCGTCGGCAATTCCTGATAGAGGGGTTTCAGGCGATTAGCAATGAACTAACCGATTCTCAAAGAGAAGGTAAAGCCTGAAAGGTTGGACTTCCTGAGACTGAAGAGAACCATACCTCAACCAATCAGCAACAAAGTTAATGTCGGACTGATGTCGAAGACCTATCCTCGACTGGTAAGAACACAGCTACTCAAGCTGTGCCAGTGAGTATATCCCGAAACAGTTTTTCATGGTAAACAACTGATGATCCCTTAAAATAATGTTAGAAATAAACTAATATAATAACTGTAAAAAATAAATTGACTTACATGAGTGATTTTCCACTGGAAGACTTGGGACTATAAGTTTTTTTGTTTTTTTTTCTTTAATATAGTTTTAATGGTTGAGAAACTTCCGAGACTATATATATATATATATATATATATATATATATATATTTATGTATATGTATGCGCATGTGTATGGCTGTATGTGCGGGTATGGATGTATGCAATGGCATTTATGTGGCGGTAGCGCAGGTTGGCGTGCTGACTGTGGGCTCTATATGCCGCGTTTGAATTCTAATAGAATGATTGCACCACGTTGACTAATACTCAATGGAATGGTAGGAATCGATATGCTTTCTTTCCAGCTATTAATAGAAATGTACATTATCCTAGATAGAGGATTCAATCAATCAGAGCTCGGATATAACATCTTCGAATATGTAGATGTGTCGAGTTGATCTCACCCTGTACTTGTACAGCCAACACTTGTCTGGTACTAAGAGTAAAAGGTAAGGATGTGTGAAAGTCCACCTAGTGTTCGGACTCTCAGTATCGTGATCGAAAGACTGTGGAAATTTCATTTGATGTTAGGCAAATAGATAAATAAAGAAAGCTCTTTGCAGCTGTGTTAGTAAGATGATGTTTTTTTTATATGAATGTCTTACAAAGAGGAACCAGGGATTGGAGTTCAGTCTAGCACATTTCATGCACATAACAATAGGGTAGAGAAAGACTGGCAACATCTCTTGTGGATTCTGTTGAAAAGGAGTCGTAGGGAAATAAAAAAAGATCACCACCACTTAATTGCGAAGTCAATTTCGTACACGGTAAAGGCAGGTAATAGTGCTCTGGGCGGCCTCTCCCTAGTGGTTTCAGCCGTACTCAATTTTAGGGCGTCACATTCTGAGGCGGTAGATTGGTTCAACCATTGTTCCAGCAACGTTATTAATTAGATACATGTATTTCTATTTAGATTTTTTTCTCTCTTTAATATTTCGTAGTTATATATTATAATGATTACAATATAATCCCATGTGATAAAATAGAATTAAATTCGGGAGTCATAAAAGAAAAGATTAATACAAATCTCTTTCACAAAAAGGTCATAGATAGTGCATAATTCTTACTAAATAGTACGCTTCCACATATTAACCTCACCATAATAGTGCAGTAAGAGGCATGCACATAGATAGATAGATAGATAGATAGATAGATAGATAGATATAAAGAGAGAGAGAGTAATAATTCTCTTCGTCCATGTGACAAGAGTAAAGCGGATCTTCCATGAACGGGGTTTCCTTCCAAGGGCTTCTCGTATATGCAATACATAACACATGACTGCCTCCCTGCATCCTAAAACATGATCGCCTCATGATAATCTTCATCATTAAACTGGCAATGGCTTTGGTTTTTGGTGACTGATTAGTAAAAAAAACCATTACTTTGCAGTAATAGCATACTGTCTACAAAGCTCCATATACTGTCCCATCGCCGCAATGTTGCGTTCCTGTGCTGGTTTTACAAGAACTTCAATGGAATGTACTCTTACGAACGTGTGACACTTGTGCTCCCTCAACGCAAATACCTCCGACTAACCCGACTAGCAGCAAAATGCCGCCCCTTCACTGTAAAAGACCCGATACCGGAAAGCTTCCTACTCTATTAGCTTCTTTTCCCGAACTGCTTACATTTCGAATTCCCTCTCTACTCCCTGTTTTTCTTCTGTAACAACATGCAATATGCTTTGTTTAGGATGAATATACGTTTTTTTAAAAAACTGTTTTAATATACTCTCGAATATAAGTGTAGACACGAGTCCAAACTGCGGTGGGTTAAACTGTATGATTGATATGAGATTGTCTAATGATATTCTACAATCCACATATGAAAGTTGGATAATAGATAGGTTAGCTTAACTATACGACATAGGAAGAATTCGAAGTTAAGTCAGTTTCTGTCTGAGTGTAAGACTTAATGGATCTAATGTATTGTTCGGCCAAATGTGACAGAGTGATTAGAATGTTTACCCTTGTGCAATCCTACTTCGCTGCATCTTCAACAAGTGCGAGAAAATAATATGGTATGGGTGAACCTAAAGCTTGTGAGTGGAATTAAATATGATGAAACTGTTTTAAATCGTCAGGCGGCTTGGATTGTAAAGTAAGGTTTGCAGAATTAAGGCCACATATATTATCTAATGGAGATTGCCCAGCCAAGATTGAAGATGTTTTCTGAGCAATTCTCACAGAAGTGAATGGCGATAATTTTTATTTTTTGCAAGTCTAGTATTCATTTCACTACCGGCGCTCCATACGATTAACTAGGAAATGAGGCTGCAATTGATAAGTAGTTAAGTCTCCTTCGTGAATATGTTGGCATTCAGATAAAATATCAAGAGAACATATATAGCCTTACCCAAGAAAAGATAGACAACATCATGTATTACTAGTGGAGATTTTACATATGTCTGTCTGAAGGCAAAAGTATACATTTACTCCTATTAATGTACTAGTGTACCATCTATTAATGCTCAATTCAGGTTATTATACGATTGCATACTGATGTAATATCTTTCAATGCTCAATTCAAGAGGGTGTAGTGTAATATCTGTTCTCTGGCCATGATACCATACTCACAGCCATTACCTCCTCTTTTAGGGTGAGTGTAGTATATGCTTGTCCGTCATGATATAATCCTTACAGGCATTACCTCCTGTGTTACAGGGGTGGATAATGTATTATATATTCTGTGTTCAGGATATACTCCTCCCAGACATTACCTCATCTTTGTTTTAGAGGGGTAGCCGAGTATATGTGCTGTTGTCGTGAGACCGACCTCCCAAACATTACCTCCCCCTTTGTGATAGTGCCGTGTTTTTCTGTTGTCACGAGACTATCTTCCTAAATATAAGCTACACATTTGAGGAAGTAGCATAGTATATGTTCGTTCGTTATGATTTAATCCGCCTAATCTATACCTGTTTTGAAGCCAGTATAGTATATGTTCGTTCGTCATGATACCACCGTCCCATACAATTTTGCTAGTATAGTAGACTTTATTACAAATATACAATATTATAATCTATATTACAAGAAAATGGTAGGAAACATTTTAAATGCTCACCTCTATAACTGGTTATATCCATCAGTCGGCCTAACTTAATTACGCTTTTAACTTTGTCTTACGTATTAACCTTGAAAGTCGAGATCATACGAAATACCCCTCGTTGTTTTTGTTTTATTTATTTCTGAATGAGCACGACTGAATTAAGAAAATATACATATATGTTTACAAACACGATTACTTAATTGAAATAAAATATTTTGTTAAACTTGAATACTTAAAATATTTTTACAGTCAGCGTTTTCGTTAGTAACGTGAAGCTGACATACACTACGTTTCTTTCATGACACACATATTACTGTCATTATTTATCAGGCTACATTTCATATTTCCACTAGAACACTCGTGATTCGTTGGGTCAGTATGTTCATATATATTATAATATATGCAGTGCCCCTTATTATAAGTAGTCTGATGTTTCTCTTTTGTGTGTCATGTCTTGAATATAGCGCTGTTAAATCCAAGTTTTGCGTTGTTGTCTGCCTCATCTAATATGTATGCATATAATATCAAATAAACACATAATGAAATATCTACGTCTACTCTCTCATTCTTACTTACTTCCAGTTGACAAGTATCCGAGCTCGATTTAAGTATAATCTCTTAACTTTGATTTGTATTCATAAGGATTATAAAGTCAAAGGATTTCACTAAGTCAGAATACATTGTGTCATCATAATAGACCATTTCTCTTACCCATATTTCTCTACCCTTCCATTCCTTTCCCTTTTCTATCCTCTTTTTTTTCTGTCACTTATTTATTTTATTATTTTAATTATTCATATATTTCCATTAACTTTATCACTGCTTTTATCATTCGCGCATTATTTACATTATTAGCCAATCTTTCCACAATCTAAAACAATAACGAACAAATGGCGTGTGCACTGTATGAAGTAAACTGGCAAGATTACAAACAACGACGGCACGTGTGTATAATGATTTATACACGCTTGGTAAGTGAAATCTATACACTTTCTTGTTCCTTTCTCTCCCTCTCTGTTCTTTGTATATCTTTTAAATATTTACATAATTTCTTTCATTGCTCAATTATCGTACGCCCTTTATTTACATTATTTGACATTTTTACCACCATCTAAACACTCGCGTGAAGGTGTGCACGGTGATAAGCAAACAAAATAACAAAAAACAATCCTCAGATGTTTCTAGTATATAATTTGCATGTTTTAAATCAGATTATTTACTAAACTTTCTAACTGAATCCATCTTTAACAGACTTGTGTCCTTCTTTATATAAAGAAACTGGTTTTAGTAATGTTAGCTTTTGACGACCACCAGTGCAATCTTGTTAACGTATTATTTTCTGGGTTTTAGGAAAACACGATATGTAATACGATTTTATCTTTCACGGTAAGGAAGAACAATGATAATTCCTTTGGGGGTTGGTTTTATTCGTATTTGCATAATAATACTTTCTATAAAAAATGTCGACAATTTTAGCACGAAAATTCAGAAGCCTATGAAAATATTCTGGGTCGCGTCTGCGAGAAAGTTTTCGCTTATCCTCAAGTGGTCTTCCTGTTTGGTTTTACATTGCATCAGTGAACGTTGGACCATAATTAGTATTCGGAATGTTGTCCGTGGGGGTGCATTTCAGTTGGACGCGACGCCAAGGGAGATACAAGAGGAAGGCCAGCAAGAACTGATGATACGGAAGGCAAAAGTCCGGAGGGAAAGTTGCTTTCGGCATTAGTTTTGTCGAGATCGCCTCTACGGCTATTTATGTAAGTAACGGCGTTGTCTTTATCCGTATGTATGTTTATTTATGAGCAAGTGTGTGTATGTGTGCGTATTTAAAAGGATGCATGTCTCTGTTTATGCTAATAATATCGTGTTATCTTTCATTGGTGTGTGAGTTCGTGTAGATGTATTGTGTATATAATTTATTTGATGTGCGATCAGATGCGTGTGTGTATATGCTTTCAAACACTATAGAGTGAGTCATGATACAAACCACTATAAAGTATGTGATCATACACATATAAAAGTTTATACGTGCGTCTGTGTGTACCTATTTACTTGCCTCCCAATAGGGGTAGGTTTAGACACAAGGTTGGTTTTTAATGTAAGTAAAATCCCACTCATAAGAAAAGGGTCCTCTGAATTTGTACAGAAAAAACAAAACATCCAGTCAAAAAGGATTTATCTTTCATTGACCGAAGACAGTAATGATGAAGGAGAGTAGAAAGTGAACTTCCGGTTTATTTTCGGCAGCCTCGTCACACTCGCTTCCATTATTCTTCCCTTTAGTTCTCATATTCCATGACGCATGGTCTGACAAAGGGGGAATAATTGCTGTTTTCTGGGTCGGAATCTATCCATCTAACACTTATCGTTGGCTAGTTTTTGGTTTTGAAGAATTATTTTTTAGCTCCTTACATCAAGTGGTGTCAAGCTTTTTCTGGAGCGATTTCGATTAAAAGACAGATACTACACTTTTCTTTTATCCAAATTGGTGTGTATATGTTAGGATTTCTGTGTATAAGATTTACCCCTTGTGGGTATGTTTACCGATTAGACGATGTGTGTATTTAATGAAAAAGTTGACAAACCACGAATATAAAAGAAAAAATCGCACCCAAAACCCATCAGTGGACTAATGTTCCATTTCTTTTATTAACGGGAACTTTTTACAACTTACAAGTTTACAGGAATTTCTTCAGAATTAAAAGGTTTATGGAAATAAAGAGAAAGAAAATATTAATGTAATGATATTTCTGGTGTGATTCTGTTTTTTATATTGTTTTCTCTTTGTCCAATTTTTATTTTATGTTTTCTATACTTTCGGTCGGATGTTCTCCTTATATGAATACGATACACGTTCGTTCATATAAAACTAAAAAAATATATTTCTCAAGACCGGGAAATCTCATCATCCGAACAGAACAGTTTTGTGCCACTTCTTTGCCCTATTAGGAAGATTAAAATCAAGAAATAATAATACTAAACCTTAAGTCTAGAATTCTAATTCCAATTTTTATTAATATCTATTACATAATTGTTTTTTAAGTCTAAAATTTAAAGCTTAATCTTAAGGGGTCTTAAGAAGAAATGAAGTTCAGAGAATCTTATATAATAACCGTCCAATGGCTATGGATAAAATTTAATGCGAATCTGAAATATTGAAATTTAAGAGAATATTTATCATGTGTAATATCTATATTAGTGCATGTTATCTTATGTAAATCTTATATATTTTCATTTAAGTAAAACTATATATAGAATTTCAGGAACATCGAAAGAATCTAAATTTTAACGAAGGGATTCCATCCATTGCATGCAACTAAATTAAACTCAATGAAGCTGACATTACTCATCCTAATACGTCGAAGCTTTCTTCCAAAATACATGACGGTCAGTTAATGATTTAAAGACGTAATCCTATAATATAAATATATAAACATATAGATATACGTAACTTTATATAAATAGAGAGACATGTGCGGTTTTGTAAATACTATATAATTAAATAGTTAAGCCAGTGTTATATTTAATTTGGATATGCATTTGGCTGAATATGATATTGTATGTGATTAAATCAATCTGTTGACGCCAGCTTCACAGTCATCATCTAAACTTTACAGAAGATGTGTTGTGTTTATTTTCTGTCGCTTTGGTTGCTCTCATTTGTGATAATTCCAACGAGACTATACAGAGTGTCTTTTTTAATAGAGTATTTTAAAAAGAAATTGAAATATATTACAAATTAAAACAAAATAATAAAAGAGGGGAAGAGTCGACGTCGATAACAGTTCAGAAATGTAACAACAACTAATAGTTAAATGATAAAAGGTCTTTTTTAAAACCAATATGCAAATGTTAGGAAGTTTCATCAGCCATCCTGCTAGCTTGTCAGGCCGAGAGCAGACTCAGGGCGTTTCGACAAATAGTGGCGATTAATGGGTTAGTTTTAAAAAACGACTTAGTGTCTACGTTTGCCATAATAGTTAGTCAAATTAATAGAAACACACCGTAAAAGGTTGTGTCTTTATGTAGGCTTATGTAACTTGATAGGTGTGGGTTTGCGTGTGTGCGCGAACTATGTGTGTATGTACGTTTGTCATGTACAACGTTAAAAATGTGTCAATGCTGTTCTAAGAGTCCAAGTAAAAAATTGCGCGTGTACGTATGTTTATTCAAAGGTTATTAAACCGATGTGTTTATGCTGAATTAAGAACCCACAACATGTGCATGCTAGCGTACATACAATTATAAGTATATGTAAATATGCGTAGCTCTTAGCGAGTGTTTTGAATATCTTAAGTGTTGTCTAAGAATGCATGTTGTGTATTTTGTCCATTATCTCTCTCTCTCTCTCTCTCTCTCTCTATATATATATATATATATATATATATATATATATATATATATATATATATATAGAGAGAGAGAGAGAGAGAGAGAGAGGGAGATTTTATTAATTAATTTATAAATTAATTTTTGTATACCGATTTATTTAATTCATTTATGAATTAATTAATTTATAAATTAATTAATAAAATTTGTATACAAAAATTAATATATAAATTAATTAATTAAAAACATCTATATATACTATAATTGATGACTCCTCCGATTAGTGGCAAATTAAAAAATGCTGTCCTTTGCATATATTCTTAAAATAAACAAATCGCCCAGCGTAACAATAAATAATGAATACGAACCGGTAAACACCGGTCAACTATCGCCCCAAAAGACAAAAAAAAAATCAGCGTATATATATATATATATATATATATATATATATATATATATATATATATCAATTTACTTACCAGTCATCACTTATCAAGGTCCAAAAGCCACTCGAGGATAGACGTTAATGAGTTAATTAAAGGAACAATGAGACAACATCGTGAGTATTAGAAATAATTGTTGCAACTGCTCAGAAACTGATTATTTAAACAGACGGCTACAAAATGAATTTGTTTTAATTGGACTTGAAAACGACTATGTTGTAGTCGGCTTGGAAGCAGCTCAATGCTATTGTGTTCTAATGTGAACAAGCATCTCGCTGCACAGCTTCCAATTTAGGATGACCCCCTCTAACCTTTCACATTAATTCTCGGTTGCCCCTTACGTCTACAACTGCAACTTGTCTTGTCTGGGGTGAACTAAGTTTTTAAAAAAATCAATAATCAACGCTAAAATAACAAAACAATGATAAACACATCATTTAAATAAGACAAAATAATAATTTGTTTTATGGACAAAGTTGTCGATGACATCAGATGTGGCTGTATTGCCTTAGCCACTGTAACTGTGGTATCACGTTTGTGTCTGTTGAGGATAAAGTGTAGCGCGGTCTATGAAGAAACAATTTATTAATGATTATTCATATAGATGTCTGTAAATATCTAGGTACCTGAATACTTATGTTTACTTATTAACATATAATTCGCATGTAATAATTAAAAAAATACACGTGTACACATCTCACACACATATCTCCACATATATATATATATATTAATATAGTGAAAAAGGATATATAAAAATATAAAACTGGTCGGCCGTCTAAAAACAGAACTGAAAGCAAAATATGAAAATATGCGTCGGTGTATATTAAAAATAAATCAATAAAGTATTCGACCGTAAGAATGCGAGCGTTAACATACAAATTATTTATTTAATAACTATACATTACATTATTTATATATTACTTCGGTTGAAGTTCTCAAAAATCAAAGGGTCTAACACTTGATCTTTATATAAACTCCACAGATATCCGAGTGTTCCATTAAAGTTCTCCCTTTCTTCTCAAGCGTTGACTTTGTAAATAAGTTAAGAACATTGGTTTCTCTCTCCGTAATTTACCAATTAACTATGCTATTGTATATGTTTCTTGTGGTCTCTTGGTCTTACTGGATTCCAGGACAAGAATTTATCTGGTGGAGTATCCAGCTTAGTGATGTTACTTGAAGTAACATTACTTAGAGAAGGTGCGCCATTCCTCGTATGAGCCAGTGTATAGCTGTGTCGATGGGGATCTTATTTGACCTTGGAATACTATGTTATTTTTATTATTTAGTCAGAGTTTACTTGTAAAGCGAAGTATCCTCATATCAGGTTGTCCTGAGAAACCCTTGTACAGAGAGACCGAAGACACTCGAGGATGGTGTCTAGTCGGTTATTAAAACACTCCCAATATATATATATATATATATATATATATATGTATATATATATATATGTATATATATATGTGTGTATGTATGTGTGTGTATGCACGCAAACAGTTTCGCTGTATCATATATCTTCAGTGTGGCGAGACAAGAACATATAGCAAGATGAGATCGAAACCAGACCTTTTTCTAGCAATCAAACTTTTAATGCACTACGTATCAGCAAACAGTGTGAGGTAAAGGAAATTGTAATGCTTGTATACCCATTATCAGCTGCGTGGGGTGTTCTATTATTTTACTGGGAGTTATGCATTACCGCTAATGGCAGACGGCGATCGCCGTTACCAGAGTGCTCAATCCACGAGCGTTTTGCGGCGTATGTATCCATGCACTGAAATACTCTTTCGCTATATCATAACTAGTCAGGGTGGTTAGATAAGTACTTAAAACAAAGATCGAAAAATAATGACAAGGTGTGTGAATCTATTCGCTTTTCCCTCTGACCGTTTTACACGAAAGAATGAATGGGTGCGTGGAAGATGAGATATTCTTGGATATAAATAAATCGAAGTGTCGGTGCCTTACTCGGTTATGTTTAATACTCCGTTACCCTTATAACCAACCTACATTCAATAAAGCCATTTGAGCGCAAAAATGCCTCAGGTAAAAATAAATTAAATGTCAGGTGGTATAAGAAGAGAGGTAATCTCCATTGAGAATTGCAGATTAACACGCTGCTCACGTGTAAAAATAACTATTTTAAAATTGACGAGCCGCTTTGCGTATCCCAAAGGGAGAAATAATCCCCGAAAGAGTTCGGGCTGAAGTTGAAATAAGCAAGGTGCTCCAGTATGCCTCCAGTCGAACGATAGTCTAAACAGTGGTTGAAATTAGTGAAAAGAAAACCCGCTGGGAAGTGTTTAATATTTACGCTGGGAAAGGCCCGAGCATGACATCTGTCGACAGACATTTGAATCATAACTTTTAAATGGTGTGGGTTAGTTGATAATCTCCCTTTCGCTACATTGAATTCAGCGATACTTTAAATGTTACATTGAAAACAAGGCACACAAACGTGTCATATTGAAAAGAGTAGCCCTTTGTAATTCTATAGATGAGTACTGATAAGTTGTATAATATGAAAATAGCAGTCCGAATAATCCGGACTACTATATTGGTTGTTATATTCACAATAGTTTGGCCGATGTAACTTCTGTCCTTCTTCAGGTGCACGCTTTTCGACCTCGGGAACTTATGCGAAATGTCGAATTAAAACCTTTATTTAATCATTTAATCAATAAACTTTTCCACGCAGACGAATGACGTAATAGTTTAGAGCGTTGTTTATTAATCAGTTTTAACGGACAGTCTTCTAGATGTTGAAGGTTCAGTCAGTAATACAGGCGATGAAATTAAGAATAATATAAATTCAAATTTTTATCAAGCCACGACTTATTAAATGAGAAGTATCCAGGGTTCAGTTCAGAATTCCGTACAGATTACCGAGTTAGACAGGACACTGTTTAAGTTCGACTACAAGGTACCCAAGTTCGAAAAAGTGTATTTGAACACGTCGGAGCTTATATCAGTCGACACGTTGTTAATATAACATCTAAGATAGGAATAGTAGTCCGAATAACCCGAATAATACAAATTATCAATCCTTATATAAAAAATCACTTATCATAAAATTCAGTAAATACGTTCCACTTTCATTATTTTTATGAGTTAGAGTTGGAAAAAAAAACATGAATCTTGTCGTTGCTTTATTATTGCTATGTGAATGCCTTTATTTTATATACACGTATACACTTTACGTTGAAACAAGGAATTTATGTATGTCAAGCGTTCGCACTAATATTCACATCAAATCATAGATTAACTTGAACAATTAACCTTTACATATAAAAAGTATTATTATAATTCCTGGTGACCTATTACAAATAACCTACCGTTGACTGTTTTAATAATAGAAGATTTGTTTCCGATTTTTTAAAGGCAGCAGTGATTGTCTGACTTGATATTAGCTTTTTCACTTTCCATAACGCTAAAAATGATTTTTTTCCAGCAATAATTTTACTCGCAAAGATTATTTTGTGGCAAGAGGTAAGTAAACACACACGAACACACACACACACATATATATATATATATATATATATATATATATATATATATATATATATATATATATATATATATATATTAATATGCTAAGGTGTACGTACGTGTGTCACGCTTCCGGCAAACGCTCTGCGCATGCGTGCCGCACCTAGATTATTAACAACATTTAATTAGTCTAATTTTTGCATCATATATTAATTATTTCCCTTTAGCGCAACGGTAAGCGACGTAGTAATTTTGTCTTTGGCCCGACTGGTTTATAGTTCGATCCCAACCAACCGCTACGATTTTTTTTCTACATTTCGAGGGCATGTGGAAGAAGTAATACATTTTTTTTAATCACCTGGTCAAAAAGTACTTTTTTGTGTTGCTTAAAACTTAAAACTATTTTTTGTTTTTATTTTGGCGTTTTTAGGGCATGTCTATTATTCTTTTTTTTTGTTTTGTTTTTTGAACGGACGTTAAGCAATGTTTTTTTTTCCAATGATAGTTTGAACTAAGTATTTATTTTTTATTTGCACCACTTCTTAAAGTGTTAAAACATTTATTTATTATTTTTGGATGGTAAGGGATCAGTATTTATTTTTTAAATGTTTTGAACGGACAATAAGCAATGTTTTTTTCTTTTTTTTTTCTCAGTGAAACACCGAAAGCGTGGTCGAAAGAAAGAGAGAGTGTGTGTTCGTAAGAGAGAGAGGGGGGGGATAGAGAAAGAGTGAAAACGCAATAAAAACAAATAAATAAATCGCAAAAAGTAAACTTATTAACAAATAGAAGGCGCTTTGTTACATTAGGACCCGCGCTAACTTTGACCCCGTCGTTAGGGTTAGGGTCAGTGAGGGGTTAGGGTTAGCTATAAAGTTCAGGGTCATTGGGGGTTAGGGTTAAAGTTAGGGTCAGGGCCAAAGTTAGCCCAGGTCCCAATGTAACAAACTACCAAATAGAGACGTAAAAAATAAGACAATGACAATGATATTGTATAGTTAACATCTGAGAAGTTAAGTTTCTTATTTTGTGTCACGATCTGACACTCCCATTTAATAAGATTTAGTATTTACTTTTGCCCCTGACAACGGGGGAGGGGAGTCGCGACCGATAGTGATTGCTGAAGAGACAGCTTTTACCCCGACAACCGAGTAATATAATAAATATATATACTTCCATCCCGTCACGCAAAATTTTGGTGAGTAAGATATGCGCATATTTCTAGCCACCGGATAATATTATTAACAGTAAATTATACAGATTGATGTAGAAAACACTGTGGAATTCCTTTTTTTTTTCAGTGAAACACAGAGAGCGCGTACGAAAGAAAGAGAAAGTTTGTGTTCGTAAGAGAGAGATAGAGGGAGAAGATAGAGAAATAGAGAGAGAGAGAGAGCGAGAGAGAGAGAGAGTAAACGTAATTGAAAAGTGAAAACGCAAAAAAAAAACAAATAAATAAATCTCAAAAAGTAAAAAAAAATTTAACAAAAACGAAAGTGACGAAAGTCGTGATTCAAAGCAAAATAAAAAAGAAAATCTAATCGAAAAAAAAAGTAACAAGCATAATTTCGTTTTATTTCGGAAGCCTGCCAGTTTTTACGGTATATCCACCCTTTTTAGTAGAGTGTCCATCGTACACGCGTTATTTGAATGCAAATTATTAATTTTTTCAAATATTTCACTCTTATCCGAGGGGTGCTCATAATAAAACAAGCGTAACTTACTAACAAATAGATGGTGCTTTGTTAGATTGGGACCCGCGCTAACTTTGACCCCGTCGTTAGGGTTAGGGTTAGGGTTAGGGTCAGGGAGGGGGGTAGGGTTACCTATAAAGTTCAGGGTCATTGGGGGTTAGGGTTAAAGTTAGGGTCAGGGTCAAAGTTAACCCGGGTCCCAATGTAACAAAGTACCAAATAGATACGTAAAAATAAGACAAGGGCAATGATATTGTATAGTTAACATCTGATAAATGACTTTTTTTATTTCAAATATTTATTTAGTTATATTGTCAAATTCGTCAAACAAAAATGGCGTTCGCTTATTTTAGGTGAGGTGGTCGCTAATTTCAGACTTTATAAAAGGCTAAATTGTCCGATTACAGTAGAGGATCTATTTACATTAGCGGCTAACCCGAGATGTAGGGGAGGGCGCCACTCTTTCCCCAGGACTGCTTCATTGTCCTTGATCCTGACCTTATAATACTGAGAGTTTTAGCAATGTTTGTTTTAGTCTTTGCTATGACTCAACCGAGGATAGAACTCTGGTATCCCGTTTCATTAGCGGAAACGCTTACCAAATGGGCCGGTTTACGGTATGTATGTATTTATTTATTTATTTATTTATTTATTTATTTTATTTTTTAATATTTAAAATTTCTTCTTCTTCTTCTTCTTCTTCTTCTTATTATTATTATTATTATTATTATTATTATTTATATATTAATACGATAGAGTGTGTGTTATTTATTTTGTGTGTCACGATCTGACACTCCTATTTAAGAAGATTTAGTGAAGAGACAGCTTTTGCCCGGCAACCGAGTAATATAAATAAATATATATACTTCCATTCCGTCACGCAAAATTTTTGTGAGTAAAATATGTGCATATTTCTAGCCACCGGATAATATTATTAACAGTAAATTATACAGATTAGTGTAGAAAACACTGTGGAATTTCCACAGGGTCCCGCTAGTATATATAAATATATATATATATTTATGTATACACGTACAATATTTACATAGATATATATTCATATATAAATATCTATATATATATATATATATATGTACCTATATATATTTATGTATGTATGTATACATGTAAACAATCTATATATACATATATATATATATATATATATATATATATATATATATATATTCATATATAAATATCTTTATATATATATATATATATTCATATATACATATCTATATATACATATATATATATATTCATATATACATATATATATATACATATATATATTCATATATAAATATATGTATATATACATATACATATCTATATACATATATATATATATATACATATATATATATATGTATATATAAAAATATCTATATATATACATATGTATACATATATATACATATATATATATATATATGTTTTGATATATAAATATATATATATATTTATATATAAATTAAATAAATATATATATATATATTTATATATCATTATACATATACATATTCATATATAAATATATATATATATATATCTGTATACATATATATATATGTATATATATATAAATATCTCTATTTATATATGTGTACATATATATATATATATATATATATATATATATATTTATATATAAATACATACATATATATGAATATAAATACATATATATATATATATATGTATACATATATAAATACAAATATAAATATAAATACATGTATATACATATATATACATATATATATATATATATATGAATATATGTATATACATATATACACCCATATATATACATAAATACATATGTAAATATATATACATATATGAATATATATACATATATAAATATATATATGCATAATACATATATATATATATATACACATATATGAAAATATATACACATATGAATGTATATGTATATGCATAAATATATATATAAATATATATATACATATATGAATATATATGTACATATACTAATATATATATATACATGCAAATATATATGCATTCATAAATAAATATACATATATACATATATATATATATACATATGTACATATATAAATATATATATGTATATATACATGTATATACATATGCATACATATATATCAGATTTCATTACAATTATGACCATGTAATAGACGTCGGATAAAAGTTACTATTAGATTATATTTAAAATAAAATAATGAGTTTCATTTTACCCAAATTATGAAATTAAAATAAGTGTAAATGGTAAATGTTATCACTAGACATTATTAGACATAAATTAAGTGATAATTAAAGATTTTTATATATATAAAATTAATCGAAAATATAAAATATAAAATAATATAAGAATAATATATAAACACAGCTTAATTCAATAAATTATTAAAGAAATTATTTGACGTAAATATTCATAATTCCACTCATAAAATATATTTTTAATATTTTATATGGTATTAATATTTTACAATAAGAATATAGAGTGATTGTGTGTATATGTGTTTTGTAAGTGTATTTTCTGGTAGACATATATGCGTGTGGATAGGTGGGTTTATATATATATGTATATATATATATGTGTGTTTATATATGTGTGAGTGTATATATGATGCCATGTATATATGAGATTGTGTGTGTATTCGTATAGTTTTAGATAATAGTTAGGTCGTCGATCATAATTTAAATAGATTCCCTTCTCCTCGAATTCAGATTAACTTAGGGTCTTTGACACGCATGTAATTGTTAGATTTCCCTTTCTTTTCAATATCTTTTTCCTTTTTCTCTCATTCTTTTTTCACTTTGGCTTGATAACTCAGTGTTTCTTTGAGGGAATTTGACCGGATTTGTAAGTGTGGCTGGTCGTTTGAACTAAGTGTGTGTTTAACATATATATATATATATATATATATATATATATATATATATATATATATATATATATATATATATATATATATATATATATATATATATATGGTTATGCGTGATTATGATTATGTGTGGTTGGTGATGTGTGTATGTATGTACATAGGATGTGTACGTATTTATGCTTGCATATGTATGCGTGTGAGTGAGATTGTGTCATAATTTAATTTAGGCTCGTTTCTTCAACTCGCAATATACATTTTTCACTAGCCAGTATGTGTCATAAAACAATTAGAATTAACACTTAATTTTTGACACGACCCGATTCATTTGAATAACAGGGCCCATCCTCCTCCCTCCCCTTCGGTATATGTAGTACATTATGTAATTCCATCTCCCAAGTTAAACTTAAGGATAAGATATGCTTCAATTTCCCCCTCTCTCAAAATATGAATTGGATGGGTTGTTACTATCTCTCTCTACAATTATATTTGAATTGTCGATTGTAAATTTAATTCTTTACTTTCAGTTTCTAAAAATGTAATTGTCTGGATCGGATGCTTGAAAAAAGGAGAAGGTTGAAATAAATTATTGCATCGATAATTATGTAATTTCGTGTTATTATACTTCATTTTATTCTTGCTCAGTTTATCACATTGAGCTATCATACCAGGATTTCCTCCTAGAATGATTCCATTATAACATAAATATATATATATATATATATATATATATATATATAGAGAGAGAGAGAGAGAGAGAGAGAGAGAGTTGAAATCAACAAAAATTCAAAAGAATTCCAAACAAACGAATTATAGTATATCCGACTGTTTTTTTGGTTCAGTCCATATTATATTTTAGAATATTTAAAACTTTTTCTTCGCCACCGTTTTTGTCCAACATCACATACAGCGGTCCCTAATTAAAAATCAGTCCTATAAAAAAAAACACAATATATAGTAAGACAATAGTAGATACATAACATGCTAGCTTAAAAATATATAGCAGTGAAAGTACCTTATGAAGACATAAATAAACAGCAAATAACTAATTAAATATTTTAAATATTCACAATACAGGATGAATCATGAAAAAAAACTTCATAAATAGATTAATAGAAAATAATGAAATTAAAGTTAAAGAAAATAAGAAAACATATATAAATAAAGAAAAAAAGTGTACAATTTTAATAATAAGGAAACATTTTGATGATGATAAAAATAATGATAGAATGAAATAATATAAAAACATATAAAATAAGATAAAATAAAATAGGATAATACAAAGTAAATAACAAAATAAAAAATTAATAAATAAAATATGAATATGATACTCAAAAATTACAGAGAATACTATAGAGTATAGTATATTATAATTAAATAATATAAAAATAAAATTGTAAAAAATATAATAAATCATAATAAAACAAAGCTTAATTAGAATAAATATATGAATAAATCAAAGAATAAATTAAACAATTTAAAAAAATAAATAAATAAAATATTTTTAAACAACACAAGATAGAGTAGAGTTTGAATTAATGACAAGTTTAAATAATTAGAAGTTTAAAAGTCTATAATAGAATATATAGGTGTATAGCGAGAAATGAAGATATCACTTTAAACTATTAAAAGAAAAAAATAGTAATATAATAAGTAAAAAGTAAAATAATCATAAAGATGAGTTAAGGAATTAAGCGTATGTATAAAAATTAGCAGGGAGGAACAAAACAAATCAGATTTAAAGTAAGAAAATGTAGAATAAATACAAAGTAGAAATAATTATTTAAGTTACATCAAGTGAAATAGAAAAAGAAAAAAAGAAAAGGATACATAATTAAATAATAAGAGAAAACATTCATAGAAAAAAAAAGAAAATAACAAAAAAAATACAAAAATAGAAATTTAGAAAAAAGCAGTAATAATGATTAGAAAAACATAAAAATTATATTATCTACATACACGTGCACAAAAGAAAATCAAAATCGCGCTTTTATATGGAAAGCAATCTATTATTTTATATTTTCATATATAAATAATTATATATAAATAATTATATATATATATATATGTGTGTGTGTGTGTGTGTGTGTAGATAATTGAAATAATAAAATAAAGGAAAATCTTCTGAAAGCATTTAGAAGGAAATAAAAAAAGAGGTCACTTATACATAGATTTAAAAGGAAAACGTTCATAGGAATACCTAAACAAAAACAATTATTAAGCGGTTATACGCCACTTATTATCGGAGAATGTCATTATAAGATCAAGAAAGTCTTAGCTCAACGTATTGTTGTTATTTCAAGGAGAATGTCATCGAATGAGAGAGCCCCATTTAGCAAATTCATGGAATTTAAAACTTGGGAGCATATATGTATTAAATCACTTCAAAAGCAGTTCCGATTTAGCTGTAAATAACTATTTGAGAGCCGCAAAATTCAAATAAGCTTACCATATATATATATATATATATATATATATATATATATATATATATATATATATATATATATATGGGTGTATGATATGTATGTATATATGACATAGATCGATGTAAACACATTTACATGATCAATTTGTATTCCAAGAAATCAACAAACAATAGAATAGTATACGATCGTTTGAAATACCATGCATTTTTTTCTATCTGATCATATCATCAGCACCGCGTATAGACACCAAATAAAAGTCATATAGACAGAGTCAATGGAAAAGCGTACCAACACCCTCATTTATACAGCAGGTTAGAAAGAGTCGAAGAGTTGATGTATGCATTACTAAAATTATAGCATACGAAACATAGTTTAAGAATGTATATAAGAATTCAAAATTAAAGAAAGTCGATGTCATATTACATTTAAGGTGCTGCACACCCTAAGAAATAGCAAAATATTGATGAAATCATACAAAATATGAAAGTTGCTAAGCAGTCAATTATCTCCATCTATAATCTTATGAAGCTAAATAAGTCATCAGGGCATTGAAATTTATTAACAATTGGTAAGAAGAAATTAAAGTAAGAAGTACAGTTAAAACCTGTCCAACTTCGCCAGAAAAGAAAATTACAAGATTAATCAAAGGATAGAGTATATCATATGTTATACACTTAGATAGTTAATATTGTGGCACTATGTTTAAAATCGTCCAATCAATAATTACAGTTATACTGTTAATGAGCTATCGTAAATGAAGTCAAGGCTTCTAATAGAGATTGTCTAATTATCATGGACGGCGGCACCGGGGGGGGGCAGGGGGGGGTTACAGCTCCCCAACTTTTCGACTTGCCCCCCCCCCACTTTACGGTCATCAATAATGAAGTTATATATGCATGTGTTTAACCGGGCCCCCCACTTTTTAGGAGAGCCCCCACACTTTTATAACTGTGTCGCCGGTCCTGATTATTGAACCCAAGGTAAAGACAGGATCAGTGATAGACCTTCCATATAGAACATTCACCAATAACAGTAATGATAAGTTTAGTAGCAATAGAGAAAAACACTAAATAAGACAGTAGTAACTTCATACATGCTGGTAGCAAGTTTAATTAAAATTGAATAAACAAATTTAACTAGCGAATTTTTTCTATCCTAATAAGTGAACGTATAGCAAAATACGTCCTCAGAAAAAGATAGACCCACAGGAGTCAAAGTTCAAAAGACACATCACTCCTGCCTGTGTTGATAGTTCCAGGCTGAATGAAAGTCTAATAGGGTTCGAAAAAATTTAAAAAAGATTTTTGAAACAACTTTTAATCCAAATAAATGTTAGAAAACATAGGGCAATATATAGTCTATCGTTTTCAATTAAAAAGGACTTTAAAAATCCAAATAGAAAGCAGAAAAAGAGCACATTTAAGGTAAATAATTATACAATAAATCACTAAAATACATGCAACTTCAAACATCAACAACATACGAATTTTGATACAAATTATAACATAATATTATACATACACGTCTATATAAACAAATCAATACAAATCTACACACTTATACATATATTTATATATACATACACACCCACAAGTAAGTACATATAAACATGCACATATATGCATATATATATATATATATATATATATATATATATATATATATATATATACTTGTATATAAAAACAGAGACACGCCAGTATACACACAAATATATCTACATATACGAAAGGTTACATATTTATATAGGGTTACAGACAATTAAAACATAAGAAAAATACTATATATATAAAAAATTTACATACATAGACATACACACATATATACTAATAAACATATACATATGCGTATATATACGCACCCAAATATACATGTACACATATATATTCGCACTGCGAAATTTAAAGAAAATACAATGAGACAATCACAGACAATAGTATATCATAATTGTTGTGAAGTTGTCCAACAGTAAATAATAAATAAAGGAAGTCAAGTCGAGGGTTGGTTTAACAAGTGTATTAACAACGTAAGAAAGTGACTAGCACTTGGCTAGACAGTTACAAGACTGTGCTTTGTCTTCTCTGTGTCTCTGGTTGCTCGCACTATTTATAGTGACAACCGGTGCAGTTTTTCCTGTGTAAGAACGGCCGCTGTAACAATAATGATAGTCAGCATGTTTAGACAAAGTTACTATATATCCTTATAGTTATTTCAATTTCTTAGATAGCGTCTGATTCAAATCTTGAAGGCGTAGAGCGATGTCACCTCTACATTTTTCCGAGGCCGTAGTCCGCAATACGCGATCTAAATAATCAAGTGACTTTCACGCCTTTAAAACAGTGTATTAGGGATAATGTATTAGTTTGCACTAAAATGTGAAAGTTCTAAGGTAATGTCGGCTTACAGCAAATCAATTTATTTTCCTTCCCAGGAGGCTAGGCACAAGGCCAATGTTATCTTACTCCACATGGTAAGATGTGACCCAAGGTCGGGTCGGAAAAGTGGGACTTGAAAAGCCAGCGCCAGAGAAGGTTAGCACTCTGGCCATTAAAAATTGCCTGGGTAGCCCCGTCGGCATTCCCCGGTAGGGGCGCCTGAGGCAGTAAGCAATAAATTTACTCCTCCCCAAAGAGGGGAGGAAAACCCTGGGAGGTTGGACCTTATAGAACTGCACAGGACAAACCCACAGATCCATCGGAACAGATACTACACTTTCTTTCTAGCCAAAAGGCCGAGCTTACAGCAAATCAATTCAGTCGTAAATAGACTTACAATTTCTAAGTTTTACGACATAAGACTAATTACCTCATGGAAGGCGCGTTCAATTGTATTACTCTAATTACATATAATGTATAATGTATATAGTTTGCTGTTGTAGTCAACCTCAAGTGTAGAGTTCAGTGCATATTCGAAGTTTACACGGTACTAATATTTAAGTGGTATACATTGAGATATTTTCTGACTAAACCAACTTAAAAAGAACACAATTCATTTTCATCTAAAAAAAATTACGCCCGTTTCATTATTGTTAATACAGACGAGACATTTATAAAACAAAGGCTGAGTTAAATCAACAAATGAATCCTCAGATTTACAGAAAAAAAACGCACTTAGTTCGATCATTGTTTACGCACACAATATCGGAAGAAGTTCAGTTTTGTGATCAAATTTAACGCCTCTTTCAAAATATTCAGAAACATTTCTAAAAAATGGATATACAATGAAACTGCAAATAATTGTCCAGAGAAACAAAATGTTTTGTGTGTTGTTCTTATAATAGTCTATGTGATAAGATATTACGCCATATTCATATACGTTTTACATTTGATTCGACTACAATTTCCCCACCAGAAGGTTGATACATAATATAGTAAAAAGACGGATTATATATACCGTATATATGATCTTGCCAGTGCCTTTGCATTTTTACTGATGTCAATACGCGTTTAATTTTCAAGCCGCATGTCGTATGAATGATTATTCAGTGTGGTCAAACGTAGACGAATAATCCAAATAATAAAAACTATATACTTAATTTAACCATAAAATGTTCAACGGAGAACGTGTGGTTATTGCGGTTGTAATGTAATGAAATGAGAGCAGTAATGTTTTTGGTAACCGACTCAGCGGCCATGTTTTAAATCGATGCAGCAAAATGTGAAAGGATGTCAGGGAGTGGGCACCGTGGAAATCTGTAAAGTCGAAGCATTTAAAGTCAAAGAAAGTTTCGTCAGCGTTGACAATCAGTTCAGCGATTCATCACTAATGATTGATTGCCCCCCTTTCTTGTAGGCTATCGCTTCTCTCGCCATTCAATAATGATTGATTGACCCCGCAATCTAGGCGCCCCATCCGCCCATTCATATCAGTCCCCATCGGTGGCTTGATAGCCTCCATTTAGCTTCTCTATCTAAGGCTCATCTTGCCTGGTCGTCTCAGCAAGAAGAGTTTGCGTAATTTTTTTTTTTTTCTTTTTTTTTTATCTCGTACTATAGTTTCACCAGCTAGGGCAGGGTTTAAAATGGCGGAGACGATATCGATGATACGAGTTCAAATCACGACGTGTCTGTAGGAAAAATGCAATATCAAAAAGAATGACAAACGATCCATCGAAAAAGAAGTTATGTTTTATTAACGGCACACAACGAATGTTGCTACATAGCCAAATATACCGTCGCTGATAAGAAACAGGTAAGTTAGAGCTTCGTGCTAACTCTAAAAAAGAAGAATAGCGATTTAGTATTAGGAAGCAGCTGGTTAAAAAGGGCATGCCCGATTAGCTGTAAACTAGACAGTCGAAATTTGTTTCCGTCTGTGAGGCGAAGTGAGGCGCCCGGTAAAAGATTTTCAAGCGATTTGTGTGAAATATTTGTTTGTCTTAGCTTAAGTATGAATTAACTGACTCCCAACTAAAGGTGCTAATATTCAAACGGCTGCTTAAAAGTGTATGAAGATGTATATATTCTGCACTTTCGACTGGATTAAATACATTTCTGTATTGAACTACTTATCAAACCAAGAGTTAATATTTGTACAAAACAATATTATTTTGTTGCTGCTGATTGTTGTTGTAGTTAAGCGAGGTGAACGACTGCATAGAGATCACGAACATCGCGCCTCAGGATTGGCTGGTCTGAAAGAAATCCTCCTCGTTCGTCGAAGCTATTTGTAAACGTGCACGGTTGCAGGTTTTGCTCCTTAAATGGAAAGTGGCAAGGGCTCAGCGACTGCATCTAAAGTTTGGGAAGGTTGTCCAAAACACGCAAATGAATGGCGCAGAGGTAACGGTGACACTTTCAGTCCATCTATTTGCAGTTCCGCACCTGACCAGTCTTTGCTTGCCGCACGTAGAGGCAGCGATGACCAGAAGACAATAGATCCTAGTGCCAACTCCTCTGAAATTGTCACCAGAGCCCTGTTAGCCGCATAGTTCTGACACTCAACGTTTCTACAAAATTTTATTCATATATTTATACTGTAGAACACTAAATACAAAGGTCTTCTGTACAAGATGAAAAAAAATGGTACCTTAGGAAGATTTCAATTATTCCAGTAATTATATGAGCAACTGGGTTCATGAAAAAGAACCTAAACAACTACCTGGCGAATATACCCGATAAACCAAGTGTAAAAGAGATCCAAATAAATTACCTCAAAATGACGGTTAATCCTGAAAAGATCTCTCGGTTAGAGTCACTGAAATAACAGGTGAATGCCTGTACTCGTTAGGGTGGCCAATCCTCAGCAAAACCAAAGCAAAATAGAAACAAATGTAAATGTCCTATGTGTGTCATGATATTTTTGGTGTGTCAAACCAATACAAAACTATCATTGAACAGAATATATAGAGTTGAGTCTAGAAGATAATCGAACGAAAAAGATGCCATGAAAGGCATAACTAACAAGTGGTAAATATGGAACGTTCCTGCAGCAGAGATAGACAAAATCTATGTTGCATTATTACAACATCATTTTGTTGGATGATTATACTAAACCAACAGGATATGTGCCCCCCCCCTCCTTCTAGTTTTATTGAAAAACCAAGTTTTATCGAAAAAAAAACAATTTTAATTAGGGAAACCAAGTTTTATTGATAAAACTAATAATCGCAACCTGAAGATGTTAACTGCCCGGAAAAGACCGGAAAGTCTCTTTAAACCCCAAGAATATCTGTAAAACGTTATATTTAGGAAGCACTCACTGACTATTTGCTTGCCCGCAGGATGTGTGATTTTGTTACAATATTAAATAAATAAAATGGTCCACTGTTGTACGAATGAAGTAAAATAGGTCGTGAATATAACAACTAAGATGAGAATGATAGTCCGAATAATCCAAATAATACCGATCATAAATCCTCATCTAAAGAATTTCGAATCATAAAGTGAAGTAAATTGTTTTATCATTATTGTGTATCTATTGTTTTACATTATTGCTGGTCTTCTTGTATTCTTGTTATTAGACTGTTTTTTATTTTGTATATTCAAGTGTGAAGCCTTGTTCAAAATATTTCATGGTGGGTGTAATAAAAAATACAAAATGGCTCATTTGTGTACGAATTAACCGAAACGTATTATGGTGGAATTTAATTTCGTAACTAAATATTTTTTCAGGTGGGTGAGATTTGCACGGACTGTTTTTTACTCCGCCGCGATGTGTTTGCAATTTACAATTTAACAAAAAAAATAAAATGGCCTATTTGCTTACGAATACATCGACATGAAGGATGGTGAAATTTAATTTTGTACTTAAATCAATGTAGCAGAACGGGCCAGGGAATACTCACTGACAGTTGTGTGTGTGTTTTGTTGGGAGAGCTTTGTTTATAAGTTACAATGTTAAACCTGATCGACTTCCTCTAATTTAAATTGACCAGAAAATCGTCGGAACGACTTTCTCGTTAAACATGCCAATTTTCTATCTACGATCTAAAAATATACGTAAATAAAATAGTGTGCAAATATAAAATGGGCACATGTATTGCATTAGGAAATTAATGAGATGTCCTTTTGAAAAGTAACATGCACATTTGATTGCTTAAGTACGTAGATTGTGTGGGCATGCTTAGTATTTTATGAAGCCGGAGTTCTTATATTTAGTATCTAAATGTAAAGTTTTAATCTCGCTGTTAGTGCGATAAACGTACAAACAATTTAAATAGAGATAATGTTATATGAGGCGGAGGGTGTGTGTGCATGTCTCTCATGTTTACGGTTGTATTACTTATATCCTTTCATCTTCTCTTTAGAGAGAATAGTTTCTTTGAAACTCTTTGCCTCTGACATATATTCTTAACGTGCCTCTTAGTCGTTCGCTGATTAAAACAACGAAGAAAAAGAAAATAGGAAGGCCTTATCCACTTGCCTCCTCAGCACGACAGTATTAGATACAAGGTCGGTTTTTAATGTTGAAGAAAAATGTATCTCTCCAAAAAAGGGCAACAGGGTGGGGACACAAATAAGTATTTCTCCTACGTTAATCGAGAAAAGAACAGATACTACACTTTGATCCTAGCTCGAAGTCAGAGGTATTAGCTGTGTACTTTTAAAAGTGTAACATATTTGTCACGGGAACACCTCTACTCAAGGTACACTCCCAACTGACACCGTAACGTAGAAAATTGTACAACTGCTAAACACATATTCGCGACTTCTGCAAAGTCTATCTGTTATGGCCCGCAAACCACGCTGGATACACGAGTCCATAGCGCATAAATGTCCCAGTGTTACATATCGAAAACCGTTACTTGAATGAAAAAGTTTTGAATGGCAGCTTGGGGTCAGGACTGCCCTCAGTAAAACGAAAGTCAGCGAAATCACGTGACTCTCGGTGCAGAGTGAGTCGCCTTTTTCCTGGTAACATTTCAAGCAATGCAGACGCGTAAAAGACGCGACCCAGATGGGCAAGGGCGGGCGCATACAATGTTTTGATTTACTCCTCTCCAGGAGTTAGGCACAAGGCCAGTTTTTATCTTACTCCCACAAGTAAGATGTGACCCAAGGTCGGGTCGGGAAAGTGGGGTTTAAAAATTGCCTGGGCAGTCCCGTCGGCATTCCCCGGTAGGGGCGCCCCAGCAGTAAGCAATAAATTTACTCCTCCACAAAGAGGGGGGGGCGAAGTCTGGGAGGGTGGACCTCCTAGAAGTGCACAGGACAGACCCATAGACCGGCGTAAATCAAGCCCCGAAGGCCAAAACAATACAAGTCTATGGGGTGCAGTATCCATCGGAACAGATACTACACTTTGATCTTAGCCAAAAGGCCAAGAACGTCGGTCGCATACAATGTAGCTAGGTTTAATGAGACCAGCTATCCATGTGTCAATATGTATCTATGTCTTTCTTTTTATCGCGCGCACGCAAGTAAACCGTAGGTCTGGTTTCTCTGTGACTGTTTCCTTTTGGATTTTGTAAACTTTCTTCTAAATTAACAGCAGCGTACAAGTGATGTTCTGTATAGACGATCTACAACCGTGGTAGGCGACGACAACAACGGGTGTATAATTATTTATACACGCCGCAGACAACCGGAACTAGTACGCAAGCATGCTTTCGCGTTCTCTCAAATCGATGCCTTGTATGGAAAACAAAAAACGCACTCTCTTCCATCAATAACTCGGTAATTCCTTTCCGGCCTTACTGTTTTTTTTCAGACTTCTACCATAAGAAAGTGATTGCATTCTTATATTGAAATAGCATAATTTTCATTTTCACTTGTGTTATGTATCCCACCTCTGTACGATCTTTTCGTTTTAGAAAAAGAAGAAAAAATCAAACTAAGAAAGTCTACTCGTGACAATTTTCAAATATCTTTTCATTTCCCTGTTTTCTTTCCTCTTTTATTTTTTTACAATTACTCATCATAAAACACACGGAATTAGACCCCGTCATGCTACCACAATAGCAAAAAAAGCTTTCCTTTTTTTCCTTGTTTGCTTGGCGTCAGGCGGAAATTCCACGTGCAGAGCTTTTCTTCGGATAGAATTCTCGTTTTTAAAACAAATTATCACGGAGCTGCTTTCCAGAGAACAACTTGGTCGTCCTCGAATCAAATATCATCAGGTTTCGTTTCATTAAACGTCACCACACACATTCAGACTCTCAGACAATTATTCCGTCTCATTAAACATTATTTTTGATTGGCTTACAACTATGATATCTAGTGATAATTTTTAGTCGGAAAAAACACATTTAATTCATATAATTAAGTTAATTGTTTACAGTAGTGTTATTAAGTGGTGTTTTACATTAACATTCTATGTAAATTCGTTCATGTACAATAAGTCAAATAGCTTAGGCTACAACAGGTTAAACATTTATATAATTCTTCTGCACGTTTGGACTGTCTATTACATATACTTTTTTACACATTTCCCATTCGCGGAATAAAGGAATATCGGATAGGATGTCAAAAACACAGAACGTTACTCGCAATCAACTCAACGTTACTAAAATGTTTCTAATCATATGATCTATGTGACACCTAGAACATTAACTATTTATTCAGGTTTTATTTAGCTTTGCTGTAATGATATAGGTTATATGCAAAGAATAAAAACAAAGTTAGTTTTATCTGTAGTACAGCATTCTATAGCTTTACGTATTTTTCAATTTGGAAGTTTGCTTAATAACTTTCTCAGCTAAAAAGTTTGTAATTAAATTTATACACAAAAGTGTTCGTCTTCTTCTTGTTTGTATATATCAAGAATCTGTGTTAATACTTCAACGTAACGGCCGTGCTAATGGAGACACAAGCTGATTTATAAAAAAAATATGGCTTCATGAATAACCGGCGACTACGCTCAAACAGGACGCTAAACAGCCACTCGCCGACAAAGGGAAATAATTTGTATTTGTCTAAGAGAATCCATTAATCTGTTACCTAATACATCTTAAAAGCAAAGAGTAAACAAGCGACATAAGAATCCACTTTTTGCCCCGTACCCAAACCCAATACCAACATATACATTACATCCGACAAGATTTGTATGTGCTTGAAGAGAGGGGGGGATGCATTTCTTACGCACCACCGCAACCCTATCGCCCTGAGAGATACTTATGAAAGCACTCAGCGTAGCTTGTAGGCACTTTGTTAAAACGTGTCACTACAAAAATCTCGTAGTCATGTTGGGCAACCAAAGCAAATGCATCTGTCTGAACTCTTCCATCGACCTCAATCAGAGTTCTACAAGTCAGAATTCATTCACATTTATAAATGAATAAACGCATAACCACTATCTGAGCATATATATATATATATATATATATATATATATATATATATATATATATATATATATATATATATATATATATATATTTATAAATGCAAAGTTCAGAATACGTTTGTAGAACACTCTCGACTAGTCTTCTGTCTGTGCCCGCTTCTAAATACAAATAGATCTTAATTTCCCTTAATTACGTGACAGTTTCCGTTGGCCGAGTGGATATAGGGGCTGCTTGCAGATTCTGGGCTGACTCGTCTGAAAGTGTTACTTTCTTGCACTGATGAGAGCAATAAGCTTGAAACGCTAGCGTCTGTAGGTGAGTTAATATTTATTTATAAATATTATATCTATATATATATATATATATATATATATATATATATATATATGTGTGTGTGTATACAGGATAATGTCTTAAACTAATGAATGAATTTAAGTATATATATTCTTGAAAGTACGGTGAGTAATATGATATTTATGTAAACGTTTCCATTTAAAGATGCGCTTCATGAAAGACTACCACACAACACTTATATTTCAACAAATAAACGAATTATGATGAATTTTAAAATATATATTCAAAAATTATTGTAACATAGGCATATTATTTTTTTGTACGATGTAATCTTTTAAGGTTGAAAAAAAAATGTTGCCCGGTGTTTTTATATACACTGCTAGCTTGTTAACCAATTAAATACTTTGTTGTTCTCCCATCTTAGCGTTAGGCTCCCTAAGGTCTTGTTAGTGTGACTTCCTATATCCTGTTCTAGTGTTATGTTTTCTATAGATTGACCTATATCCTGTTCTTTTGTTCTATCAATATAATGGATGAATTTATTTTAACACGTGCTCCATTGTATTTCTATTTTAGGTTTTAATTTTTAATTGTTAGGTTTTATTTAGTTTAGTTTTTTTTACTTATTTGTTTATTTATTTGTTTATGTATTGTTAGCCTAAGGTAAAGTTATTTCTGTGTGGGCAGCTGTTTGCTATATCACTACTACAGTGTCATAGTTTGTAGATTATGTCTGAATGAAAAATTTGAAATCTTAAACTAAAAAGACCGCCAAAATCTATTAAACTGTAGAAGATTGTCTTGTTTAAAAAAAAGAATACTCTTACTTCAAGTTGACTTCTTCTGATATTTAACAGCTACAAATTAAGTATACATGTTTAAAAGGAGAATACACTCTACTTACACGAAACATATTAATTGTATAACACAATGTACATAATTTCTCGTGTCCTCTCCAAATAATAATCCCTAATTTACCTTTAATATTCATAATTACATCCAATGTGAGAATTATCATGTTTATATTACAGATAATAATAATAATAATAATAATAATAATAATAATAATAATACTTCAGGTAACAGCTGATGATGCTTACGTCCTCTACTATATATACAGCTAGAATATGACGGGTAGCAGTTTATACATTTGCATGCAGTGTGTGTACTGTTTCGAATGTATGCATGTTGGGCGTATGTACAAGGGCAGACAAGTGTTTTTGTGTTTTACTTTAGAGCAAAGTATATTATCTGTTTAATACTTTACTCTATTTTTTCTGTCCTCAGTCAATGAAGGAGAATCACTTCTAGACTGATGCAATTTTTAGTTTGGCCCCAATCCAAAGTGCCCCGCTTTTGAGAGCTGGATTTACCCCACATTAAAATTCGACTATTGTGTCTAACTCTGACCACGGGAGGAAGCAAGTAAATATGGGCTAACTTCTTGTCGTCTGGGTGGTTCGGTCAATCTGTTCCGCGTAACCCTATGAACGAAGAGGTAAGTGTCGACTCACGGACAATGCGGGCTTAAAAACGAAATTGACTTAGACATACATACTATTTGGATGATTCTGATATTATTTTAAGAGTGGTTGTTATTTTCACACGGTTGCAGTCGATGGTAATCCCCGACTTCTTAAGGTGCTTCTTTTCGAATTTGGATATATTTATGTTGTTCTCCGGAATCTATACGGAATTCTGAACTGATTCCTTTATTTCATCAACGAGGGTGGATGTCTTCACGTTCTGTTAACTATGACGGATATATGTGTTAATTAAGTATAATATAATTTGTTGTTATTATCACTTGTAGTAAAGATTGAACTTTAAACCTCCAGAAAACTGTCATTGATAGCTAATTGCTAATCGGCGCCTGTATCTTTTCCTACGGGTGCATAGCTGACGGAACAGGAAAATCAACCGCCGTTAATTTAATAAAAGATTAAGTCAAAAATTCGGTACAGATTCCCAAGTTCGACATAAAGATTCGCGACTTCAAAAAGATGCCCCAGAAGAAGGTTAGCCGTTACGTCGGCCTTAACTTATGGGGGAAAAATAACCAAGATGAGAATGAGAGTCCGAATAATTCAAATGACACAGATTATGAACCGTTCTGAAATTTGCGTTTTATAAAATGAATTTAAAATGTATTTGTTGTATATTTGTTCCACCCCTCATTTTGCGCGGTTAACGTTCGGCAATCCGAGCTTAGGGCACTGTGCACTCGTCATGCTTACACTTCACCGTTAGAAAGAAAGTTATGAAACTTAGGCCACTGTTATTTAAAAAAAAACACCCGGTATATTAAAATACGTACAGTTGCCTAAGCGACATCCAAAAAAATATCAGTACTTACGTCATCAACGACGAGTTTCACCGAACAGTTCCGAGACTGACGAACGTTAACAAACTTTGCCGAACGAACTGAAGGCACAATAAGTTGTTATTGGTTTTCATTTTTTTTTTTTTGCAAGAAGGCATATAATGAAAGAAACTGTTGTGGTTAACTTGTATGTATAATTGTTTATAATTGTAGCAAGCCATTCTTAACACGGGGGGGGGGAGGCTTTGTAAATTGGGATTCGGCTTTCTCTGTTCATAGTCAGAACTGTTTACGTCACACATGCAAATTTCTAGATGCCGATTAGCCATCAGAATTTTAAAATATTTTTCAAAAAACTGGCTATTCTAAAATTAAAATATGTATTATTTACTGTAAGGTGACGGTATTTAAATGTTTAACGACACGGACTTACAACATGGGTGTGCCAGGTTTGAATTAAGTCTGTTTCACAGTAATAATTTACCTTAGGATGTTGGCAACCTGCATGTGGTTCCTCCTATAAGAATGAACTAATTCTTACTAAAATGATGCCGGGGAAATCAATGCCAACAATCGAATCATCTGATTCATACGAAATAAATGAAGGCCTGGATGTACCGCCTCGCTGTCCCACGAGATCCATTACGCTCAAATTTGTTTTCTACATGTTTTTATCCTCTATAACGGCACCTGTTTTGTTAGGTTAGGTATCTAGGCTAACATTATTTAAAAAACGTTAATTCTCACCTAGGGAAAAAGAGTCATTACTGTTAGCTGAGGTGTGTATTCAAGAAAGTATCACTACTAGAAAACTGCCGAACCAGATTAAATACTTGTTTTAATAAATTGTAGCGAAGTACGTTAGAGAACAAATCTTACAAATGATAATTTGCTAGTCCGAATCAAAGTTTTTTTTCGTCAGTTAAAATGCTGTTTAGGTCCAACTTTTAAAATCCTGACGACGTAATGCTATATATTTCATTGACATCAGTTCTTTTAACACTTACGTCATACCTACAATCCATGCATCTAGCAAATATATGCGAGCAGAGGAAGCATATATTTGCTGGTATATATTACGAACGAATATATACTACATTATCGCCGACAGAACAGATCTAACATCACCGCATCCTTCTGAATGGAGCATTGAAAAATAGTAATAGTATAGTTCCGTTTCAGACAAACAGACATACACCAAACCTCCATTGCTAATAGAGTTGAGTATAGCATCCAATTCTCCCTATTCAACGTCTCTGATATGAGGCGTTTTTCCAAACTAATTTAAGATGCATTAAAATGTTTCTGTTGCATAAAATGTGCCCGTTTTAGTCGCGTAACAAGACCTGGATTTTCAAAGTTCAAAGGGTTTTATCGACTTGAGATTAAAAATGCCAAACCAATCATCCTATGAGTAAACGTTAATCACTTTTAAATGGTGAACAATCATTAGTGGCGCATTCAACAGTAATCAATCATTGCTTACGGCCAACTTCGTTCGCTTGGAATTTCTTGTTTTCTTTTTATTTACTTGTATCATTCCGCCTTCATTTTTCAATAAAAAAAAAAAGTAAAACAAAAAAGAACCGGAAAATGGAACAGTTAACGAAAATTGCAAAACAAAGACTGAGAGCGAAAGGGGAGAGGAAAAGATACATACATAGACTAACACCCCCCCCCCCACACACACACACTAAAACAGAGTTTGTCTCCCTTAAATTTGTTTCCCATATATTTAAGTATACAAAATATACACTAAAATATTCCTCAGTTATATTTAAAGTATCATCCATTTTAATTATTCTAATTCGCCTTAATTTGTAATTATGATTAAAATTGAACATTCTATAACTAAGTTTATATCGATCACATTTACCTTCTCTTACTGTATATTATATAATCTCCCACGCCATATTTCATGCGGTACCTCTCACTCTCGCTACCGTAAATCCATTTATTTATATATATATATATATATATATATATATGTATATATATATATGTATATATATATATATATATTTATCTATCTATCTATCGATATGTCGATCAATCTGTGAATATATTCGTATTATATAATCTCCCACGCTCTTATTTCATGCGGCACCTCTCACTCTCGCTGCCGTAAATCTATCTATCTATCTATCTATCTATATATATATATATATATATATATATATATATATATATATATATATATATATATATATATCGTTTTGTCGATCAATCTATGAATATATTCGTGTTTATCTATCAATCTTTCACGTTCGGTTTAGTTTGGTTGTTTTATGTTACGGCATATCAACCCATTTCGGGTTATTTAATGTCAAATTCAGTTATTTTCGGAAACGCTTCAAGTTTTTCATATCTTCAAATATGTAATTCATAGTATATGGTTTGCTTGTTTTGTTGTACGGCATATCAAACCTTTTGGGGGTATTTAATGCCGAATCCGATCATTGTGGTTAAAGTTGTTATGCTTCAAGTTATATATATCTTCAAATATTAATTCATGCTGTTCTGTTTTATTGTAAAGGAAACCCATTTGTTTTTGTTTGTTTTTGGCTTTGCAGAACATGATAGAGATTTGCAAAAGGAGATTTAAAAAATTATAACATCAATGTTTGGTGTATTCTAGATAAGGAAGCCGGTATATTCAGACAGCCTGTTCTCGTAGCAATAGCTGTATCTATTTATCAATCTATTTATCTATCCTAGACTTATTCTAGGTATCTATCTATTTATCTATCCGTCCTAGTTTTATTATATATAGTTATCTGTCTATCTATCCTCTGCTTATTCTATCTACCTACCTATGTATCTATCTATAAAAGAATAACATGAAATGCAGTAAAAAATAAGTGGTACATAACAAACTCTGATCCAGGTTAAAATACTTCTTAATTTTAATGCATTTGCACATACATTGAAGCAACCTTGTTACGTTTACTCTATTGATCTGTGATTCTGCTCAAGATACGTTTTTTTCTTGTACCAATTTGAGGCAGAGGCGACCAGACAATAACGAATTTTGATACTGACTGCTCCTGGAATTTCAACGGATACTCCTTAGCTTAGTTACGACCGTAACACCATCGGGAGCAGGACCTGTCCGCCATGGATGACACTGCCATGACCCGGTGTTCCAGATGCCATAACGCTTACACTACACAATTGCCACCACTCTACATAAAGGAAAGTTTGGATTTTAAGGAGTATTACTGCGGGTGTTTTTTCTGTGTTGTTGTTATCGTTATTGTTAAGACGGTTGGATCCGATTGCAGTATCGAACATAAATATGTCGATATTGTCTGCTTTTTGTCGAGAACTTTTTCCTTGATTTGCAGGACATGATATTCCTGAAGTATTTCAAGTTATGCTTAACACTTAATTTACCAATGACCTGTAAGCATTATAATTGAATGTTCTTACTTGTCGTAGATTGTACACAAATGTATGTCGGTGCAGAAGCCTTTGGATGTCACATAAGTCGCTTTAGCCTGATTGCGGCCGTCATGCGACTGGGTGTAAGACCAACCTGCTTTGGGTAGCTCTTCCAGGAATCGAAGTGCTTGAAGATATAACTCACACCCAACTGCATTGTGAAGCTGTGTCAATTTAGGGCTGCTGATAGCAAACAAATACATATACGTTAATGAAGCGTTGGAATTTAGAGAGTAGTGTTTTGTTTTTGTTTAAAAAGAATAGGAAGAAGACGAGGAGGAAGAGGAGAAGAAGAAGAAAGAGGAGGAGAGGGTTGTTTTCGAATACAGCGTAAAAATAAAGATGTCGATACATTCGGCTTTGGATCGAGATCTTTTTCGTAGATTTGGAACATTTATCCTTGACACTGAAATCAACAGGAATCACCAGTCGCTCTAAGCCGTCGAAGAGGATTGGCATCTGTATGCATTGCGTGGCGGTTTCAAATAAGCATACGCTGTTATCCTCAGTCTGAATGACAACGCCCTTGTTTGCCGTAGATTGTAAGCAAATGCACATCAGTACAAAAACCTTTATTTTCACCACTTCCACTTTAGTCGGGGTGCAGCCCTCTGACCGCTGGATGTAAGATGAACGCACCTTGGATTGCCCTGTCAGGAACCGAAGTTTTCCACGACATACTTTGTACACTACCAACTGATAGTGTCTAGGCCTTGTCATGTTGAGAAGGTCATGAACTTTAGGGCTGCTGAGGATTGTCTATAGCGTAGTTTGGAGAATAGATACACATACAGCATCATACACATATTACTTAACAAAGGATTGCACTTACATATTTAAATAGATGTTTTTTTTATTAAAACAAAACATATATTTCATAAACATTGTGAAACAAAACAAAACTAAATAGATAGTTAACGGATACTTCGCATACGTCTAAGTAAATTCTGTTCATAGACGTTTTAGTCTATGAACAGAATTAATTTAAACTCTCCAAGAATAATGCAATATTTAATTTTAATCTGGTATTGTTTCTCAAATGACTATCAGATACTCTGTGAAACTGCAATAAAAGACATTCATTATTTAGTATATATATATATATATATATATATATATATATATATATATATATATATATATATATATATATTCCATGATAAATGCCAGTATACTGAAATCATATGCCTTTAATAAGATTAAGATTAAAATTAATATACACTAAATGTATACAAGCAAGGAAATTCCCAAATTTTTACACTTTTATTGTCATTAAGGGTATGACTACATATAAAAAAAAACCCTTTCCTTATCACATCACTACAGTATAAATCTCTATGCATGAGTGGATGAAGTGTGTGAGGTGCGCTGAAGAAAAATTCCTACCAGTAAAATACATAGCCCTGTTGTGCTCGAATACCCTTAATGACAATAAAAGTGTAAACATTTGGGAATTTCCTGGCTTTTGTACATTTAGTGTATATGAATTTTCATCTTAACCCTATTCAGGGCATATGATTTCAGTATACTGACATTTATCATGGAATGTCACTACTTTTGTAAAGGTTATGCCTCAATACAATAGTCATTTTTATTTTATTTTTGGAATTTTCTGAAAAACTAAGGTATATGATAAATTGAAATTAAAATGCCATCAACTAGACCCTAGAACCTCTATCTCTTCCAAATATTAGCTGACTCCATCAAATAGTTGATGGGATAAAGGGTGGCACATACGTACGTACACACAGATAACATGATTTCATGATTGAACTTTCTGGAACTCTGGGTTGCCTTGACTAATGATGCTAAAATTCTTCACATTTATAGAACCTATTAAATAAAAAATGTGTGCAAAGTTTTAACTAATTTGGTTTATTGGTTTTTGAGTTATGATTGATCAAAGAAATGAGATTTCCAGCATAGGCCATTCTTGCAGTCGATTAAGGGATAGAGCGCTCTCACGCTTCCCTTGATAATAATAGATATGAGTTCGATTTGGGATGTAATTATACTAAATAAACATTTTTTTATTTACGTTGTCTTCTTCCTTTCCTCTTGAAGTGTAACTCCTACTACTCAATTTATACCCTTCTCACAAAAATGTATCTTCCCTATTCCCTTCCTCCCGCCACTTTTCGTTTTATTCGACATTCGCTCCGCCATCAACAATATTCAATTTTCAAACGATCAACTAGCAATCTAGCAAGCTTATAGTGTTATTAAAAAAACATAAAATTATTAAAGACAAAATTACAATGACTTCTTCTAAATTCATTCGTATCTATTTTGAACGTATGAAAAAGAATAATAAACAACAGCCTTACACACTTTTATAACTAAAGTTAAAAACAATGTTAAACACAAGGGCGACCCACGAACGTAGTCAATTACTGAGATGGGATGTCTGCAAGTAAAATACCTCTTTCTACATCATGCCTTACTCAAAGAACCTTCACCATAAACAAATACGTCCGATTAACTTGCAATGTTTATTATATACACAAAGTGATCGTTAGTAAAGTAACTATGATGGTTAATTAGCATAATAATTTTACTGCTTTATATTTTTATCTTATATTTTACGTAAACATTTAAGCAATACACCCGTGATTAAATGAGAAATATATTATTATATTAAACTATCATTGGGTTGTGTCTTTTCCTTATGTGTTTATAATGCAATAACACTGACTATTAAAATTATTTACAATGATGATTGTTGGGGTGGGTATAGGAAGCATGTAATGTTATTAGGGACCAGACGAGGATTAGACACATAGATCAAGGCAAGAGTTATGTAAGGTAAAAATGAAAGTAGAAATAAAGAATTAGTTTGGAAAGAAATGACAAAGCAGAGACATTCCTTTGCCTATTAGGTCAGTAAGTCCAGAGCAAAATCAACAAGAGTATGTTATGGTCTGAAAAGCTTTGGTTGGTAATCAGCTCGTAAACATTGACGATAGAACTGACGGCAAATGGAGCGAAACATTCTAATTCAAATGATTTTATATCTGTCAGAATTGTGATGTAGTTTCCGTTACCTACATAATTCAGAAGCCCAATTTTGCAAGAGTGTTCTTCTACAAGTTTTAATATTTATTATTATTATTATTATTATTATTATTATTATTATTATTATTATTATTATTATTATTATTGCTAAATTCAACTTTTAGCATAGTCCACCGTGTATTAATTCCTTCACTTAATTATCATGTATATCCTAATCTTTCTAACACGGGATAGTCACGTATACGATTTAGAGATCAAAGGGTCAGGTTCGTGAGATTATAAGCTGAGATTAGCCGGAAAGATGTGATAGGTTAGAGAAAAAAATATTGAAAAACTCTTAGAGTTAAAGGGTAAACTCAGTTGATGAAAAACGGGGCAAAATTATGGGTGGTTATGCTGGATACTTCTTCGCATTGAAAATCTGGAAAAGAGAATGAACCGTAAAATGTCCTGGAAAGGCATGAAGTAACCAACTGGTTAGGTTATGCGTTGTTCAGCTGGGTTAATAAATTAACAGTAGCCATGGTCTACGTCAGTCGTACTCATCAGGTAACAGTGCGAGTACGATTAAGAGAGGAGAAAGTGGGGTTTGTGTTTACTTTCGGCAGCATCATAACGCTCGCTTCCATTATTTTGTACTTTAGTCCTCACTTTCTATGTGCGATGTTTCTGACAAAGGGGGAATAATTGCTATTCTCTTGGTCATAATCTATCGAGCTAGCTTTTATCCTTGGCTAGTTTTTGCCCTGTAAGTAGTATTTTTAGCTTCTTACATCAAGTGTCTTGATGCCTTGTCTAGAGCATTTTCTATTAATAAAAAATTCGATGGAAACATACGGGTGGTCATGCTGGATAATTTTATAATTAACATATTCTGACATGAATTGACCGTAAAATATGCAAAGAATGCATGAATCTATCTACTGGAAACTAAACGTGTTTTGAACTGAGTTAATAAGTTAATATTTGTAATGGTCTACGGGTGCCTGTAGTCATCAAATAAGAGCGATAGCAGTGGTCCGAGAAAAATCGACGGATGGCCATGCGGAAAAAAATTGGTAAACACAATTTGGGCAAGTGTTTCCTTGTCATGAGTGTATAATACCTTTATACACACTCGTTGTGAGGACCCCGCGTGTCGTCCTCGTTGTCTCTCTCTCTCTCTCTCTCTCTCTCTCTCTCTCTCTCTTTGATCGTTACAGGAACACAGCTTACTTAAATGGAGGATTTTGTTCGTATGGGACAGATATGCAGACACCAGTTTCATACAATCATATATACATATATATATATATATATATATATATATATATATATATATATATATATATATAATTACTCATCTGGCTAAGAAAGAGAGAGAGAGAGAGAGAGAGAGAGATGAAGATACAGTAATCGTTTAATACCTCGCCTTCCCACCCCCGCATCGAGGTTCGTACGAGCGATTGCTTGACGTTTACTAGCTTTCAAATTTGGCTTGAGAAAATGACCACAATGATCTCTAGTGTAACTAACGTCACGTCTCCAATTTCGTTATTTATCAGGGTCATACTCTGGCTCCAAACTCACCAAGTACTTAACAAACTTGTCGTTTTATTTGAAACCGGTTTAAATAACAGTTATTCTCTCCATCCTCGAAAAAGAGCCTTACGCACTCATTATATAACAAAATTGCTTTACGTCGTTCGTCTTCTATGCAGATAACAGCGACGACGATGATACCAAAGACGGGGATACACGGTGCACAACACGTGGAAGATTCCAAATAGAGCCACTTAGACGATGACAAGAACGGATATACAACGTAAGTATGCGGGTGCGTTCTTTGAATTTTGTCTATATTTCATTTTCTCCTGTGTATAGACTCTATCTTAGCTTTCATATATTTCGCTCCTCATGGCGATGTTTTTCGGTTGCCATAATAATCGACTATATTTTCCCATCATCGTCATAATTATTATTATTATTATTATTATTATTATTATTATTATTATTATTATTATTATTATTATTATTATTATTATTATTATTATTATTATTATTATTTCTGCAAACATTTTTAGAATGGACGGGAGGTCTGCCATTCTTTTTAATCCATTTCACTTTTGATAATGCATCTTGTCGTCAACACATCCATTTACGAAAAACGGAAAAAGGTTTTTGAAATGTACTTAGGTTTATGTTTTATTTTTAGACTTCCTATATTTGTTTTTTTTTTCGTTTTCTTTTTCTCAGTTAGCGTTTTTTATCTTTATTTTATATTTTCCTTCCCAGAATGCATTTCGGTTCTAATCGTTTTTTGTTTTTGTTTTTGTTACTTTCTTTTTTCTTACTGTGCTTTCTTTTTCTTTCCTTTCTTTCAATTTTATTCGAGTGATTATATTTCTTTCTGTTCTGGTTATTATATTTTATGATCTTCTCTCTTTTCTTTTCTTTTTAACTTCATTTTTTTTTACTGGTTTCATTATTCGACATACATTTACTAACGATTACTTTTTTTATTTCCTTCCGCACTTTTTATCTCCCTATGCTTTTAATCCCACTATTATTTTATTCGTGTTTTTCTTTTTTTTCTTTCATCTTTATTTTACGTTTCTATTTTCTTTCTTCCCCTTTCTTTTCTCTTTCTTATTCGTGTATTTTTTTGATTTTCTTTGTTTTTTATTGTCTGTAATTGTTCTTCTCTCACTATCTCCCTTCCTTCACACTTCCCTCCTTTCGTTTTTCGTATTTTCTTTCTATCTCCTTTATTTATACTACTTTTCATTGTTTCTTTCTTTGTGTCATTCTTTCTTTCGTCCCTTTATCATTTCCTTTTTTACTTCTTTATTATTTATTCTTCTTTCTTTCTTTCTTTCTTTCTCACTGTCTTTCTGTGTTTTCTGTTCTGTTTCTATGTCTCTAATTTTACTTTCATCACTATTCATTCTTTCCTTCATTTTGTTATTTCTTTATTTATATCTCCCTATTCATTCTATATAATTTTTCTACCTTTCTTTATCATAGTTCTGCCAAAACAAAGCAGGGCATCATTGTAGCCGTAAAGGGCTACTGAGAATTAGGTAGTAAGTTTTGGGGGTCATCTTAAGTTGTGAGCTGTGCCGCGAGATGTCTGTATACATTAGTTTTAAATGTCTGCGTGTTAGTAGAGTCGGGGAAACAGGGAGCAGGATGAGTTCCAGAGGCCGACAGCACGAAGAAAGAAGCAATTAGAGTAGAAGGCTCTCTGGCATCTGGGGACCTGCACAGTGAATGAATAGGATTTACCTGATTGTTGGGTTCGTTAAGTGTATTTACGTCGAAGAGGCACCAGAGCAGCAAGTTCATCGGAGCACAATCGATGAAGTACTTGTAAAACAGGCACACTGGACACAACATTGCGGCGATGAGACATAGGTGGATAGTGAGGGACTTATTAAGTTGGTGACTCTTTTTTGGACCTTGTCTAAGAGGGAGATACTTGTGGATGATGCACCAGCCTAGATGTGGCAAAAATACTCCATGCATGGACGGATGGTGGCGTTGTAGAGATATACCATAATGTCAGGTGTGAGTGGTTAACTACCTAATTAGAAGAATCCAACCTTCTTTGTAGCAGCCTTGGCAATGTCTTCAATGTATTTGTTCCAAGTCATGTTACCTGTGAAAGGTAGGCCGAGAAGTGTCAACGTTGGACTCTCAGATAATGTATTTGCCATGGCAATCTGTGGTTTAAGAGGTTTCTTGTAGTTATTGTAGGAAAAGAGTTTTGTCTTTGAGGCAGTAAATGTTACCATCTATGTATGACCTCATTCAACTACAGACTGGATTCCATTTTCTAAGGATTAAGCCGTTACCTCGGATATGTATGTGCCCATTTTGCCCACATGACAAGAGTAGATTGTGGTGTCGTCAGAAAACATACCGATCTCAGCTCAACATCATCAGGGGGTCGTTTATAAAGATTAGGAATAGTAGTAATTCAGTGATGGACCCCTGGGGTACAGTAGCATGTATGTCATGTAGCTTGGATGAACGTCCATCGAGGACAACCTGGATCTTTCTTTTGGTTAGGAAGAATGTAATTATATTGAGTATCCGTCCAGTAATACCATATAAGTTATTTTTTATGAGAAGATCTTCATGCCAGACATTGTCAAAGCCTTGGGATTTATCAAACGCTACCGCTCTAGCTTCACCTGCCGTGCTTAGTTTATGATATATGCGTTCAGAGATGACCGTTAAGATAACTGCAGTAGATCATGCTAGCCTGAATCCATACTGACGGTCAGATAGGAGGTGTCGGACTATCGCTAGATTCATAAAGGATTCAAAGATGTTAGCAAAAATCGGGAGTAGACTAATGAGGCGATAATTCTGAACATCAGTTCTATCCCCAATATTTTAGAAGACTGGTACCACAGACGTAATTTTCCAGCTGTTAGGGAAGCAAGATTCAGCAAGGGATTTTTTGTAGTGTTAGGAAGGGATAGGGACCAGTTCAGCAGAGCATTTCTTTTGACTATTACTGGTATAAGATCAGGCCCATACGCTTTGGAGGTGTCAAGGTTTTTTATGATGTTCATGACCTGTGATGGGGTGATGACCAGAGTTTGGATTCCCTATTCCTGTTCTGATTAATCGTCCCAACACTAGTAGATATACATACAAAATAAAATATATCTATATTAGAGATCCTGTTCTTCGTTCAAAATGTGACACTCAAATATTAAATGACACCTTATTTAGTCTGCCATGCTTAAGTTTTAAATAACATTTTTGGCGGTTTAGAATGTCATTTTCTTTGGTATGTCATATTTATGTTTTGAATAGTATTTTCGTCGGGCTGTTATGTTCAACTTTGAAAACTGATTTTCATCGCTAAATGCGTAAATTATATGGATGTATCTCTTTTTGTATTATTTGGAATATTTGAATCACTATTCTCATATTTGATGTTATTCTTACATGTTTTCTGCCTATGTAATCTCCGACCTTCTTCAGATTCCTCTGGTTGGAATCGGTAATCGTTATGTTAAAAAACAAGAATCTTAGCGGAATTTCGAACTGAACACTTAATTTGATCCATATGGCGCAACGGATAAAGGTGTTGAACACAATCAGTTATAAGTGACATATTCTGGAATCTGATGGTTCAATCCTTACAACAGGCGATAACTTGGAATCTTGATGTCCAACTTTGGAATATATACAGAATTCCAGACTGAGGACTTAATTTAACTCACATTGCGCGACGTGCGTTGATTTACACTCAATTCTTATTTGGAGTCTTTAAGAGGTGGAAAATTCAATCTCCATTACAGGCGATACCAATTAAAAATAAAACACAAATTACTTAGTTAACACTGTTTTCCCTGGTAATCGCTGACGGAACAAGAACAATCTTCCTCAAGCATATACAATTTTAGTCATTTAGTGCTTGAAACCATTTAACTAGACACATCTTTTATTGTTGTAAATGAAGAGTTAGAAGAATAGTATTTGTAATATTGAAGCCATAAATGATCAGAATGAAGGAATTCATACACTTCCTAAGTTTGATCAGGTATATATTATTTTGATTTTCCGACCTACTATTCACATTTTGAATGTTACTCTTACAAAGTTTCCGTGCAACTTTTTGAATTGGAGTAACCTAATGTTAAACTCGGGAATCTATACGGAATTTTGAACTGACCCCTTTATTTAGTCCACGGGGGTAGATTGATCTCGTTCTGTCAGCCAAGTGTTAAGCAAGTGATTTTTATTTCATTATAAGTTAGTATTTCCTGTAGTAAGGATTGGAATATTAATAACTAGATAATTGTCATTAGAACTAATTATAACTCAAACTATTATCCGTTGTTCTACGTGCGCATATGTGTACTGTTGAGCTGTCAAAAACCCTTTTAAAAAGTCTGTCAATCGATACGTCTCTCACATCGATCAGTCTGTCACATTGTTCGTTCTCTTATGTTTAAGCTCAACAAGGATTATCCGCAAAACACATAGACGTATCTTCAAGATATACATTGCTGTTGATCTTGGTTTAATAGTTTTAAAATCTATTAATATATTTGTGTCAATGTTTCTTTTTTTTCTATTTGCGAATTTCATTCTTTTGTCTATTTTAAAATCGTTACTTCTTTTTTTTTACTCAAAAATCATCTCGTGATTATTTTCAAAAGATTATTTGCATCTTTTTTTTTCTCAAAAGTCTTAGATGTTTCTTTTATCCATTCGATTACGATTTTAGCTTAATTTTTTCACTAACTTTTTAAGGTAGGGTTATTTTATCCGCAGAGATTTCAATTCATCTCATTCTTCTAAAAAGGTTGGTATGCTGTAAAAGATAGAAAAGAAGCTATATTTATCATTCATAATTTCGCTATCTTTGTGTTATTTTTGTACTAAAAATAATGTTCGGATTCTTCTTAAGATTCTGATATGCCGTCAAACGATAATATAACCCCTTCTCCATTTTATAAATCGCCCTTATAAAGAGAATGAGACACGTTTATCCAGAAAACAATAAACTAAATCATTAGTCTATTCTTCTTCTTCTTCTTCTTCTTCTTCTTCTTAACAGGAAAATGCCGTAAACTCCAAACACTTTTCCTTCATTTTCTCAGTTCCCATTCTTAAATTGTAATATAGGAAAAAATAAATAAACCCATTCGTCTTCTTTTTCTCCCCTTACCCTTTTTCTCCTTCTATTTTTCTTCTGCTTCTTGTTTTCGTTGTTGTTTTCTTCTTCTTCTTCTTTTCTTTTTCTTCTTCTTCTTCGTCTCTATTTCTTCTTTTTCTTTTCTGTATTTCCTATTCCCTTCTCCTACTAAACTCCCATCTATTTGTGCATTTGTTTGTCTTTTGGAGTTGTTGTCAATTTTTTCTTGTTATTCGTGTCGTCATTCTTCTTCTTTTTCGTCTTCTTCATTATCTTCTGCTTCATCTTCTGCTTTTTCTCTTCGTTCACTTCTCATGATAAAGTGTATATCTTGTAAAAACAAACAAGGGAAGCCAATATATTTATCTGTTTTCTCATGTTTCATTCACTCAATTACTACTTAAAAACGGTGATATGCCGCAATATAGACTAACCAAAGCAAACCATTCATCCTCTTCTTCTTCTTCTTCTTCTTCTTCTTCTTCTTCTTTTTCCTTTTTTTGGTCTTCTTCTTCTACTACTTCTTCTGTTTCTCTTTTCTTCATTTTTCTCATCCCCATCCACCGCCCTACAGTCGTCGCCCTTTTTTTCCTGATGACATCAGCGCCAGAAGGCTTCGATTCAATGATGAAACAATCTTTTTAAGACGCGTCTACAGTTTCGAGTTACCAACAAACATTTGCTGATAATGTCATAAACCAGATAAAGACAAAACACCCAACGCACACCACTCACCTTTCACACACCCTTTTCTCCATATACACCTCTATCTCTACAGCCTCTCTCTATATCTGTCTCTCCAGTCTCTCTATATCTGTCTATCATGTCTCTCTTTTCCTCACATTCTCACTTCTTTCTCACTCTTTGCCCTTCCTTTGCTTCTCGTTCTATGGTCATAAATCTCTTTAATTCTTTTTTTAACATTTTATTTCTCCGTGTCGTTATCTCATAATATTTTCTTTTTTTTTACTATGTTATTCTCTACCTTCCTATATATCAACCTATCTATCTCTCCTCTCGTATATTGACGTCCACGCTGATGTATTTTTTTCAACGATATTTCTGGAATTTTAACATTTAAGTGAATAACATGTGATACTCAGAGAAGATCAAGATAAAAGCATCTAATCTAGACGGTGCACCAAGAGAGATACGAATGTATGTACACTTAAAAGGGGCCGTGTATTTAAGGATATATGTATATATATATATATATATATATATATAATTATTTCCACAATCAGACAACGCCGCAGCCCACAACCTATGAAAAGAAACAAACCGGAAGTCCTAGACTCGAGTTTCGCCCTCCTTTGGGCTCATCAGTAAGACACATCCGAACTCAGGATTCGAAACCCGAGTCACTTGCATGGTAAGCGAGTACTCTGCCACTGAGCTACCTCGCCACATACAAGAATGTCTATTAATTTACACAGATTAAGTGAACCGCAGCGATGACCGACTGTGGAATATACCTACTCTTTTCAACAAGGGGTGTAGTCATCCAACTACTATGAACCCAGGCCAATGTCTCACAAGTAGGATTTTATACTCGCTAGGACGATGTCATCCAACAAGCTAACCAAGCGAGCAAATAAATATTAGATTTCTTGAATGTGAGATGATATATATAATTATTTCCACAATCAGACACTTAATCGGTTAATCGGTTCACTTAATCTGTGTAAATTAATAGACATTCTTGTATGTGGCGAGGTAGCTCAGTGGCAGAGTACTCGCTTACCATGCAAGTGACTCGGGTTTCGAATCCTGAGTTCGGATGTGTCTTACTGATGAGCCCAAAGGAGGGCGAAACTCGAGTCTAGGACTTCCGGTTTGTTTCTTTTCATAGGTTGTGGGCTGCGGCGTTGTCTGATTGTGGAAATAATTATATATATCATCTCACATTCAAGAAATCTAATATATATATATATATATATATATATATCAAGAGAGAGAGAGAGGAAATGAAAAATAGAAAAAAAAGAAAAATCAAAAATATTATTTTTGTATTATCAACGTTTTGTCTGCATTTCAAGACTTCCTCGGGATGATTGACTTGAAGAAATAACACACAAGTACAAACATCTGAAAAAGTTGTGTCCGTGTGTTACGTGAAAAGAAAGTTAGTGTGCTTTTTTAGATCGAAACATAGCTGTCAGAATTTAATGTTTTCTTTCCAAATAAAAAACAAAAAACATTATTTTCACGTCACAAACGGACCAAACCTTTTTAAATAGTGGTACTTGTGTGTAATTTCCTCTATTTAATAAATCCGAGGAAGTCTTGAAATAAAGATGAAACGTTGATGAATACATAAGTAACTTTATTTTCCATCACATTGGAATAGTATTAGCATTTTCACACACACACACACACGACACACACACACACATATATATATATATATATATATATATATATATATATATATATATATATATATATATATATATATATATATATATATATATAGTGTGCCAGGTTGTATATGAAGAGAAATCAAATAAAGTACTCAATCATATAAGAGAGCTAATATAATTATTGTTGACGCCATTCCCTGTCGGGCGTGACTACAATCGTTTCAGCTTTCCGATGATTCCACTGGGCACGGAGATTTACTAAAGATGTCTAAATCTGCCCTTTTGGATGAAACCGCGGTACATTGCTGAATTATGCAATATACAGTATCTAAATAAATTATATATATATATATATATATATATATATATATATATATATATATATATTATTCAAGAAAAATATGAACAGAAATAGTGAATTCTTTAAAGTTAAAAGGGTAACTTTACTTCTTGGATTCGAATCGTGCGACCGGCAGAACAGTCATCACCCACACTGATGTTTCCCGTAAAAGTATGAAACACATGTACATGTGGATAAGAATAAAACATATTTGTTATTATTATTATTATTATTATTATTAGTAGTAGTAGTAGTAGTAGTATTAGTATTAGAATTAGCATTATTAGCATTATATATGTATAAATAAGACAGAAAGTAAAACAATTAAAAAATGCTTTTTCTCTAGACGTTTGTTGATCCGAACGAAATCTGTAAAACTCCGGTTTAATTCTTTCTTTCTGTGCTTTATTGTTTCTTACTTTTCTATCTTTTTTATACATTCTGTTTCGACGGCATTTCATTTTATTATATATCGTGTATTTTATCTTCATATTTATGTTTGTTGACATAGTTCACCTCAAACAAGGCAGGACGCCTTTGTAGACGTAAGGGGCAACTGAGAAATAGGGAGTAAGTTTCGGGGGTCATCCTAAGTTGTGAGCTATGCAGCGAGATGTCTCTTCACATTAGCTTTAAATGTCTGCATGCAAGTAGAGTCGGGGAAACAGGGGGAGGGACGAGGTTGCAGAGACCGACAGCACAAGGAAATAAGCTATTAGAGTAGAAGGCTTTCTGGCATCTGGAGACCTCCACTATGAATGAATGAGACTTAGCTGATTCGCAGGTTCATCTAGTGGATTTACCTCGAGGGGACACCAGGGCAGCAAGTTCATCGGATCACAATCGATTGAAGTACTTGTAAAACAGGCACAAGAACGTAACATTGTGGCGATGATACAGGGGTTGGAGTTGGACCTATTAAGTTGGCGACTCTTTTTTTACCTTGTCTAAGAGGGAGAGACTAATGGAATACGCACAAGCCCATATGTGGCAAAAATACTCCATGAATAGGCGGATGAGTAGAACGCTCTTCGGCATCTGGGAATCACCACAGTGAATGGATTGAATTTGGCTGATTGTCGGGTTCGTCTAGTAAATTTACGTCAAGGGGGGACAAGTAACCCGTGCATATGTTTGTCAGAGTCTTTACGGTAGAGTGGGAGATAATCAGTCACGGCAAAGTGGTGAGGAGATTAAGGATTGTAGGTTTGTTTCACTTAGTGCGAGGATATACGAGGAGTGTGTCAGGAGAAAGGTTTCCACGTCACTAATGTTGGTTGTAAGTCCCGGATGTTTGTGAATGCGAGCCTCAAGGGTGGAGGCGAAAATGTCTTTTGGTGGGTATTTGGTTTATGTTCGATTTTTTTTAACTTTGAAAGTTCATGTTTGTTTTGAGATAGCGTGGGGTGGGCAATTTGGGTCCTTGTTTCGCGGCAATAAGCTCACACAATCAGTCCATTAGTCGTGCGTTGGTTCATGAGGTCTGTGGCCTCGGGAAAGCTCACCGGAGATAACTGTAGGGTCCCTTTCCATGCGCGATATAGCCGTACAGTTTTTTTACGATATTATGCAACTGCTGATGGAGCAGACGTGCTTAAGGTTACCTAACAGTTTGGGTCCATGTACTGTCAATTGGAAACAGCAGCCAGACAATCTGTCTAACATGTACTCTCAACCTGTCGGAACAAAAGCGACCCAGACTAGTCATGTAGGACTTTGTGACGAAAAAACTTTTCCCAAGTTGCCCAGATAGAGAGAAAGAGAGACGGCGTCTATTTCCTAGTCAAGAAACAAAGCCAGACACTGGGTGTCCTTAGAAGCGTCCCAGCGTTGGTATCTCAACGCCTGGCGAATAGACAGAGAAGGGGATCGAAGGCCGAACGATAAACAGAAACCATCTACTCCTTAAGCAATTATAGGTTTGCAAACCGGATACTTTGTTCGAGAGTCTAGCTCTAGGATTTTATCGATCAGGACTAAGAAGGGCTCCCTAGAATTCCTTAAAAGGGTGTTAAGAATTAGATTCCGAAACCGACCGAATAAGAGAGCCGACTTTGTAAATATAAAGCGTCCAATATATTTTCAGATACAGCTTTATTACAATAGAAATAATATAACATTATGATAGATATAGCACTTGAAATATATATAAGTAAAAAGTATAAAGGTCATAAAGTAGCTGACTACTCTGCATTTCACTTATGTAAGTTAGACGTATGAAAATACAAACGTAGATTACTACCCTTCATTTAGCTTATATAAGTTAAAAGTATAACTGTCAAAAAGTAGATGTATGCTCTGCTTTATCTTATATACGTTAGAAGTATAAAAAGAAAACATAGCTGTATACTCTGTAATAGCTTAAGTTTATTACGCTATCAATATTATGTGATCATGTTAAAAAATTAACATCAAGAACACATTATGTGTACAATTGTTTTAGATATGTTGAATAAATGTATTTTCTTCAGCACAAAACAACAAAAGAAGAACTCCCTATGATTTCGTTACAGGTCCAGATAAACGATAGAATTGCTGATTGACTACAAACGCATCGAATAAAATTACCCACCAACATTCAGTAACAATATTTCTTTCGTTTTTCATGGTTGGTGATAACATTAGATTTTAGAGCCAAATCTTAATATCAAAATATGAAAAACGGTAGATTAACTACTAAACTACGTATATACTTCAGTTTGTATTAAGTTCAATCAAATATTATGTTTTAATAAATAATGTATATTTTTTTTGAAAACAAATAGTAATCGAAACAGTAAGATATGATCAACTTAAAATTAAAAATGTGTGTGGAAAAAGTAATCATCTCTGAGTGTAGAAACTGCTAGAACAATAAATATGAGCTCGGATATACCTAACGTTCTAATCATTGAGCTAAATTTACAACTGCAGATCTATTAATCTTCCTCCCACAAGGTAAGATGTGACACAAGGTCGGAAAAGTGAGAAAGAACCAGCGATCGAGAATTTTAGCATTCTGGCTGTTTAAAAATTGCCTGGGCAGCCCCATCAGCATTTCCCGGTATGGGCGCCTCAGACAGTAAGCAATAAACTTACTCCTCCCCAAAGAGGGGAGGCAAAGCCTGGGAGGGTGCACCTCTTAGAACTGCACAGGACCGACACCCCCCCCCCCCCAATAGACCGACGATACCGGTTTATTAGGCGGGGTAAAAAACCCTGCAGTATTCACTAGCATTTTAGAGATTTCGATTTCTTCGCTTTTTATATTCATAAAATTGAAGTGAGATAGTTACTTGTATCATAAGATGCAATTAAAGTTAGAACATTTGACTTTTTATAACGTTAAACTGATGATTCCAGAAAATAGATGAAACACATGTGTATGTGAATAAGAATTATATGAAAATATCAATCGTAATATTATATTTATATATATGCATATTAGGTAAACAAAGTAAAATGTTTTGATTTATTTAATCTTAATGAGACGAGAAAATACAAACATCAATTCTACAAATAAAATGTGTAACAATCCAAAACTTACCCTCTCTCTCTTTATGTCTCTCTTTTTTCTGTGCATATATATATATATATATATATATATATATATATATATATACATATATATATATATATATAGTCCTATCCTGTCAACTTATCAATCATAATATTTCCTCTGATGATAAGATTTTAATCTTTGAAAAGCCTGGTTTAAGGAATGAAAGAGAAGAAAAATAAATGTTTTTATAAACTAAACTGCTCCTTGTTTTGAACAACTGAAGATATCGATTTGCTTCCATTTGCAGGTCTAATCAATTTTCATTGACTTACCATATATATCTATATATATATATATATATATATATATATATGTGTGTGTGTGTGTTTTATCTACATACGTATACGTTACATCCTTAAGGGAATCGGCAGTCTAGAGACAAATTATTCGTAGTGATCGCTGGGCTCGAACCTCGGAACCCGAGTTATATTTAAAACTTAAATTCCAAAGTTTTTGCCGACTCGGCCCCTGCCAACAACTCAGTTAATCAGGGGGAGATTACTCCTACTTATAGGCAGCAGACGTAAAAAGTTCAACGTAAGAAAAGAATATTGCATTGAAGCCACGCTGAGATCTGTTGTAATAGTACTCGCTAGAGCGCTCGGTCTATATTTGGGGGCGACAATAATTAATTATAAATATTTGTTTTTGTTTTTTTTATCTACATACGTGTATATATATATATATATATATATATATATATATATATATATATATATATATATATATATATATATATATATATATGTATATATATATATATATATATATGGGAAGAGAAGGATGAAGGTAATCCGACGTGATGGTAAAATGAAAAAGGAAAACCAAAAACTGGATGTTTTTTATGTGTACATCAACGTTTCGTCTTTATTTATAAGACTTCATCAGGATGATGATATAGGGAAAAAGATATCATGCAAGCACAGATACATGTAGGGTTGACATGTTGGGAAGAAAAATAAAATAACATCCTCACTCCACTAATGGGTACCATCAGTCCCTCCCACATAAAAAATTCAGGCGACCTTCTTAGCAGAATAAAAAACATCAACGTAGAAAATAAAAATATACACAGCCTAGATGTAACTTCGCTCTACACTAACGTACCTGTAAAAAAATGCCTACACTTACTTCACACACATATAAAGAAAATAAAAACCGACCTACCTTTTCCCCCCAACACTTTTATAGAAATAATTAGACTCATCACTGACATAACATATTTCCAATTTAACGAAGTATTCTACAAACAAAAATTTGGACTCCTCATGGGCAACCCCCTTAGCGGTGTATTGGCCTGCCTCTTTTTAGAATTCTTAGAATCCGGTCCTTTCAAATATAGACTACCTCCTAACATCGAATACTTTAGATACATAGATGATATTTTAATTTTCCTCCCCACAGACACACAAATCATTCATGTTAAGGATAAACTCAACACAGTAGAACCCTCCATAAAATTCACCCATGAGACTGAAATAAACGGCTCTATTCCCTTCCTTGATACTCTTATAATTAAGTCCAACAATAAACTAGAATTTAAGGTACACCGCAAAAACACTCACAAAAATGTCTACATACATTTCTACTCCCACCATCATAGCAAGATCAAAACAGGTATAATTATAGGCTTCTTCCTACGCGCCCTTAGAATATGTAGCCCCCCACACATAGATGAAGAAATAAAATACATTTTTAATTCCCTAAAAACATTGCAATACCCCACACATTTCATATTAAATGCCAAGAAAAAAGCCTTCCAAATATTCTCCAGAAACACCACACAAAAAAATCAAACCCCTAACACCTCTCTCATAGACAGACCCCTTCTCCTACCCACGCATTCCAATAACACATCCATATGCAACACGCTCAACAAACTAGGCATTCCAATAGTACAAACCACTTCTCAATCCATAAAACAAACTTTAAACACATCCAGACATTTCCAAAAAACACCCACATCCCATGCCGGCTTATACACTGTCCCTTGCAATGATTGCCATCAATTCTACGTGGGAGAAACACAACGTGAATTAAAGAAACGATTAAATGAACATAAAAGGGACATAAAAAACAACAACCCTCTTAGTGCACTTTTCTCCCATGCTCTAGAATATGGTCATGCATTCAAATTTGAACAAGCCAAAATCACTAAACACATCCACAACAAATCTCGGCGAAGATTATTGGAAACCGCCCTCATCACATCCTCCACTACCATCAAGCAGCGAAATGGTTTCTTTAACCTATCACCCTTAATAAGCAAGATCATCCTCACAGAACAAAGTCTTTTGCCTGATCATGGCTAACTTTTATTTTCATCTCTAACCTTATGACACTCTTCCATTCACCCACACCCTTCCTTCTTCTCCCTGAATCTTCTCTTATTTTTCCTCACTTTTTTCCCTCACATTTTTAATACTACAGTCCAAATAAACTTTCTCATGTTCCAAATATTTCAAATATTCCTCACCCACCCTTTCAATCACCCCCCTCCCCCACCCACTCCAATCCCTCACTCATTGCTATCATTTTCCAAATATTTCAAATATTTCACACCCTATCACGACAAATCCTCCCTCTTCCCCCTCTCATCTATTTTCTCCCATACCTCTTCTTAAATTCCCTCATTTTTTCCAAACGCTCTCTAAGACCATAACTTTCGCCCATCCACCAAAATCACAGCCCCCCCCCCTCCCTCTCTACCCATCCCCATTTTCCCTGCATACACCCCCCACACACAAACATTCCAACTCACTCTTCCCCTTCAATCTCGACCACAGCCATCTGGTCAAACACCCCCTCCCCTCTTCCTCCAATCTCTCTCTGCCATCCATTTTACCCCTGCTCATCCCCCACCTCTTTCTCTCATCGCCAGCCACAGTAGTCCTTGCTCCCTCCACCCTTCCCCTTTTATCTCCCACTCATTTTCATTCTCTAACAAGTACGGACGTCCAGCAAGACGCTGCCATTATTTTTCATTTTATTTTATTTTTCTTCCCAACATGTCTACCCTACATGTATCTGTGCTTGCATGATATCTTTTTCCCTATATCATCATCCTGATGAAGTCTTATAAATAAAGACGAAACGTTGATGTACACATAAAAAACATCCAGTTTTTGGTTTTCCTTTTTCATTTTACCATATATATATATATATCTATTAATAATGGAGTTTATGTATCTGTCTGTCTGTCTGTCTGTCTGAAGCCGAAACTCCAGTATGACTATTTGACTGAAATTAATCTTTTTGAAATTCTTTATATACTGTCACTAAAAGTCGCTTAGACACCAGAGGGGTTTTGCCATTAACATAAGTCATTCCTTTAAACCTTCAATTAAATTAATATTTACAAATATACACTTATAACTGCTATTATCAAATTTACATATGTATTTACAATATTTTCCGATAAGGTTATATTAATAAACATTATTCATACAATTAATTACAGCCATTTTCATCATTAACGGGTTAGGGTTTTCTAAACCATTTCAACGCGAGTACTGTTAAAATTGCAAAGTCATTGGGTGTTTAATAAGTGGTGTCCTCCCTCCCTCCGGTAAGTGGCTTTTTAATCAGTAGTGTCCTCCCTCCCTCCGGTAATTATATATGGCGATCTGATTAAGCAGACGAGTGGCTTTTTAATCAGTATCGTCCTCCCTCCCTCCGGTAATTATATATGACGATCTGATTAAGCAGGCGATTGGCTTTTTAATCAGTAGTGTCCTCCCTCCCTCCGGTAATTAAATATGGCGATCTGATTAAGCAGACGAGTGGCTTTTTAATCAGTATCGTCCTCCCTCCCTCCGGTAATTAAATATGTCGATCTGATTAAGCAGCCGATTGGCTGTGTAATCAGGTGTGCCCTCCCTCCCTCCGGTAATAAAATATGGCGATCTGATTAAGCAGCCTAATGGCTGTTTTATCATTAGTGCCCTCCCTCCCTCCGGAAATTAAATATGGCGATCTGATTAAGCAGGCGATTGACTGTTTAATCAGTGGTGTCCTCCCTCCCTCCGGTAATTAAATATGGCGATCTGATTAAGCAGCCCATTGTCTGTTTAATCAGTGGTGTCCTCCCTCCCTCCGGTAATTAAATATGGCGATCTGATTAAGCAGCCGATTGGCTGTTTGATCAGTGGTGCCCTCCCTCCCTCCGGTAATTAAATATGGCGATCTGATTAAGCAGCCTAATGGCTGTTTTATCAGTAGTGCCCTCCCTCCCTCCGGTAATTAAATATGGCGATCTGATTAAGCAGCCGATTGGCTGTTTTATCAGTAGTGCCCTCCCTCCCTCCGGTAATTACATATGGCGATCTGATTAAGCAGCCGATTGGCTGTTTAATCAGTGATGTCCTCCCTCCCTCCGGTAATTAAATATGGCGATCTGATTAAGCAGCCGATTGGCTGTTTAATCAGATGTGTCCTCCCTTCCTCCGGTAATTTAATATGGCGATCTGATTAAGCAGCCGATTGGCTTTTTAATCAGTAGTGTCCTCCCTCCCTCCGGTAATTAAATATGACGATCTGATTTAGCAGGCGATTGGCTGTTTAATCAGTAGTGCCCGCCCTCCCTCCGGTAATTAAATATGGCGATCTGATTAAGCAGCCCATTGGCTGTTTAATCAGTGGTGTCCTCCCTCCCTCCGGTAATTAAATATGGCGATCTGATTAAGCAGCCGATTGGCTGTGTAATCAGTGGTGCCCTCCCTCCCTCCGGTAATAAAATATGGCGATCTGATTAAGCAGCCTAATGGCTGTTTTATCAGTAGTGCCCTCCCTCCCTCCGGAAATTAAATATGGCGATCTGATTAAGCAGGCGATTGGCTGTTTAACTAGTGGTGTCCTCCCTCCCTCCGGTAATTAAATATGGCGATCTGATTAAGCAGCCGATTGGCTGTTGAATCAGTATGCCCTCCCTCCCTCCGGTAATTAAATATGGCGATCTGATTAAGCAGCCGACGTTTATCTGGCACGTTAAACATGTAAACAACAACGCTGGAAAACACTGTGCTCAGTTTTCCATTTTTAAAACCGTCCTAAGTTTGTTTATTCTTAGCCATTATGTTTTAAAACACAAATTTATTAAATCAAATTGTTTAATTAAAATAATAATTGATTTAAAAATTACTATATAAAAACGCGCGTGCGCACGCACACACCCACACACAGTTCAGGTAAACTTTTTCTTTCCGAGAATTAAATTTTTTTTCGTGTTTACTGTATTAGATTTCTTAATACTTTCATATCCAATATTATCATTTTTTCACGACCTCAACAGAATTTATGATTCCATGTTTTATTTATTTAAAAAAAAGATGTGATTTTTTTTCTTTAATGTCAACAAAATAAACTAACACATTGTACTGGAAAACTATACAACTGATTGTAGAATCAAATTGTTTAATTAAAAAAAGGTACACACACGCACACGCACACGCACGTTCACTGTATTTGATTTTTTGGTGCCTTTTCATTTTAGGACCCACGCTAACTTAGACCCCGTCGTTACAGTTAGGGTTAGGTTTGTTTTTTTTTCCTTTTTAATTAAAAATATTTACATGTATAGGGACGGGGGAGACAAAAAAATTGGGGGAAGGCGGTCAAAATTTTTTTTTTTTTTCTTAACTAAAAATATTTCAATGACTGGTAATATAAAAAAATTGAGGGGGGTACAAAAAAAATTTTCTTTCTTTTTAAACTACAAGTCTTTCTATTTATGGGCGAGGGTACAACAAAAATCGGGGTAGGGTTGAATTTTTTTTTCTTTATTTTCAACTAAAAATATTCTTGGTCATAAACACAGAAAATCAATGTCTAACCACCACAGAAATATGACTGGGGCTCCATTGGCTTACGCGTGAGCCTTCATTTCTGATGCGGCAGCCTAGCAAAAATATGCGACCGGAGGGAGCATATATTTGCTAGTATATATAATGGAGATTATTCATAATAGAGATTATGTATCCGTTTGTCTATCTGTCTCTCTGTCTCTCTGAAGTAGAAACAATATTATTAGTTTTGACGCTCTCTTTTGTATCTACTCATCAGCTCCTATATATACCTATGCAAAAACTTCCCCAAACATCAGGCGTCTTTCAAATTTGCATAATTAATTTGTTTTAAAGCTTCAAATGAATTAATATTCGTAAATATACACTAATGTTTTTTTTTTCAGATTTCTTTATGTATTTGAAATATTTTCCTCGATAATAATCTTATTAAAATTATACATAGAATTAATTAAATACATTTCTGTTTTAATTTATATAATTGAGTTACGTAATTAAGTTAGATTGTAATGGAATACGATGGAACTGCCGGCGTCCACTCCAACATTTGGTTACTCGCACCTCTGATTATTAATTATAACATTCTATTACAATCACACAGAAAGTTATATTCCAAGAAAGAAAGAGAGAAAAAGAGAAAAAGAGAGAGAGAGAGAAAGAGAGAAAGAGATGGGCAGAAGACAGGGGCGCGTCATTTGATTAATAACATGCAAACACATTCTCTGTGATTTGTCGCTCAACAATGATATATTTTCTTTGAATTTATTATGAAAGCGTTTTTGTTTTTTTCACAAATATATTTAATCAAATTATCATTTTTCAGTCACGTAAATTATTTAAAGTGAAATAAGTTTCGGCATTACTCATAATGAACTTATATTGTTTTTACTTAAACCATGTTTTAGTAAAAAAAAATAAAACATTAAAAACCCTAGGTAATATCAATTTTCATCGTACACGTGAAACGCCAAAATAAAAATTTGATCGGAAAAATATATTCGCCATCTAAACAAGGCAAGTAAGAGGCTAGCTAAGGAAGGATAATTACTCACGGTTATAAGAATGTATTTTTTAATTAAAAAAATGAAAGAAAGTTATCCTTCTTCCTTAGCTTTCATACTTCTCTTTGTTTATAATGATGGCGACTATATATTTAGCCCACTTTACATTTCGGCATTGTACGTGTACAATGACATTGCTATACCTTCTCCTTCTATGGAGTGATAATTCCAGGTATTACCTCCTCTATCTTGGAAAGGGTATTTCCGACCAGGCATAACCACATTCTTTTTTTTGTTGTGTGGGTGTGTGTGTGTGGGGGGGGGGATACTCCGACGCTGTACCTTCTCCTTTCGGGGTTTGTGTATATATTTTCATTCCTCATAATACATTCCTCCAGTGTGGTGGGCGCAGTATAATATATGTTCGTTCTCCCTTTCTTAGGGAATCGGGTTAGTTTACTATCTATTCTGTTTCATGATATCATCGTCCCAGACCATTACTCCTCTTTTTAGGAGAAGGGGTAGTTTTCGTTCGTCATGATATAATCTTCTTAGTCATTACGTTTTCCTGTGGGGAGTCAATGTATGCAGTTTATTCATTATGATATCATGCTCCCGACCTAGAAAAAATATACGACCGAAGGGAGCATATAATTGCTTGTATATATAATTATAAATATTTGTTTTTATCTACATACGTATACGTTCCTCCTTACGGGAATCGTCAGTGTAGAGATGACTATTCATACCGGTCTTTTAAACCTAGACTAAGAGTATACTACTATAATGAATGTGTTACTTTAATACTGAGCATGGTGACTTAGATATAGGATTGATATGTTATACCGATATACATTTCTTCAACATGTATAAGGTTTCGCAGAAATGTTTACCCTTGCTGTTAATTGGGTGTTCATGTCTTTCTTTGTATACGTGTGAGACTGTATGTGTGTGTGTGAGTATTTATGTTACCATATGTCAACACGCATGTTTAAATGTGTGTGTGTGTGCATGTATGCATGAGTGTGCGTCGTTTATCTTAGAGGTGTTTTAGATAAGAGGAGTGAAAATTAATCTTGCGTCCGGTGTTCGTAGATTAGGATAACACTTATCTGGAAAGGACCAGCAGAGAAAAATTGTTCTATCTCATCAATTTTTCATCTCACTTTTTCGATTAAACCAATATTATACTTATTTCGTATTGGCAATATGCTTTGGAATTATGTTCACATCCATATACGTTAAGACTAGGGATAACAATATATATGAGATTTTTTTCATATATATATCTATATCTATATATATATCTATATATATCTATATATATATATATATATATATATATATATATATATATATATATATATGTATGTATATCAGAGAAAGTTCGTTTGTTTTTGTGTTCTTGTTATAGAAATTGATATGATAACGATTATAACATTCAAATTAGTTTTAATAAAAAAAAACATTTTTCAAAGAATTTCATGACACCATTTAAATTTCCTCTATATTCCACGTGAAATTACTTGTGTTTAATTATGGATTCCTAATATCGCTTACGAGAGATGCCATTGAAAACAAAGACTAATACCAAGATCTACTACTTTTCTTGAGTAAAACTTTACGGAGAATAAAATGGTTGTAATTATTTTATTCTAGATTTTTTTAGAATCACGCAGGGTATCCATAAACAGTAAAAATAGCGTATTACTTTATTTCATAAATTATAAGCATGACCCGTGTCTCTGCGTTTATCGGGGGCAACAGAAAATAATTATTTAACTTAAAAAAAAGTAAATATTATAGTATCAAGCTAACTTATCTGATTTTTTTTTCTTCTTCTTCTTCTTATGATTCTTCATTCTTGTTCTTCTTCTTATTATTAGTCAAATTATTTTTATTATTCTTATTCTTATTCTAATTTTCATTCTTTTTCTTGTCCCACGCAACGCCTAAAGATCATGTGACCTCTTTCCACACGGCGAAAAGAATGAAAAAAAAAAATAAACTAATGTATTTGTTAATATGTTTTAAATAAAAATAGCCTGAATTTGAAATTGAAAACAGTATACAGCTTAAACTAAATATATATAACATAATATTTGCACATACGTGTATAGCATAAAATATGGCAAGTCAACTACACAGGATGCCCTGAATTCGTCTTTCCCCTGAAAAGATGGTATGGTAGATTCGCTTTACAAAAGTAAACCCTGATTTTTCTTTCGAATTCTTTTTAATTTAAATAAAAATCTAAATACTTTGAGAAATGTATTGCAATAAAAAATACTCAATAGTAAAAAATCAGTAGTAAAAAAAGTCAATTACTAGCGGTACCCGTGTAAATTACACGAAATGTTGTTTTTAATACTAATTATCTTTTTCCTAACCTATACATGTTTGAATAAAATATGATGAGATTTGGACTTGCATATTTATTTTTAAAAAATGAACAATACATGAAACAATTTACAAAACTTCTTTATATACAATATTTCTAATGAAGGTAATATTTCGACGACTAAACCTTACTTTGTAAATGTTTTCGATTAAATTAAATTTGGTTCCAATTCATGAATATTTATTTACTCCTCTCCAGGAGTTAGGCACAAGGCCAGTTTTATCTTACTCCACAAGTAAGATGTGACCCACGGTCGGGTCGGGAAAGTGGGGTATGAAAGGCCAGCGCTCGAGAAGGTTAGGACTCTGACCATTAAAAATTGCCTGGGCAGCCCCGTTGGCATTCCCTGGTAGGGGCGCCCCACCCAGTAAGCAATAAACTTACTCCTCCTCAAAGAGGGGAGGCGAAGCCTGGGAGGGTGGACCTCCTAGAACTGCACAGGACAGACCCATAGATCGGCGTAAATCAAGCCTCGAAGGCCAAGACAATACCAGTCTATGGAGTGCAGTATCCATCGGAACAGATACTACACTTTGATCTTAGCCATAAGGTGTTATTTAACCCCTACCCACAATAGGAATATGTGACACAAGGTCGGAAAGTGGGATTTGAAAAGCCAGCGCCCGAGAAGGTGAGGACTCTGGCCATTAAAAATTGCCTGGGCAGCCCCGTCGGCATTCCCCGGTAGGGGCGCCTCAGGCAGTAAGCAATAAACTTACTCCTCCCAAAGAGGGGAGGCGAAGCCTGGGAAGGTGGACCTCCTAGAACTGCACAGAGCAGACCAATAGACCGGCGGAATCAAGCCCCGAAGGCCAAGACAATACCGGTCTATAGGGTGCAGTATCGATCGGAACAGATACTACACTTTGATCTTAGCCAAAAGGCCAAGCCAATTCATGAGTAGCATACAAAGATTCGGAAGGTCGTTGCTTTTGATGTAAGTATGACACACAAAATCACACACGCTATTGTATTAATATGTGTCTTCCCGCTCGTCCCCTCCCTACCTCACTTCCCCTTCCCCTCGAAATGTAGAAAGAAAATCTTAGATGGTGGTTGCGATCGAACTATAAACCAGTCGGGCCGATGTAAAAACTACTACGTCGCTAACCGTTGCGCCAAAGGGAAATATCTGAAAATGTTTCGAACATTAGGGAAGTTGAATGTTTTTAAAAATCT
>OY744536.1:50832365-50877365 GCA_963556195.1 Sepiola atlantica | reverse complement strand
TGTCAAGTTGATGTTCAAAAACAATCTGTTGAAAAAGTATGGGACAAGTTTTAACATAAGTACCTCTTAAGTATTCTGACCGGAAACCATGTAAATCACTTCGTGAGTGAAAACATGCTCGCGCAAAAGAAAATTTATCGTAATTATATAACTGCTACACTACTATGTTTACAATGGATCTGTTAAGGTTTAATTTGACCATATTAGTATGAAATAATAATGTGTTGCTTCAGTCAAAAATAATGCGCATCACAATAATTGGGCGTTTTCTTTGACTTTTCTCATTTTTGGTTTGTTCTTCGTCTTCCTGGTGTTTACTTCTTTCTTACCACAGAAACATGCTGCATGAGATCGGAAGGTTGAGGGAAATAAGCCAGCTGAAAAATACACTCTGGCCTATTAAAAATGTCATTTATTCTCCGGTGAAGCCGCATCAAACAGTTAACCATGAACCATCTCCTTCTCAAAGCTGGAAAGAACTAATAGCACAGCCCGACATAACCTTCCCCCCCCCACACACACACACACTAAACTTGTCCAGTCCTGGATTAATTGTCGGGTACGGATCTTCGAATAGTATGCTAGGCGTAAGGGAGAAGGGTGATTTACACAATTTAATATTTACTTCCATCCTCCCGCAGGAAAATATGGTACAATGCGTCGAGGTGGTGATAATTACCCAGCGCAACTAGTGCACTGTGGGACCTTAAAAATTGCCTCGCCACCTCGTCACCATTCTTCGAGGGGGCGCCTCAAGCAGTTTATAATAACTAGCTCTTTCCCAAAGCAGGAAGGAAAGTTCTTGGATGGTAGACTCATCGGACCACACAGAACGAATACAACAGTTCGCCAAATAAAAGGCCACCGCAATAACACATTCTCTGTCGGACTGATTATCAAGGACAGATCTTCGACTGGCATGAGAAAGAAAGCGTCTTCCTTAACTCAGCTTCTTTTCAAATTACCAGATTTCAGACATTAAATAATCTCAGTTATTTTTTTTTAACCAAATAAAACACAGATAAATCTTGGTTTCACCATTGTTCTATGCAGGTGGGTTTGTTTGTTGAAATAGTAACCTGTGGTTTCGACAACCTTAATTAAAAAAAACAATATTACTTTTTATAGCGCGGATGAGGCAAGTCAAGGCCACTCCCATTGCTTGATCCGTATTTTTATACTAATGAGTCACTCTTTATCAAGGCCCGAATGCCACTCAAGGATAGGGCTTAATAAGATTTCTATTAGATGATGAGTAACAAAATTTGATTATTTTAGCAGGCGCCTAGACAGCAATTTGTTAGCAGTTGATTTAAAAACGACTATGTTGTAGTGAGTTGTGAAGCAGCCCCGTGCTATTGTATTACATAGATGGGAAGTTCTTGGTAAGACACATTGTTCATGATAGTGTCGTTCATACAGTAAGAAAGGAAAATTCATTACAGTGGTTGATGATCGTCACGTCCGTTACAGTAAATAGAAGTGTGTTTCCTTCCTTTGCAAACCATTTTTTTCGGCTCAATATGGTAGACAGTTTAAATCTCTATTTAAAGTAATTTTTCTAATAAATAAAATAAAATACGAATGTAGCCGTTTCTTTTTTTTAGTCATCATAATTTTTGTTTTGAGGGAGAATCAATGGTAGATTTGGATAACACATGCCCGTATCTCTATTTGAGTAGTCGCAATATTTATTTTTCAATCTTCTTGCCGTAAAACGATACAGGCTGTTTGGTTATTAATTTGACGCCATCTTTCTTTCTTCAAATCTTATCAGATCATTTCCGTTTTTTTTTCTGTCGACATGCTCACTTTTCTTGCATCTGTTTTCTTCACTTTCTTTCTTCTCATTTTATGTACCGTTTTAAAATTCCGCCTTTGAAACAGAATTCTTTTATTAGAACATATTTCTGTTTACCTTGTCTACAGTCTCTCCCTTTTTCTCTCCCTCTCTCTCTCTCTCTCTCTCTCTCTCTCTCTATATATATATATATATATATATATATATATATATATATATATATATATTATTCCATTAGTATTTAGTTAACGAAATTAGGACATTCGAAATTGCTACGGCATCACACTGTTTGAGGACAAAATGAAAGAATGTCGACTCAAATCGATTGGACCTGTACCGAGGGACAACAACTTGTTTTTTATATAAGAAGTCGCCGGGAAGCGACCGAGAGGAAGGCCAGTTATGAGATGCGCGAATACCCTGCACAAAGATCTCTGCAAAACCGGCTTTCACTCAAAACAAGCCTGTGGTCGTGTCAAGTGGAGGCAAGAATCCATTATTGCGAACCTCTCTGTAGCACTGGATTTACGCATCAGGAAAAGAAGAAAAAAAAAGAATATTTGTTATGTTCTATTTTATAGGGTTTATCGTAACATCTTTATACCCGAAAATATACTAGACGTGAGAGAAATATTTATTCGAACTATAAACGCGTATTCATGTTTTACTGAGATCTCACATTAGTCGTGTAAATTAGTGTTATATTCGTATCAAATTGGCGTATTTTGAGTGTGTGATACGATAGACATTAGACTTTGCATACGAAATAAAGGAGAAGATAAATGAGTATTAACAAGAAGAGATTAACAAGAGGGCAAGATTTGATTCACTATATAAACCTTATCAAGTCTTTCCCAAGATTAGCGACTACATTAAAGAACATGTTTTCGATTAATATCTAACTCTATACAAATTTGAAAACTGATTGAATAATAAGTAACACATCTTACATACCTGTTTTCTCATATATAAGTAAACTCGATGTGGCCTTATATTCGTGAACGATAGCTACAGGAATAGAAGACACATGCAGAAATCTGTTTAGTTAGTGATTTCCTTTAACTATTTTGTTACATGTTCTGACACTTTTGCGCCCTCGTCAGTAACATAATCGGAACCTGGTAACGCCGAAGCGTCAGCAGCAGCAGACGGCAACCAATCAAAATATACATGTCTTCTCGACAGATTTGTGTTCGAACTGATCGCAATTAAGACGAGTAGATCGATACGCCATCCCACACGTGACTTCCGCAACAACTTTGGTTTATTGATGACATACCACACCGGGGACCATCGTAAATTTACTTGGCTTTGCCAGCGGCTCTTATTCGTCAGTATTCGTGGAAACACATGATCTTGCTCTCTGCTTGCAAAACCAGCACAAAATCCGATGAGACTTCCTGATATGTGTATATTGGTTTTCAAAAAGGGCATTTCATAAACTATACAACTTATCTTTATTTTCATATTAAGAACAGTATTTTTACAGTTTTGCAGTTAGAATATTCTGTTTATTTTAAAGCTTTGTTTTTTTTAGATTTTCTCTATTTTTCATCTGTTATTGTTTGTGTGCATGCCTATTTATTATTTCATCCGTGTTACTTTGTTGTGTTCTTTTATAATATCTCAATTTTCTTGTATCCGCTGTTAATGATATTTTCCATTGTCTTCCTTCCTCGATCATTTCCATTTTTCTTTCTTTTATTCTTTGTATCATCTTTTCTATCTTATCTTATTTATTCCAGTAATTTCTTTTTTCCTGCATTTTTTTTTCTATCTTCATTAATAGCTTTATTAACTGATAATTTTTTTTGTGTGTGTGTCCTTGCTTCTTTTTGTCATTCTTATCTTACTTATTCTAGACATTCTTATACCTTCTTTTTATATTTACTTCTTTTCTTTTCTTGAGTGTGAGTTTTACTTTCTTTTCTCCCTTTCTTCGTGTGTTTTTAGTTACCGCAATGTTTCTATTTACCTCCATTTTTTTTCTTTTTCCTTCTTCATTTCATACTTTGATTTATTGTTACTTTCGGTTTTTTTAATTTTTTTTTCTTCTTTCTTCCTTTGTTCCTCTCTTACTTACTTCAATGTTTCTATTTTCCTTAACTCTTGTTTCGTTTCTTATTCATTTAATACTTCATTGTCACTTCTTATTTTATTTATATTCCTGCTTCTTTCTTTCTTTCTTTATTTGCATTTCATTTATTCTGTATTTGATACTGTATGTTTGTCTTCTTTCCTTTCCTCTTTTTTCATGCTCTTTCCGTCCTTTCATTAGTTCATTTTTTTTGCATTCGTTTGTGTCTTCTTTCTTTATTCATTCATTTAGTGTTATCTAAATATTTCAGTTTTTTCATTCCTTTTTCCTTCTTCTCTGTTTTCTTCTTTTTTCCATTATTACTTACTTTTTTCTTTGCTTTATTTTTTTACTTCCTCCATTTTTTCTTCTTGTCAGCTCTTAACTTTTGTTCATTGTCTTCTAAACCGAATTCTGTCTTTTCTTCTGTACTTTCTTCATTGTTTTCTTTCTTTTTGTCATCCGTTAATATGTTTTTCTTTGTAACTTTCATTACCATTTCGTCCTTTCTCTATTTCTCGTTATTATGTTTTTCTTCCGTTTTTTCTTTCATTAAAACTTTCTTTTTTCAATCATCTTTTATTTTGTTTTTCTTCTATGATTCTCTTTAACTTTCTTACTAAACATATGTGAATTTTCTCTTTCATTTTTTAGGGTTGCATTTTCTTTCTTTTTCATTATTTTATTTATTTATTTTTTTTTTATTTACTGATTTGCTTCTTTAGATGTTTTCTTCACTCTTGTAACATTTATATATACAATGTTAGTTATGTGTATATGCTTACATAGTATTTAATCTATATGATTCATTCCTAAACTAATGCACTGATCATTATGATTTATAGAATATATATTCTAGGCAGCACGATAAGTTATGTGAGCACATATTTTTATTTGTAAGTTTTGCAATTTAGGTCGTATGCTTCTGAACCTGTATCGTTCCACTAAAACAGGGGATAAAAAAAACTAAAAAAAACTATAGTTAAATATATTGCTTATAAACAGGTATACTTTTAATTATTTTATATATGTATTCTATCCATGTTACATTTTATTTTTATTCGTTCTTTACCTATATAGTCAGATTTTCTTTTTCGTTTCGAATTTTTTATTTACTTATTTTAGGCCTTCTTATATACTAATTATTTTTTACCTGCCTTTCAATTAAAACTTTCTATTTTTTAAATTAAATAGTTTCTTTAATTCATTTTAATCGATGTTTATTAACTTAGAAGGAGAAGCTTTCTCAGCCATGTCGAACCCCTAACAACATCTCAAAAAAAGACCAGACTATAGCTGCGGACTAGACGGCTAGAGTATTCCTCTTCTACAGATATGGTAATCCCTCTTCAAAGGCCCTTCCTCCCGGTTCAGAGGCACACTGGCTCCAGTGAAACACACTCGAGAGCCTGAAAACGGGAGCGGGGTGATCAAAAGTAATTATGAGTAGATGGGACTACAAAACTGACCCAAGCACATGTAAATGTTTAGAGGATGACCGTAGGACGCAATACTGCCTTGTCTGCCTTCTACTGCCCAACTGATGCAGCTTGAAAAATCTTGCAGAGTACAACAATAATGCAAAAGACTGCGGCAAAAGTGAGAAAATGTCGTATGACCATATGCTTCAAGAAGAAGACCATATATTTTCATTTGTTTTCTTCTTTCGATCTTTCCTTAAGCTGTTGGTAAGTCCATGTCTGTATTCTCTAGTAATATGTGTCTTATTTAATTGAACTGTATGTATTAAATAGTGCGGCTTATTTAATTGAACTGTATGTATAAAATGGTGCGTCTTATTTGATTGAACTGTATGTATTAAATAGTGCGTCTTATTTGATTGAACTGTATGTATAAAATAGTGCGTCTTATTTGATTGAACTGTATGTATAAAATTGTGCGTCTTATTTGATTGAACTGTATGTATAAAATAGTGCGTCTTATTTGGTTGAAATGTATGTATAAAATAGTGCGTCTTATTTGATTGAACTGTATGTATAAAATAGTGCGTCTTATTTGATTGAAATGTATGTATAAAATAGTGCGTCTTATTTGATTGAACTGTATGTATAAAATTGTGCGTCTCATTTGATTGAACTGTATGTATAAAATAGTGCGTCTTATTTGATTGAACTGTATGTATAAAATAGTGCGTCTTATTTGATTGAACTGTATGTATAAAATAGTGCGTCTTATTTGATTGAACTGTATGTATGAAATAGTGCGTCTTATTTGATTGAAATGTATGTATAAAATAGTGCGTCTTATTTGATTGAACTGTATGTATAAAATAGTGCATCTTATTTGATTGAACTGTATGTATAAAATAGTGCGTCTTATTTGATTGAACTGTATGTATAAAATAGTGCGTCTTATTTGATTGAACTGTATGTATAAAATAGTGCGTCTTATTTGATTGAACTGTATGTATAAAATAGTGCGTCTTATATAAATGCCATGTTTTGTAAAGAAAAATATTGCCTTTTTTCTTAGACATGCACTTACATCCAGGCGTTAACAGCGATATTCTAAATACATTATGCCTCGGTTGCATGCTTTTTATTTATTTGTTTATTTACTGTTTGCTTTTCTTAGTATTATTTGATTTCTCTTTATATTTCGTAATTGTTTTCCTTTTAGTTTTGTTTTTCTTATTTTACATTATATTGCCTTTCACCAGTTTGTCTACCATCGTTTCGATCTTTATTGTAAATAACTTATTTTTTATTTTTTAAATTTTATTTGTTTCTGTTTTCTTATTCTTCTTCTTTTCTTTCTAGCTTAAATTTTCACTTTATTGGCTTTCAAACATATTCCGTTTATTTTAGCATTTACTGATTTATTTATTATTTTTTATTTTTTATTTGCTCCTGAATAAATACACAGAACGATTTAGTTAAAGATGGAGTAATGTGAGATTAGGTAAAATTAAAGTCTACTGTCTCGTTACATCATTTTTTGTTATTTCTTTCTATTTTTCCTTCTTGTTTATTTTTAATATTTTGGTCCTTCTCTACATAAACACCCGAGTTATTATGCTAGTTAAAAATAAAATAACACGAACATGTGAGAAAATGCTTACTTGTTATCGAAAAATAGCGTTCACCAAGATTTACGAATAATTACTTGCCCTGAAAGAACCCAGTTGGAATAGAGTAAAAAATAGCGCAATTTCAACAACCCATGATGCTTACGATAGAAACATGAATTTCTGAAATAATAACAATAACGACTGGATAATTGTCCCTAAATTTAAGTGAACACTAATTTATTTCCCTAACAAGTAATATTTTCCTTAAGTTTCCGTATTATTTTATTTTTACCTTGCATATTGAAGTCGGGTGTCAGTGTTAAGATGTACCCATTTTTTCAGATTAAATTCATATCAATAGGTTTCGTTTCGTTTTATTTTTACTCATTTCGTACTTAATTTATTTTCTTCGTTTGGCAAAAATGTAATTTATTTTATTTGTATCGTTGTATTTGTTGTAATTTTTACTTATTATTTTTATTTGCTCTAAACTATTTTCATTTTATTTTTGTCGCAATTTTTTGTTCATCTCTTTATGTTTTAATTTTTCTTGGAACATTTTAATGTCTTTCTTTTTGTAGCAATTATTTTATTTATTCGATTTCATCGACGTTTTCCTTTTCAATTTTGATTCAAACCTTTTTTCTTAGCTTTCAGTTCATCTTTCCTAAATTCTTTACAGCTTCAGAATTATTTAAACTTTATTTTCTTTCTTTCTTTGTCTTTCTCTGTTTTTTTTCTTTTCTCATCTGTTCATTCTTTATTGAATTGTTATTGATACATTTTGTTCTTATTATTTTCTTTTGTCTTACTTTTTTACTTTATTTTTCTATTTTTTTTCATTTATTTCATTCATTTATTTAATTGTTTATTTATTTATATGTTAATTTATTTAGTTTTTTCTTTCAATATTTTTCATTCTTAACTAATTATTCTATTTGTGCTATTCAATCGATATGCACTTCTTATTTATTTCGACCTTCCCTATTTACATTTAGTCTTTCATTCAGTCTGTCTTTATTTTATCGCAATATTTTTCAATTTTCTTATTTTACTGCTTTAGATATTTTCTCATCATTCTCATTTCTCTCTTCTCTCTTTCTCGCTCTTTTCCATTTACATCATCCCTTCTAACCATTCTTTCCTTTTTTATTTATTCATTTATGTATTTATTTATTTCCTTCTTTTATTCTTTCTCGTCATTGTTCTGTTTTAGGGCTTTATATTGTTAATTCACTTTTATTCTCATCATTTCCATTTCTCTGTCCTTCTTCCCTCTTATTTTATCGATCTTTCTCTTCATTCTTTTTGTTTCACTTTTTACTTCTTCATTTCCTTCTTTCATTCTGTCTTCGTTTATCTAAATTTCGTTCTTTATTCACTTTTCCTCACTTTATTTCTTCATTTTATGTTCATTAATCCTTCTTTTTTATATTTGTCATGAGTTAGTCATTCATTATTATTATTTTATATTTCTAATATATCTACTCATTTCCAATATTTTTGTATTATTACTCTTTTTTAATTATGTCCTTTTTGTCGCTATCTCCTTTTTAAAGCTATTTTTCGACATTCTTTCTCCATACTGTAATATCAATTTTATCCTAGAAATCCCTCCAATAACTTATATATATATATATATATATATATATATATATATGTATATATATATATTATATGTAAATTTTACTTTTTACTGTTTTCTTATGAGCTCAATTGTTTCTATTATTTTTTTACCTATTTTGTCGCTGATAATACATATAAGGGTAAAGTTAAAAAGAAATTTACCGAATGTTGTAGACAATAAAAAAAGGCATTCTGATAAACGAAAATCAGGTTTCTCGTTCTAAAGATATCGCTCCATATTGGGAGAGGCAGTAAAGGCAGGTATCAGCGGCATATCAGTGACGAGATTTCAACATGATAAAACCGCGATGAAATACGCGAAGTAATAAATATTTCTCAAAGACGAGTAGGGGAACGCCAAAGTGAAATAAGAAATAATGATTTCCAGGAATATGCACAGATTATCCAGTGGATTTCTTTTTCTGTTTTTAACTATTGTTTTTTTTTGTTAGGTTGAAAAGAATTAATGAAAGATGGAAGACAGAGAGAATAAATGAATAAATGAAAGAATGAATACATGAATGGAGAAATAACAGGAGAGAAACTATATAATCAAGTATACTTCTAAACGCTGAGAATCTCATTTGGTATTACTAACGAATCACTACTTACGAAGACTAAAACACAACCCGAAAATAAAGGTTAAAATGCTACATTGATTTAATATTGAATGATTATGAATATTATGAGATGACTGAACATCCTTGCACACTACTCACTCAGAAGATCAGCCGACCCATTAAACAACAATTCTTCCCCTTTTCCAGAAACATTGCTCACGAAATGTTAGAACTAAACAAAAAAATCTATAGTGAGCGAGAGTCACAAGTGTGTTTGTGTTTGTCTTTTTTACTCGAAGATTTAAAATGATTGTTGGCTGGACGATGATTGCCGTCACGAGATGATTAGAAACAGTTGATGTAATGGCCAGAAAATTACTTACCACGACTTCGTTATCTAAGAGAAAGGCTGAACAAGTACTTGTTCACATTAGACTTGAGGACGACCATACTGTAGTCGGTTTAAAAAAAGACTCGTGATATCTTGTTCCACAGACGGGGATGTTCTATGAAAAAAACTTTGTTAATAGAAGTTACTCTTTTTTTTTTTTGGCACAGGGAGAGAGAGATGAAGGAATATTATCTGTTTTGGTTGTAGTTAGATGAGTTCCTGCTGTAAATGTTTTTACAGGGTTCAGAGATTGGAGCTCAGTCGAGTGCCTACCATGAATATAACGATATAGTAGAGAGAGGCTATCACCATTTACTTCATGCAAAATAGGTTGTAGAGACGAGAAGAGATCATCCTCCCCTACCGGATTATAAATCGATAATGTACTCTGTCAAGACACAAAGAAGTGCTCCGAGCGGGACCTCCCCAGATATGACAGCAATACGCCATCATAGGACAAATGTGACTTTTATAGTTCCGCTTGTTTTATTATGAGAGAGAGATAAAGGAGGGTGATTTGTTGTAGTTGTAGTTAGATGAGTTCTTGCTGTGAATGTTTTACAGGGATCATAGATTGGAGGTAAGGAATCAGAGCTCATAATGTTACAATAGAGAAGAGAGATGCTATAAACATCTCATTCATGACGAGAAGAGATCATCCTCCATTTAGATTTAGAAATGTATGATGCACTCTGGCAAGACAAGAACAAGTGCTCTGAGCGCCACCTCCCCAGATATGAGAGCAGTACACCATCTTAATACGAATCTGACTTTTATAGAAGTAGAGGATAACATCAGGAGGCAGGTTTTTCTTGGAGCGCTAGAATAATCCGAGCATTTTTCCAGCAACTTTTGCAACAAATTTGCTGTAACTATTTCACTTTAGGTTTGAGGTGAAGGTCACCCCAAAGAGTTTATCAAAGAAGAGGCTTCTTCGAGGAGACCTAATTGTGTCGACTGGGAAGATGTATGGATTCAAGCGTTGGTCGTGAAAAAAAGCTTGGATTTAGTGATGCTAAAAGTAACAAGCCGCTTTTTTCTTCCATTGCACCACTTGTCCCAATCGGGGGAGACAGAGAATTAGAAAGATATATATATATATATATATATATATATATATATATATATATATATATATATATATATATATATATCATAAATACTCTTTGAAGTGCTACCAAATATAGATGTGTCGTATCCGTAGATGCCGAAGAATGATCTCAAAATGTAATTTGGAAGATCATATATGTAGTTCATGAAGAGAGTTGGGCTCAGAATTTCGACTGCATTTATGCTGTGTGCTTAGGATTATTTCTCGTCAATAATTACTTTTATGGACCTCTTTACGAGAAAGGGTTTGATGGTTGAGAAGATATTTTGATATATCGTTAACAAAATTTGTGGAGCAAAGTTTTTGCCAAACCATATCGAAGGCCTCTGATATAGCAAAAGCTATTGCCGTAGAAATTCACAGCACGTCAGCTGTAGATCTGGCAGGACGAAATCCATATTGCTTATCACTGGGAACATTGTTTTTTTCTGAGGTGGTGTGTAACCTTTTTATTTATTACAGATTCAAGCAACTTACTCACGACGAACAGGGCCTGAGGGGTCTATACGTGGATACAAGGGACCAGTAAAATTTTCCAAGTGATGAAAACCATTTCTGCTTTAAGCGACAGTTGAACAGCTTTCTAAGGATAACAGTTATTATTGGCTGAAATTGCTTGATCGGAATGCTTGGACCAGTTATTATGTTGGCAACGATATTCTTGAAAGTTGAAGACATCTCGGATAGTTATTTTGATGTTTCTTAGAGTATTGTCGGATATAGGGGAGACTTTGAGGGATAGGTGGTCCTTATTGGAAACGGTGGAATTTGCCGCAAACCTATTTTCGAAGACATTGGGTCTATCGGATGCTGAGGATATACCCTCTGGTCAATTAATGATGGTTGAGATTAAAGTCTTACATTTGTTCAGAACTTTGCTATTCCTCAAAAACTGATGGGAGCCAGGCATGTGATCGGCTACTCTTTATTTAGCAGATTGGACGTATGCATTTTTAGCGGTTTCCATAGATAAATCCATAGTTATCTTTCTACTGTCTATCTGTGATAATGACCGTTTGCTCCAATTAAGCTCATCCGACTTTTGACAGGTCTTGTATTTGGTGTTGCAAGGTGTTCATACATTAACTTTATGTGGCAAGCCACCACCAGTCCGATTATCGACAATGCGACCACTTCCTGACTTAAAATGCACCAGATATTAATGATATTGTTTTCTCCTTTCCCTTTGCAAAATTCAATCATGTTCTGCAAAGCCAAAACAAAAACAACAATTTTCTTTACAAAACAACCAATCCAAACACGATGAATACATGTTTGGAGACATAAAGAACTTGAAGCATAAAAACTTTTACCAAAATGACTGGATTTGGTATTAAATAACCTGAAAAGGGTGGGTATGCCGTAAAACAAAACAACCAATCCAAACACGATGAATACATGTTTGGAGACATAAAGAACTTGAAGCATAAAAACTTTTACCAAAATGACTGGATTTGGTATTAAATAACCTGAAAAGGGTGGGTATGCCGTAAAACAAAACAACCAATCCAAACACGATGAATACATGTTTGGAGACATAAAGAACTTGAAGCATAAAAACTTTTACCAAAATGACTGGATTTTGTATTAAATAACCCGAAAAGGGTGGATATGCCGTAAAAAAAACAACAACCTACCAACAACCCGACCATTGAAAAGCTAGTACTATCTACATGGTAGTAGTAGCAGCAGGTAAGAATGCTGTTGTTTGTTATCGTATTATTATATTTTTACAGAACACACATCATCTGTATTTCTGTACATGAATCCATTAAATTGTGAGAGTGTCGTAAATAATGTAATTGATACGAACCTCACACTTTTATTACGAATTGAATAGACGAGGTGTGTTTAGTATACACGCAGTAAATAACTATACCATGTATAACTATAAATATAAAGAAAAGAAAACAAAGTAAACTTTGAATTAATCTTGGTTTACGGTTTCCTTTAATTTTTTTAACTTTCTTATGTAACGTAAACTTAAACCCGGCGGTCTACACTTCAATCCATCTGACTTGAATTCTCCTAACTAATGGCGCCACGTGAGAAAATGTTTAAAAATTCCCTACAACGCTTAAATTGCAGGTACTGATAAAACTACTTTTCTATTGCATTTTGCTTCCAATGATTTGGTTCTGAATACGTGAATGACTAAACAGTTGTGAAACTTTTAGTGGCCATGTTTATCAAGAAAAAATACTGTTTTTGCTAGACGCGTACTTGCTACTAGGGGTCAAGTGCCAGAGGAGAGAGCTTTCAGCCGTACCTACAAATGTTTTCATCAAGAACGGATTCAATAAGGGAATAATACCTAACCAAGTAAGACAAGGCCTATCAAAAAATAAAGACAAACTTGTCAACAGCTTTTAGTCAGGCTCTAACGTTGGACAAAAGCAGTGTGGCTTGTATGTATAATTCGAGGTTTTAGGAGCTGCTATATCTGCGCCTCCTCTTCAAGTTATAAATACGTCCATTGCTCAAGATACTCCAGCACTCCAGCACCCTCATTATCACTACTGCTTCAGCGATACACAATTATTATTTTGGTGGTCTCCGTATATATTCACGTTTGTCTGGTGTCGTGCGACATGTTAGATGCAACCAGTGTGATAAGCAGGAACATTATCCGAAAGTTTACCGGTCAGCTTCGTCACATAAAAACGTTGAAAAACTCTTGAGATCAATCAGCCCTATGTTTAGAATATCCAGTACATCTTATTATCCGCGCTTGACTGATAGGGGGTACAGGAATCTGGGTTAGAAATAAGGAATAATGCATGAAAAGTCTACATTTGTGCATCTGAAAAATGGCGGTATGTATATGTCTGTTACATTTTTCAACATAAATAAATACCCGTTTATAAAGAATATTTATTTGGTATATGTTTTTAGAAAAACGTTTTTTGTCACAGTAGATGAATATATATATAGAGAGAACAGTCATTAAGATCAATGCTGCTACTGCCAAATTATTGACGACTTTGCCTTTCACCTTCACTCCGGCCGATTCAGCACCGGTCATATGCCTTGTTACTCCCACTCATTTACGAATTACAATAAGGTATGTGCATTGTTAGGTTCGCATTATTTATGTTGTTTTTGTTTGTTGCTTGTCGGGGTTAAAAACCTTTCAACCATTATAAGGCCATCTCAGGTCAAACGTGCTTCCCCCTTGTGAGATTCAGACATTTTTGGCGATGTTCCCTCTTTGGGGAGTTATTTTGTTTGTTTTTAGCGTGTAGGATTTTACAATTCTTGATGTATGATCGTTTTGTTTCATTTTTAGATTTAAGCACACTTTGGGGGGGGGGCGGGGAGAAAGATATTATTCGGGTTATTTTTTAAAGAGAATTTTTCAAATTGTCTGCTTGGTGACAAGATAATGACCTTTCCTATTCAAGTTAATGGGTATTTTTCTTGTATGATGTTATTTTGTTAATCCTAGATATGTTTATTTTTTAAAATTATTTTGTATAAGTTGGTTTCTGTAAGAAATCCCATTATTTGAGACAGAGCTATATTTTAAAATAATGTTTTGTTTTTTTTATATTTGTTGCTTTGTAATATTTGCTATGTGCATATTTTGTGCATTTGATTAATATGCGTTTTATTGTTTGCCCTTCATTGCAATGGTTACACAGAGGCTCATCTTCTCCAAGTAGGTGTATGTAAGTCAGCCTTGTCTGGACAATACGTATGCGTGTTAATACTTTGTCTTCCCTTTGATCAGTTTTCATATTTTTGGTTTCCGACTATAGGTTGATTTTCATACAATTTGTTTTGAGGAAAGGTGTTTCATATTGCTTGCCATTTTGATTTTATGTACCCGTTGACTTTTCTTTTAAAATTTGTACATGCTATTTTTATATTATTTTTGGCTTTGTTAAGGACTTTTATTGGCTAATTTGTCTTTTATTCGTGTTTAATACCAACATGGCTTGGTATTCAGGCAAGGATTACTTCCTCTTGTGTTTTCACTAAGTTATGATGTTTTTTCCAGTATATTGGAGATGTAAGGGTTGTACGATCTCTGTCTAAGGTAATGATGGAACATAAGGACTTAGTAAAAATTATAAACTGATTGTCTGATAATTCCCTTACAAGATAAATTGCCATGTTAATTGCTTGCATTTCAGGAGTAAATATAGAAGCGACGTTGTGTAGACATATATATTTTTTGTTTATAGACGCTAGTGGCTGCTGCTGTTACTTTTTTCCTTATCTTTAGACCCATCTGTATAGACTGCTATATGTATGCTGTATTGTTTTATAAGTACTCCAAATCTATTGGTATTCGTGTTCAGGGGGTGATTTCTTTTTTGTTTTCCTGTCTCAGTGTGAGATCTATTTTCAGTTTGGTTTTCATCAATGGTGGTATATTTGAGTTTGTCCATCACGATATGTCGGCAGAGTTATTGTTAATTTGGAGGTGACTTCCGTAATGCGTCATTCCAATACTACAAAAAATATCCCGGACAAACGAACTTTCTCCTTGGCTACTGGCATCTCGGCAAACAATACAGGGTACGGTCAATGACTAGTAAGATATAGCTACATCTTAGACACTCTCTCACGGACTCACTAACACAAATCTTCACCCATACAGATAAAAACAAAACTTTCATTGTCTATACCCTTTGCCTTTTTCTTGACTCTTAATTGTGGTTGTTCAACAAGGCGCGTTTATAAATACGATATATTATGTACATGTAAATTTAGTCTTTGCTTTTGATTGTGTATTTTTCCATTACAGACATGGAGAAGGTGAAAATGATGATCTTACATATACATGAGAAAGAAAGACATTCCTCATATGTTCTTCAACACATGTTAACAATAGACAAATCAGTCCGACAGTGGTTTCCTTTGTCGTCTTGCTTATGCATCGTTCTGTTCAGTCATAGAAGGTCAACCCAACCAGGTTTTACCTTCTCTTTTAGAATGTATTGCTAATTGCTTGAGGTACACCAAACGAAGAATGACGACGGGATTGCTCAGGCATTTTTGTTGCACCAAGAGTGTGCTTTCCCTAAAGCCTTTGCTTGCAAAATCCATATCTGATCTTGTGTCTAACTCCCTGCTAAGAGATAAATAATATTTACGATAGCAACATGTTTTTCAGTATTTTAAAGTATTTTGGGATCTGATTTATTCGTCATATTAAAGCTTCCAAACATGTCACATTGTTATGTATTCGGAGTATTATAGACAATATTGGACACAAAACGGACACACACATAACATATCCCGGGGCAACGCCGGATTATCATAAATATTTATGAAATAAAGAAAAGCAAAACACATTTCTACAACCCTTGTTCTCTGAGAATATGCTTTCCAAATATACCAGAAGGAAATAACTAAAGAGGGAAGAAATAAAGACTTAAAAGTAAATACAGAAGATTTACAAAGAAAATGAAAGTAAAAGAAAGTAATCTAAAACAACAACAACTAAATAGTTCCTGAATGAATTTAATTCACTTTCTGATACTTGGATGTCTTTACATAAGTCTTGAATAAATGGCAAGAGATAATTGGAATCTCTGTGATTAGGAAAGAATTCTTCATCACTTCGCAGTGGCGCCGACCGAAAACGTAATCCCAATCATCTCTGCGACTTTATTCGCCTATTCCTTCATTCTCTCATTTCCTCAACGAGTGATTTTAATATCAACGCGATTTGTCTTCTGCATTTGTTTCTGCTAGCTTTATCTATATGATTGCTGAAACTTATCATTTCCTTTCTGTTCTCCTCTTTTTCTCCAAAGGAGTTCGTATTCGTAATTCTATTGTAAATTTTCACCATCTTCGCATTCTGAAGTGTTTCAGGATCCTCTGTTCGTACGTGAATCCATTACCCCGTTTCTATTCGTTGAATCGTTCGGATTTTTATGTCTTTATCTACTATATCCGATTATGCGAGTAGAATTTTGAAAGTCAGACCCAAATAGCAATCTGTTAAGCATATCCCTTATTACTTCGGGCTAACCTATTTTTTCGTTAGATTTCCTCACTATGTTATCAGGTTCAGTTTTTTTCTGGATATACTTATCTCGGCTGAGAAAGATGTTTAGGTGTATACGCAACGTTTGAGGCGCCGGTGTCCGTCAACATGAAGTCAAACAATAGGTCATATTTAAATTACCTTTAAAAATAGTTAAAAATAACTCAATAATTTGCTAAGTAAACAACTAAAAGATAGTTTACAAATTATGTTTTTCGTTGTGTAATTTAGCAATCCTAGCAAATAGAGTAATATCCAATTTTATTAGACTTGCTACCGCTTACTTTTATGAATGTGTGATACAATGGAGGTCGCGAGAATAGGAAGTGACTCATCGACAAAGACAAAAGAAAATACGGGATAGGAAATGACTACTCGACAGAGACAAAATAATTGCGGGAGTGGTCAATTTCCATTGTTCAGGATAGGCGACATTTAGGAATGACAGTGTTTCACGACACCAGACTACAGTAAGGTAGGTTTGTTTTACGACATTTGACGACAATAAAGTTTATGGCAAAAGTTGACGAGTTTAGGTTTCGGAGAGAAGACGAGCAGTTAGGATCGAACCTCCCGAGAGAGCAGATCGGACCGGGAAAACGATGAGATGAGCTGACGACTTGAGCAACGACAATGGGGGTCTCGACAGGACGGTGTCACACACACTCATAGTTCAAACTAAGTTATACACAACGTATATGTGTTCGTGTCTTTCTCGAGAGTTGTGTTTCTTTTGTTTAACTTGTGGCCCAGTGCTGTGCCCTCGACGATTCGTCAGTAGATAGACGACTCGGCTGGACGATGAAGACAAAGAAGAAGGGCACGGAAACACTACGTTGGGGTTGACGATCGTCGGGTGGGGCAGCACGTGGTTCTACAAATGGCTGTCTCAATACGGGACGCAAATATTATAATACATAGTTACATTTACATTGATAGAGTAAACAACTGCGTTAGACATAATGTATCAAATAATAGAAACCAAAAACGTGTGTGTGTGATTGCTTAAATAAGGTCGACCGTTATTCCTGTTGTCTTACACTTCATTACAGTTTATTATAATTAATTAACACGTAATTATATTTTTACAATTTGATTATAAGAAGATCGTAAGTAACCGATGGTCAAATTAAAAAAATAGGATGATCCATAGTAAGAACAATATGAAACGAGGTAAATAAATAAAACAAATTGCATGTTAATAACGACATTAATTTAATTGTCATATTACAAATATGAGCTGCAACAAAAATTACGAATATTCAAGTTACACTGGCAGGGAATACTGTGTCACGTGCCTTATAGACACAGGGTGGAGATGAACTTTGTGTTCCTAAATACTGAATAATGTTTACATATGGTTAAATCACTAAAAGTGTGTAGCAAAACAAGTAGTGAATTTAACACAACAAAGGGATACGCCATCATTACTACAAAAAATATGACATCATTTGACTTTAAAATATATTTTAAGAGGGCAGCAAAGATTTCCATATGTATTTAACGTAAAATAAGTTCTTACTACCGGATGGAATAACGTTTTAAGCACATATAAAAATGTTGTTTACATGAAAGTTTTCTTTGTTTCGAGTGTTCGAGGAATATTCTTTTTTACCGGCTGACAATATACGTTCGGAATAAATAATTTACTTACATGACTTGGAAACCTATTGATTTTTAACGGGCCCGTATAATATGGATTTACTTTTAATGGTCCCGTAATACCCACGTCGCTTGCACCAATTGCGTCATTTTTACTTATGATAAAAGAACTGATGGTTAAGGATAAGTTTGTAGGTTTTATGACTTTCACAATAATAGTTTTAAATGAAACTTTTTATATTCATTTAAAAAATATATACATTTTAGTAAAAATTAAGTCTATCATAATGCACTCCTGTTTCTACATACATCAAACTTTCGCGTACAAAGAATATCAGGCATTGATGTGAAGAGTACAAATACCTATTTATTTTTCTTAGTAGTATAATAAATAAGAATAGACTTGAAATATTCCCGGACAACGCCGGACCAGGAAAGTTGGTAAATCATAATTTTATCCATATAAGTATTTTTCTTTTTTTTTCTTTCAGTTTTTGTTGCATAAGATTCACACAAAGTGTTGACTTGTTTCAGGACCCTACGTGTAGCAATTATCCATTTTATGTTTACGATTTATTAGATGAAGAGTGATAATTTGTGTTATTAGTATTATTTAGACTACCTTTCTTATCGTGGATGCTATTCTCACAAAGTTTCGGCCGATGTAACCTCCGATATTTCAGGTGCATCAGCAAGAACCTGTGGCGTGAGTGATAACATTGCTAATTAATAATCAATTCTGAGGGACAGATATCTGGAGGTTGAATGTTCAATCCTCTGTAGATGCAAGACTAAGAATACAATTACGAATAACTTAAGATCTCTACTTGATCATGGCCGACGGAGAAAGAGCAAGCTACCGTGGATTTAATAAAGGGTTCCGTTCGAAAATCCATACAGATAACCGATCTCAGCATAAAGATTGCCGAGTTCGATAAGACTCAACTGAAGAAGGTCGGAGTTTACATCGGCCGAAATGTTGTGAGAATTAAATCCAATATGGGGATAGTAGTCCGAATGATCCAAATGCTACATAATATACCTTTTAGGTTAATGTTTTCTTGCTAATTATGTTTTGTTTGATTTAATGTTTCTTTTTGTTTCCTCTTATAAATGCCTTACTTTAAAACAAGGTGTCAAAAAGAACTAAAAATCGGCAGTCATTGATTATAATGTTAATTCTATCCATTTGATATGCTTATTAGAAATGTTCTGCTTTGATATTCAAATACTTGAATGTAACCTGAGATATTGGAATGTTCCAGAACTCTGAAAATACCTATTATACCGTTTCTGTTAAGGTTATCTTTGCAATGTAAAATACTTATCTTCTATTTCTATAGTTTAAAGGTTCAAAGGAAAATAGCGTCCATCTTGTTTGGAATATTCTCTTGCAATCTTTATAAATAAATAAATGTGATAGAAAGTTTAAATGATCTACGTTTAGTCAGTTGAATATTTCTTTCAATGTTTGTTTTCTATCAAAATAATCATTTGAATGTACGTCTGGGAATTCTTCTTACACCAGAATTTAATGTGTAATTGGAATCTAGTACGACACTACAAGAAACCATTAAACACTTTTTCCCGATGTAAAAATATCGGTGAGTATGCAGTATAGTAAACAAGAAAATAAAGGGTGACAAAAAATGAATAGACAAGAAATAACTGTTAGCAAACGCAATAAAATTTACTTTTACACTTAACTATATACTTTTCACGTGTGCTTACAAATTGTAATATGTACTTTCTATGCACTTGTTATCGTCACTTATATTAAGCCAAGCAAGCGTGCTTTCTAAAATGGCCGCCAATGTTGGGGAACTTAGTGGCGAATTTCAAGCTTAAAAGATAATAATAATAACAAGCTTACCCTATCCGATTGGCGATCTTCCCCTAACTTGAGCTTACGGTGCTACTAACACCGTGTTTATATTGTTTTACTATATGTCTTGCCTAAGTAAAAGTGACGATAACCGATAACAAATAGATGCATATATAATAAATATTGAAATGAGTAAACACAATAGAAATATAACTTGTTTGGCGTTTGGTAAGAGTTATTTCTTGTCTAGTTGTTTTTGTTTTGTTTTCACACCTTTTTTTCTTTTTAACTATACTGCACAATCGTCCCATCCCTTAAACATATTTACGTTTCGGAATAGTTTAGATAAGGATTGATAATTAGTAGTATTCTGATTATTCGTACTACTGTACTCAGCAAGATTGTGATATTAACAATGATTCGAGTCATGTAACATCAGATCTTTTCCAAATGCATTTTGTCGAAACCTGAAACATTATTGTTTCACTTGGGGATCTTTATGTCATAGTCGAGAAAATAGGTTGTATTTCGCATATACCCCTTTCTTTTACCCACTAGGGTAGATTGTTCTCATTCTATCAGTCATGACCCTGGAGAAGTGTTAATTTATATTGTTCTTACTCATTATCGCCTGTTGTAAGAATTGAAACCTCGACTTCGAGACGACCCTCACTTAGAATTGATTGATAACAAACGCATGAGTCAACATTCGAGATACACATTCCCAAGTTAAACAAATATATTTCTAAATTTGGAAAAATGCACCTTAATGAACCTTGAAAGTTACATCGGCCGAAACGTTGTATACATAACAACCAAATTGAGAATAGTCGTCCGAATAATCAAAATGATATGTTATGAGCAGGAAGACACATCGTTGCTTGGTATTGAATGAGGATCACTATTATGTACTTGTTTACTATGCTCATAACATTATACAACTTTCTTTGTGTTTACAATCCCCTTCTGCTTCGACTGATAATAAAGTCGGAAGAAACTGAACTGTTTGAAAACTCTCTGAATTAGTGTCTTATACATATGGTTTTAATTTCAATAAAATCGGATATACGTATTTGAAGTTTTAAATGGTTTATGCACAAGGCGATCCATAATACAGGCGACCGGGGTCCACGACTGGGGGAGCGGACATGTGAAGACCAAAATTGCTACTAAATAATAATTACAGAGAAAAGTTTTGGTAAGACATTTCTTAGTAACATCCAGTAATTAGCAACTATACATAGTATTAGAAAACAGCTTACAATAATTGATTTATTTCCATCAAATCAAATGTAAAAAGTACAAAAATATAAAAGAACTAACGTCACAAAAATCACTTTATTCACCATGACATAGACACATTTTTGATATTTCAAAAATCATGAGTCCATTTGTTTATATTGACTACTTGATTACAGAAAATATAATGACATAATACAATCAGAAAGAAAAGTCAACAGTTAACAAAGTCAAATACTTTATGAACTAAACAATTTTCATAAGTTTTACAAAATTATTTATGTTTGTTACATATGACATTTGTTGTTTACAGAAGATGAAGAAAATGCCTATTTCTGCATGATATACAGTCTTAATAATAAAATGATCTTACATTAACGTTACTATAACACCAACAAAATATATGTAAAAAGATGGGAAATATAATACATATATGATAACTGCTTGGAAAATTATGTATTAAAACAAAATATGAGATTTTACTTTTTGAGGTGATTACATGTTAACAGCCTGAAAAACTTAGCATACATATATATACATATAGCTTGTTTCCTTGTGATGTTGGTCTCTGGAACTCTCTCCCTGCCCCATGTTTCCCCGACAGTACTGACATGCAGAAATTTAAAACTAATGTAAACAGACATCTCGCTGCGCAGATCCCAATTTAGGCTGACCGCCCAACCTTCTCCTTTTTTTTCTCACTAGCCCCTTACGTCTACAGTGGCGGCCTGTTTGGGGTGAACTATGTTAAAAAAATACACACATACATTCTTAAGGGAAAAGGGTGGATGCCTGTAACTCCTGATCATGTCTTCTTTGTGTGTAATATAGACTATGGAGTGTGTGCAATGGGCTGGTCATATAGAGTCTCTCACAGACTGGTTTATTCAGTGTTAATGTTATTCACGGTTCTGGCACGGATCACACCGTCTGCTAGGGAACCCAGTTGAAACTACTCTAAGTCCAAATGAATACTTTCTTATATTCAGTCTTCTGTACTGTTTCACAAGCTTCAAGAAGTTGTCCATTGTACTAGATGAATGGTGGAGTGATAGAACTCTTTCTCAGTGCACATCGTCTTTTTAAGTCAGGATCGTGTACACCTGGATCATATTCCCCATTTTTCTCTTGAAGTACGGTGAGGACATTTTCAGCGCTTTCAGGTTTGTTTCATAAGGTAGGTCTTTGATTTCTGTACATAATCTTGTAGCCCTTCGTTGTACTCTCTCCAGCTTATCAATATCTCAAGCGTACTGGTGAATCCTTGGGGAATTTCCATATTTCAGAACAAATCTGAACATCGTTATATACAGCTTATTTATGACACACTTGTGCCTACTAGCAAAGGTACGTTTGAGTACACCAAGTGGTCGGTTCGCTTTCAGAACAGTTTGACTAATATGGTGGTGGAAGGTTAGTTTATTGTCAATGTATACACTTAAATTTTTCTCATGTTCTTGTTGATCTTGGTATTCACCACTATTTATCCGCATATTGCATGTGTATCTAAGATTTTTTTAGCCTATGTACATGACGCTACACTTATTTGTGTTAAATTTTAACTGCCAGCTGTTTGACCAGTTCGAGAGGTTATCTATGCTCTCTTGTATATTCTCCTTGTCCTCCACAGACATCGCTCGACTGTATACCTTCGTGTCGTTATAAAAAAATATCACCACACTCTTCACCGCATCCGCCGAAATAAAAAAACAATTGCTCTATATAATTTTTACATAAAATGTTCTCCTCATTTCAGGGCCATTCTAGCGTTTTAAGGAAGGTAACAATATTTGTTTTGCTATGAGAGATACATCTTGTGCGTTTTTTAGGTGTGGAGTGAGAGTGAGTAGTGGTTCTACATTTCAGGCGATTATGTGTGGTTTTACAACCTTGCCACTCGGACTTAGTGTTATTGGTAAAATCATTTTGTTAACTGCTCTAAAAAACTAGAATGGCCCTAAAATAGGGAATCATTTAACGTAAGTTTTATATACAAAACCAATCCCAAGTCTAAATTATTAAATAATTGTTTCTTTGTTTTTTCTCCTTTCCGCCAGATTTGCAGGGTGTTCACACGTAATCTCCGAAACAAAGTAAGTTTTTTTTTTCAGATTTAATGAACAGAAGAGAGCACGAATATCTCCTATTCTTAAGTAAGCAAACAAGAGTTGTTGGTGCTAAAAAACGTAACTAAAAAATATAAAAAAATATGTCAGGAAAAAAGTACCATTTCAGACCAGACCAAGAATCAATTGTATTTAACGTCTGGGCAAATACAGAACGAATTAGGTAATAAAATTTAACAGTCTTTATAGTACAAGTGAATCTTAAAATGTAGTTAAACTGTGTAATTTAATTGTGCTTGTTCCTCTCCCTTTAGATTATATTATTATCAGAAGTAAAATCTATTATCAGTTTCTGATATGCATCATTTCAATATAAAAAGAGAGCATATTATCAAATGTATTTTAAAAAAATAGTGTTTGTTTGATTCACTTAAAGCAATTCAAAGAACCAGCACTAAACGTTTTGAAATTTCCTTTAGATTATATAAAATGTTTATAAAATTCTCATGACAACATAATCAGCATTGATATTCATAATACATAATTTTCCAACCGTTATTATATATGTTTTACATTCTCTTTCTTTTTGTACATATATTTTATTGGTTTTATGTTCTTGTAAATGTAAAGTGATAGTATTATTAAGACTGTATATCATGAGGAAATCAAAGGAGTCGCGATAGCGCTCTATTCCTTAATAGACTTCAAAAACGACCTATGCTAGAAATCTCATTACTTTGATCAGTTATAATTCAAAAACCAATAAACCAAATTATTTAAAACTTTGCACAAATGTTCATTTGATAGGTTCTATAAGTGTGTAAAATTTCAGCATCATTAATCAAGGCAACCCAGAGATCCAGAAAGGTCAGAAGTGATTTTGTGTTATCCGTGTGTACGTACTCTGTATCGCATCAACAATTTGATGGATTCAGCTAATTTTTTCGCAGAGATAGAGGTTCTAGGGTCTAGTTAATGGCATTTTAATTTCAGTTTATCATATACCTTAGTATTCCAGAAAATTAAAAAAAAACTTAAAAATTACCATTGTCTTGAGGCATAGCCTTAAAAAAAGTAATGACATTCCATGATAAATGCCAGTATACTGAAATAATATGCCCTTAATAGGGTTAAGATGAAAATTTATATACACTAAATGTACAAAAGCAAGGAAATTCCCAAATTTTCACACTTTTATTGTCATTAAGGGTATGACTACATATCAAGCAAGCCATTTCATAACCACATCACTACAGTATAAATCTCTATGCATGAGTGGATGAAGTGTGTGAGGTGCGCTGAAGAAAAATTCCTACCAGTAAAATACATAGCCCTGTTGTGCTCGCATACCCTTAATGAGAATAAAAGTTTAAACATTTGGGAATTTCATTGCTTTTGTACATTTAGTGTATATGAATTTTCATCTTAACTCTATTAAGGGCATATGATTTAATATACTGGCATTTTTCACGGAATAAGCATTTACTTCATCTTTTGAACAAACAAATTGAATATGTAACAAACATAACCACTTTTGTAAAACTTATCAAAATTGTTTTTCCAAACTTTAATTTGTTCATAAAGTATTTGATTTTGTAAAATGTTAAATTTGCTTTCTGATTGTATTTGTTCATTATATTTTCTGTAATAGGGTAGTCAATACGAACAAATTGACTCATGATTTTTTAAATATGAAAAATGTGTGTAATTATATGTTTATGTATGCTTTCGTTGTATGTAAGATCGGTTGATATATCTGTATAAGTAGATATTGGTTAGTATTAACTTGTTTTTAGTTAGTATATATTCGCAGATATGTATCTGTATGTACATCTATGTGTATAAAGTATTCCAGAAGAACCTCGAAGTAAAGCCGCAGCTGAAGTGGCCTCAGCCAAATTAACAACAGGAAACGGTGATTAATTAACGATTGAACAACAAACAATTTTTGTAAAGCGTATAAGTTGCCGCAATTTGAATACACAACGAAAGACTCATTATTGAATCCGGAATAATAGTTGTAATTTGATGACTAGACATTAAAGGATGGTTTAAGATATGAAAATGCATGAAAGTATAAACATATATAAATATGTAAACTGACTCCTATACGAGAATAAGATATTCCACGAAAATACAAACATGCACAAGTTGTTTTAGAAACGAAATAAAGGAGGATGTCTAAAGAGAAATGGAAGCTGACTTATATAGCCTTAATAGTGGCGGTGCGCTGTTCACTGAGAAATAAAAAATAAATTGTTTAAAACATTGAATACTGTTTGAGATTCGGTTGACAAACCAGAAATATAAACTTATAGAGGTGGGACGTAATGGGTGAACATTTCAGATTCATGCGAGTAGTATTTTCTTGTGTTCATTCATACATAAATAACACTAAACAATCAAACATTTTGAACATTTTGCAAAATTCAGAAGGTGCAGGCCAATAGTTTTTGGCTATTTTACATTCATGAAAACCCTTTTACAGCGGATGTTTTAGGACCTGCAATGTCGCATGAAACCACTTTTTCACCGAGAAATGATGGATTTTGCGTCCCGTGGAGCCCTAACGGCTATTTTTTGCCTGCACCTTCTGAATTTTGCAAAATTTTCAAAATGTTTGATTGTTTAGTGTTACTTATGTATAAATGAACACAAAACAATACTACTCGCATGAATCTGAAATTTTAACCCATCACGTCCCACCCCTATTAATAATAAAGACTATGTTTTTAAACAAATGTTCAGAAACATATCTGGTTCTGATACGATCTAACCATTTTAAATGTTGCCCTAATAAGAGACAGATTCTCGTATTGTTTTATATATTTACGACTGCATAGAAGTCACGAAAGTATCAAATGTCGCGACAGAGCGCTCTAAGTGCCAGAACCAATTATCTCCAAGGGATATAAGTCTGGTCCTAACATTCTATTACTTTGTCTTGTATAACCTCTTTCTTGTCTGCTTCTACTCCTTCCATTTTTACGTCTCCTTCAGAGACTACTTTCTCTTCCGTACCAATTCATTCAGTTAGTCCTCCATACTGTCATTGCATAGAAGACACATGTTCATATCCATTTAATTGATCGGTGTTCTGAATAAGATTTTTTTTCTTTTGGGGCTGATTTTTCCTTTTTTCTTTTTTATTTATTGCCTCAAATTCTGTAATGTTTCTAACATTACTTTAAATGTTCTCTTCCTGTTTGTTTCGGATGAATAGACTTAAAACAATATTAAAATACCCCAGGATACTACGTGTAGCTAGTACATCATTTCTTTTAATTGTAATATTTCTGATTTCTAAAGCTTATGATTTCTTCTTATTTATTTATTTATTTATTGTTTCTGTTCCCGATATTTATTTGCCTGTTTTTATTTTCAGTTCTGGATTGTTACATTTAAAAGATAGTATTCAAAACGTTAATGATGCTACATGTAGCCAATATATGTTTTTGTATTATTCATTTTGATTCCTATTTCGTCGGATTCATGAGCAGTCTTTCTAATTTCAGCTCTCAATTTATAGAACATAAACAGAGTATCAGAAAGTACCATGACCCTACGTTTCGTGGGTGCAATGTTACTTGAAGTAGTACACTTTTGAAGACAAGTGTAGAGATAGATTCTACTTGCGGTATGATTGACGGAAGATGAATTGATGGGTAAAGAAAACACAATAAAACAACTAGATAGTTTATAGGATATATAAAGCGAGTGACGTGGAAGTAATCTAAATTGTACCTTCCCGATTTTCTGTGAGGGTAGAACGTCATGTAAGATCTAGGAAAATAGAGGTCGCTTAGACCCATTGTTCCTCATGTGACGAGTTACAATGAATAATTTATGATTAAGTGACTGGAGATGCATTTGTTAAGTGTGTTAGGTTTAAACATTGTGTCACGCATGAAGCAACGAAGTTGCTGTAATCTTTACAGAAACGTTAAATTTCACATATTGTATCCATACCTTTGATCGCTGCATGGTCGCCTTGTAAGCGTTTCCGTATGAGGGTACACAACTCGGCAAATTATCCTCTTTCATACTTAAGAATAGGATAAACTCTAGATAAAACTGATGGAAGACAGTGGACGTTCATTCAACTTTATCTTTGTTCCAAATAACGGACCAATGTTGGTAGAGAGAGAAAGAGAGAGATAGAGAAGGAAAAAAAATAGAAATAGCTAATCATTTATATGATGTTACACGCCCCGCATCGCGTGCCCCCACATAAACTCTCCTGTGTTATATAACACCCTGTTATTGAGTCATGTAAAGTCATATCAGTTTCTATTATATTCCCACAGCCTATAGATGTAAAGTTGTTGATAGACGAAGCTCATAGTATCAACTCTGATGTGCCTCAAGGATATATTCTGAGCCCAACCATCTTCATGAGTTTCATAAATGATCGCACAAATGACATTCTTAGATCATTCGTCGACATTGCTGTAGACGACACAACATCTATGGCGACACTCCGAAGAGCAGCAATGATCAAGCTCTTTCTGATTATCTCTCTTCCGAACTTGAACACGTGGTGCAATAGGAAAAATATGGCTGGTTGCTTTCAATGTGTCCGAAACAAAACTCCTATCTTGTCAGCATCAACGCTTTGATCCCCACTTGCCACGAATTAAAATGAATGGCTCTCGTCTTGCGGAAGCCCCCTGCTTCGACAAGCTTCTGTGACTAAGGTTTACGCATAACCTGAAACGGAAGACTTTCATCAAATCCGACGCAATCATCTACCTGTATAAGAGCCAAATATGCCATACGATTCAGCGCTGTTGCCACATATACGAAGGTGTTGCTCAGAGCACCCTTTCCACAGATGAGTTTTTATTTTTGTTTCTTTTATGAGCTATGCATTGTTATTACTCTGTTATTGAAGCGGTAAATGAAGTAGTCAATTGTGTAGTTGTCTGGACAAACATATAAACGGCTGTCATAAATAAAGCTGTTTACCGGAAAATAAAAGTTATCGTCGCTGAAATTTACTTTTTTCGTACTCTCTTTCTCTCGATCTTTCTCTCCATATATATATATATATATATATATATATATATATATATATATATATATATATATATATGGAAAATGAAAATAGAAAAACCCAAAAGATGTTTTTTTATGTATTCATCAACGTTTCGTCTTTATTTGTAAGACTTCCTCAGGATGATAATTTTTAGAAAAATGGCATACAAGTACATGAAGTGGCTACTACTTCTTCTCATTAACCCATCATGTCAACCAAATAGTTTCATTTACTTGCATGACATTTTTCTTAAAATTATCATCCTGAGGAAGTCTTACAAATAAAGATGAAACCTTGATGAATACATAAAAAAAAGATCTTTTTGTTTTTTCCTTTTTCATTTCCCATTACGTCAGATTACCTTCATCCTTCCTGTCTCATATATATATATATATATATATATATATATATATATATATATATGAAAAAAGGAAAACCAAAAACATTATTTATGGATTCATCAACGTTTTTTCTTTATATAAAGACTTCATCGGGATAATTGGTTTGAAAGAAATAACAAGAGTACAAAGGGACCAAACTCTTTCAAATATTTGTACTTGCGTGTTATTTTTTCAAACCAATCATCCCGAGGAAGTCTTGCAATTAAGACAAAATGTTTATGAATACATAAATTATATTTTTGGTTTTCCTTTTTCTATTTTCTATTACATTGGCATAGTATTTCCATTTCTTATCATATATATATATATATATATATATATATATATATATATATATATATATATATATATATATATATATATATATATATATATTAGTGCACACGCTCAATACAAAAATGAGGGTAAAATAGATTGCTTTGCTAGTGTTCGCACTCGCCATTTATCGAAATATATTACTAAATTATTCATATAAAAGTCTACAATTAAGTCAGTAATTACATTTTTCATATATAAATTATAATCATTTCTTGTTGAGCTCAAGAAAAAAAACAACAATCCTTTACATTTATTAAATAGGTCGAGTATTTTTTAAAGTTTATTTCAGGCGGGCTAAGTCTGACTTACTATTTGCTTTCTATCTACTTCTCATAACTTGAAATTAGTTTCGTCTAGCTCAAAAAAGCTTAATGGTGAAGAAGGACATATATTTGTATCTATAGAATAATACGCTAAGCTAATTTCATGTTCGTGCATGCGTTTTATAGAAGATGATAAAAGTGCCGAATCGGCGCTGCAGCAAAAACTTCATCGGAGTTCGCTGTTGTGTCGAACGTTAAATTCGAATTAAAATGCACTTTGTGTCCTTTTGTTTAAGATCAAAGTGACGTATCTGTTCTCCCCAAAGATTGCATCATAATAATATGTGGTCTCCGTTCGCGTTGGACGTTCACAGAATGGAAATATTTCACAAAGCCCCGCACAAGTGTTGGAGAATTAATATATTCTGAAACCACATTAACGTAAATACTTAGATAAAATATACTTAGATAAGTATATTTCATTTAAACAAACATGGTACAATAATATCGCTGGGTATTCTCTCGCGCCGGATATCCATAGAATAAACGCATTTTAAAGTACGGTAGCAATATGAAGTCGATGAATGATACAACTGTTGAATTTCCACGTGTCTTGATACTGTATATAAATAGATAAACATACATTGATGTTTATCATAAAGTAGAGAATATATATATATATATATATATATATATATATATATATATATATATATAATGTGTGTGTGAGTGTGTGTCCTTGCCATTATTGACTTAGTACCAGTCTTCAAAAGCCATAGATTAGCCAACAAGATCGAAAATTAGTAAACTACATGAAGTCTGATTTTCAAAATAAAAATTAATTTTTGCGGGTAAATTTACATAATCAATTTCGTTATTTAAAAAATATGAGGTCATATTTTTTAGGATAAATGTCATTTATAACGAAATTTATAATATCTGTTTTTATCCCATAAGTTAATTTCGTTGCATTTTAGGCTCGGCATTTGTTCAAAAGGATATGAAGTTTATTTGAAAGATTATATCGATATTATCATCCTGTCTAGACGGGCCTTTTAATTGATCTATTTTGATAATATTACTTATACGATTCACTGACAAAGCAATTTCCCGATATAAATCCTGTCCTATGTTATCATGATAAACACTCAGTGAATATAGACATTCGCCAACTTTTCCACATGCAACCAAATACATTTATCTGTTTATTTTATTTCTCTCACATTAAGTATGATGTCACGGTGGCCGAATGGATAAGGATGGTAGATTGGACTAAACTAATAGCGACTCGGGTCCAACGTTCTAATCGTTGGACGTTAGTGCAGTTATATATAATTACACTGATGATTGTTAGTTATCATGAAACATATATGTATGTAGATAATAAACCATGTAAAACTCCCTTAAGGTCGAACGATTTAAGAAAGATATGAACATTTGTAATGCAGTAATATTGTAAAAGTTATCTCCCCTGGAAAGATCAAACACTCTAAAAAAATTACTGTATTTTAAAAATAAATATAGCGTGTATTTCTTTCTATTACAAATATAGGTGGCAAAGTGACCGAATAGATAAGGATGTTTTATTTTAGTTTAATAATATTTACTCAGGTCCAGCGTTTGAATCGTTCAACCAGCGGTACAGTTAGATGTAGGCAAACTAATGAATGTTGATAATGATTTTTTAAATAGTATATATATATATATATATATATATATATATATATATATATATATATATATATATATATATATATATATATATGAATAAATATAGGGATAAAATAATCGGACGTAATGTTAAATGACAAAGGAAAGCCGAATAAACTTTATTATTTATGTATTTATCAACGTTTCGTCTTTATTGTTAGACTACCTCAGGATGGAGAAAAATAAAGGAAAAATATGCAACCATCAATTTGATTGGCCTCGCCGCTTTTAGGCAAATCAAATTGATGCTTATATGATTTTTCTTTATTTGTCCTCACACTGAGGGAGTTTTACAATAAAGACGAAATTCTGATGAATACATAAATAATATAGTAGACTGGCTTTCCTTTTTTATTTTCGATATATATATATATATATATATATATATATATATATATATATATATATATATATATATATATATTGTAGAGCATAAATAAAAATCGAGACACTTTCTCACGCCTGGGGCTATTCTCTGTCTCTAGAAATCTACTATAAGACCATGTATTGAGTACTGTTGTCATAATTGGGCTGGTGAATCTCTGTTCCATTTGAGGGTTCGTCATAAGGTGCAGAAACACTTGTAATTTAATTGGCCCCACACCTTTTTAATATGTAGTCTCTTTCTTACAGACATGATGTTGCTAGTCTCAGTATTTTTCATAAATACTATTATGGCCTGTATTTTTCAGATTTGTCTGATCTATTCCCTACTTCTTTTTTCCGACTCGTTTGACTTGTTCGTCTAATGGTTTGTTTCTATTAATTCACTGTTTTGATAGCTCATTGTAATACAGTTTTCTATTTCAGTAGCTTCTTTCCAAGTACCGCAGGCTAGTGGAACTCCTTTCTTGCTAAATGTTTTCCTCCTACCTATAGCCTTGATATTTTCAAGACTAAGGCCAATAGGCATCTCATGTCTTTGCGATGATCATCTTTCGTTCGTGTTAGCTCCTTACATGAATTTTCTTCATGCTTTGTTTTGAGCGATGCAATAACATTTTTTTACAGAAAACAGTAACTTACCATTTTATTTATTATATCCATATGTTTGAACATTGTAAGAAGCATAGTCGATATATTGTAAAATATATAGTTTTTCTTTTTCTTCTTATTCCCCCCCTTGAGGAGTAGGGCATTTCGCATCAACCAAATATGAAATGCAAAAATACAGTTGTGATATAACCGGTATTTAGAAAAAAAGTACAAGAGTTAAATTGCCTACGTTTAAAATTAGTCACAACTGTTTTTTCTTCTTGTGTGAATGTATTTTATCATTTGAAGTTGAAAACACATTTGATACTGCATGGGATGAATACTAATATAAAAAGTGCCCCTCAACCAGTTTATACACCGGGTGGCAGAGGTAAGCACTGGTGTAAACCTTCCTGCGTCTGGGAGTGCCACTCCAGCCATGACAAAAGCCAACCAGGATCAGCCGTCAGACCTTGATAAAAAAATGGTCCCGGACCCCTATCTCCACCATGTTCAGCAACTAAGAAAAGTAAAATAAGAGGCTTAAAAGTCCAGTCATGGGCTGTTGTACAGAAGAAATTGCTATGTTTTTGCTACAACTATTCACGTTTGAAAGGTGGAGCAAAACATCAAACGAAATCTTTTTGTTAGGTATCATTGTAGGAAATACAGTGTGTTCATAACGTCTATGTACATAGGAAAATTGGTCTCGAAATGTAAAGAAACAGGCAGCGTATTGAACAACTTTCGTTCGCGACGCCGAAAGACTTCGGAAATCATGTTGCAAATATTATTTATCCACATTGGAATTGACTAAAATCTTTATTTTATTCAAGGAAAAAATATACATTCACAACAATTTTTTTTTTTTTTTTTAAACAAAAGCAATAATAGTAAAATTAATCATTTTCCATGCGGCATGAAGCCCGAATCGTTTTGGGTATTAGGGGGTGTCTATGGTCATTCAATTTTGTCAAAAATGTTTAGACTAACCCTACGCTAGACACTCTGAAAAAATACCACATTCACTCTGTGGCTTGATCTTATTTACATGATCCCCAATCTGTTTTTAAAAATATGTAATTTACAAAAGCAAATGACGTGGAGAGTGATACAACATTTACAAATATTTAAAAAGAAAGAAAAGTGTAGTTTTTAATCATGTACCCTAAATTAATGGATACGCTGTATATAACATGTTGTACTCTTTAGCCTAACGATCTCGATTCTCAGAAATTCTGTGAAACCGCAGGTATCGACAGACGATCAAATTAATTCATATTGTTATTTGTAATACAAACTCACACACACACACATACACACATATACACACACATATATATATATATGTGTGTGTGTGTGTGTGTGTGTGTGTGTGTGTGTGTGTGTGCGCGAACGCGTCTTAACTGCGTACGTGTATTCTTTCTTGAGAATATGTTGTGCTTTCAGTTATCCTATTACCTCTTGTCGGTCTATAATCGTTTCTATAAATAAAAATTCCAAAGTAAATTAGTGTAACGAAAATATACACAAATGCCTCTTTGTATATCTACACACAAACACGTGCGTGGGTGTGTGAAAGAGATTTCCTCTACAACATTGAAATCGTGGAGGTCGCCGGTTTCTTTTCCTTAAAGAATCAGCTTCTCTAGTTTCCGGATTCGAAATTTCGAAGCGTAAACATTGCAACGTTTAACTCGACAGGACGTTTTTCTTCTTACTTAATTGAATCCGTACATGCGGACATCGCAAATGTACAAGTGGCTATGTACGTCCGTCCGTTAGTTGGTTGCACTAAACTTCTCTAGAAAAATGTGCACCAATCATTCACCATGTTCCGTTATGTTTCCGCTGCTTTTATTTGGTTTACCAGGTTGCGAACGAGTACGATTTAATTAAGAAGAAACATAGTTTCTTTTGTTTTAGGTTTACGCAGCGGACTTTTGTTCTCATCAATCTCTTTTATGTCAACGTATAAAAAGTTAAAGATGTCATCAACGTTTCGTCTTCATCAAGAAAAGACTTCCTCAGGATGATTTAAGAAAATAAAAAAGTTATAAATACAAGTATATTACTTGGAAATAGTATGTATGTATAGAATGTAAAACATATCTATGTTCATCTTGTGGGCGACACATGGCCGACTAAAATAAAAATGTGTAATACGAATGATGTGTGGAATAAGCCATTATTTATTTTGTATCTTTTCACACGTCACCCAGCTGCCCGAAATGAACCAATTGGAGCAGTTTTTAGTGGTTTGATTTTTTTAAAGTTAAAAATGTGTATAGATTTATATATTCATATTATTACTAATTAACTGACCATGATCAATTTTAGAAATAAGCTCCTAAATGTAACGGTAGGTAATGTGGGCTATATTTAGTTTAATATAGTTTTATGCAAAAGCGGCAAAGAGTGGGTGTGATACCTTCATGAAAATTGGTATATTTTAGTAAAATTTTAAAGGAAACAGATAATGTTGGAATTATATGAAGCTTTGACACCATATATTGTACGGAAATTATTAAAACAGCTGATATTAAGAAGGACCCTCTAGTGCGGAAACCAACGTACATAAGTAAATAACCTCCGCCAATCACGGATAAGTTGAAAAAGAATTTGAACAAAAAATATATAAAGAACATCATACGAGCCCAAGAGAACTGAAACTGTCAGGCATTCCATAATCTGACTCCTTCATTCCTTCATTCTTAAAATAAACACATGTAGTGATACAAGCATCGGTTGCTAGCAGACAAAATGGTCGTGAAGGGCCAATGAGGATTGAAAGACTGAGGATGGAGAGGATAAATAAGACATCCACCGGAAGGGTGGAGAGAGTACTCAAACCTAAGAGAGGTTTATTGTCACTCTAATTCCAGAGAAGACTAACAGTCTTTGCCAGCGAGAAATCAATAGTAAACGACTCATGTGACAACGGAAAATGATTTCTGAAGCTTATCAAAAGTAGCCGAGAGTAGTAGACTTGTTATTATTCAGACTTCAACGAACGACGCGTGGTATTACCAGTGCGAATTCGCTGATAATAACTCACAGGAGAATCTCTAGTGAAATAATAATAATAATAATAATAATAATAATTAATAATAAAAACATAGAAGGAACACTACATTCACCAAAGGAAACTGTTAATAAGGTCATAAATCGCCCCTAAAGACATCAGACTCGGCTGATACCACACAAACTATTTGTGAAGGATCGAGGATGATGGAAAGACCGAAGAGGGAGAACGCTAACGAGACCTCAACTGGAAGAGTGCGGAGATTACTGCGATCTTTGAGAGGTTTATTACAAACCAAATTCCAGAAAAGGCCAATTGTCGTTGTCAGGGACAAATCAATGGTAAGTGGCTGTTGCGATAACGTAGTCATTTGCAATTATTATAGAAAAAGTTTGAGATTACTGGAAATAGGGTGAGACTTTTTGTCACTCAGAACCAGGGCCAAACCACGGGTTATGATCAGTGAGTAATCAATGATGATTATCTGTGTAGAAACTTGTACTGAGTAGTAGTAGTAGTAGTAGTAGTAGTAGTAGTAGTAATAATAATAATAATAATAATAATAATAATCAGGGTTATGCCGACTTGATTATTCAGTATTCCTTGTTTTAGTTTCACTTGTTTATTTATTTACTGTTTGGCAATAATATTCGATTATTCCGGAATATGCTTGTAGCCATGGCGTTGAGAGCAATGAAAGTTATCCTATGAAGAATATGTCCCTGTATAAGTTCGTGGTTGTCGTAGTAGTATGATTATTTTGTGAGATTACGGTGTGCCGGAGTTAATGTAGGAAATTATGAAATCGATTGAAGCAGACAAATAATTTCCGAAAACACGCATCAATTATTGGCATAAAGGGTGACCATATTAAAATTCTATATAGCGCTTATGTTTAAGGAGCTGTTGTGTCTTGAAGTACACGGGAAACATCGATATTCTATTGATGTATAGATAAGGCATCTTTATATTGAAAAAAAAACACCTCTTATCCGAATACTACAATGTGTAAGATATAGTGTACCAGATTTGCTGTTTTTGTTGCTATTGCACAGAATTAACGAGATCAAACTCGTTAACCGCAGTTATTTGTCTGACATGCAAAATTGCAGTTTTTACTCCCGACACACGGAGCAGCAAGACCCAGCGATCTATACGACGTCGCGAAAGTTTCGTCTAGAACACACAAAATAAAGCAACTTTGTTATACTGCATAGACTTTCGGTTTCGCGCCTGACACGAAATTTATTTCCACACCCAACAGCATAAAACACAGGACTAACGATCTTTATGTTGACTCCTGGATTTTAACCAAATAACATGTAGCCGGGTAACTCTCATATACCACGTTGCAATCGCCCTTATCCAGTGTGGAACGTTTAAATTTTAAATGGCCAATTAGCAGTAGTGTTTAATCCTCTAAAATGTTCTATTATAACGTCCAATAATATTAGCGATTAGATATTTTTCTACGTTTCGAAATAATTTGTATTATTTGTATTATTCCGACTACTGTTCTGATCTTGAACGTTATTTTCACAAGATTTCGGCCGATGTAACCTCCGACCATCTTCAAGTGCGTCCACATTGACACGTGGCCCACGAATAAAACTGTTAAGTAATAATCAGTTCTAAACGGCAGACATCTTGAGGTTGTAGGTTCAATCCTTACTGCAGGTGATACTAACGAATCAAAATATCAATTACTTAAAAGTTCTGCCCGGCCATTGTTCAGGAAACAAAATAATATAGCCTGTGGATAAAATACACGAATGAAATCAAAATTCTATATAAATTCTCCAGCTGGGTATAAATATTCCTGAGTTTGACAAGACGCACCTGAAAAAGGTTGGGGATTTAATCAGTCGTAATATTGTGAGAATAGCATCCGAGATGAGGACAGTATTTTAAATACTACAAACAATTTACATTATCAACCCTTATCTAGAAAGTTCCGAAATTTTATGAGGAAAAGTCACGAGCAAAGTGTAAAAATTAGACGAAAACATTTACGCCAAAACTTTGGCTACATCTATGTTACCATGGAGTAGTTATTGTTATGAACGCAAAAAGGTTTTGCTCATTCGAGCGTTATTCAAGCCTGTATGCTGTGAGTTGTAGTTAATCGCCGCGGACATTAAATGATCTTATCAACAAGGAAACCAATTTGAACATAAGGATATGAATTATCATTTATTAATATAAAAAATGAGCATAACTATTACCCATCGCTAAATGTTTACAGTCGATCAATCTATAACCTGTTCAAATGTATAATGCTCAATGTTAATGAATTAGTTGACCGACACTAATGACTTTTTCATATGTCCAATACATTAGAAATAAATGGTAAAATCCAATTAATAATGATATTTAAAAGAATTATATCATGCGACTACTTTCAGCTTGTTCTAATTGTTTAGCTCTATGAGTCTACTTGTAGTCTCTACTTCCGACATTTGTATGGTGGAAGTTTAGATCTCTCGAATGGCGTCACAGGGAGTGGGGAATGACAAAGGTCAGCATCTTTTTCATGCCTTACGTATTATTAGACAGGTGTGTAAAAAGATCGCTCGATGAACCCTACAACGTGAGAATAGCAGTTTTAAACGACTATTGATGGGAAGTGTTTCCATATTGAATAGGTTTAAAAGAAGTTAAACGTTTTATGGTTTCATAACCGCGTGGTGTCACAACAGGATGGCGTCCTGATAATCACATGGTGTCAATTAAAGATGGCGGCATCGGTGAGAGAGACAGTAATCATCTTTATCTGTATGATAAGACTTCCATATTCTTTCTGTATATTTCTATTTCAAGTTTTTTTTTTTGCTATAGGCGATTAGTTTAAACGCAAAACGTGATACACGCCATTTTAAAAATTTCGAAGCTATAACAGCAAAATGCGTTGCTTTTCAATTTTCTGCATCATTTTCTTTTGTTTTCAATTAAAATAAGCTTTTAGTCGAAGTCTGTAATTGATATGTTATTTCTTTTATTACGTGATTTCTCAAATTGAAATGATCGCGTTTTGCATTCTAACTCTTCACATCTATTTTTGATTTGCTTGCTCGGCATATTTTTTATTGCAACTTTGTTTCATCTCTATAGTCCATCCTCGAACTCGGTTGCTCTTCATACTTCTCGTTGGTTCCCTCGCTATACATCTACACCCACATCAATTGTCGCTATAAGTCCGAAACATGGCGTAAGATTTAATACAAAGCAAGATTTTGTCCAAGTTTGTTTAATTTGCATATCTCAAGGAAACTGAAAGTTATAATGTTACGCACTTGCATTTTGAGATTTCGCACCATAAATTGATTTTCCTGAGTTAAGCATACAGATTCCCGAGTTCAAGAAAACGATAATGAACACTGATAATAATGCATGATATGCACACTTTACATATTAATGTGCCGGCTTTTTATTATGATAAATACATCCATTAGCTTCCTTGGTCATTTTATAGAACCAGAAAGATCATCACAATGAGAGTGTTTTGATCACTCCTGGGGATAAAACCCTTCTTGGTTTTTATTCCACCTTTTGGTATCTGACAAGGCATGACCAAATTGGACCCAGTTGGTAGCTGACGTCGCCTCTCCAACAGGTATTTAGCCTTCTTCTTTGGCTTTTTTCTATTTCGTGGCAATCCATTCCGTCCCTCTAGATGTCTACCTGCTATCGGTAGGTTTCCGCAGGGTAGCTGTCAATCTATGTTTAGCCGTTCGTATGGTGGTGATGATGTCGTTTACTCCAGTTTGCTGTCTCATCCAGGTGTTTCTTTTCTTTCACGTAGACTGATGCCGTGCATAATGCGTTCTCTTTTACATTGTGCCACTCTCAGCGTTTCGACTGCTGCATTATTAAGTGACCATGTTATAATACAATATTTCATAACACGAATAATGTATTCGATGAACACTTTCTATTTAATGTCTATAGTTGACTTTCTACTCTCCATGATGTTGTCTCGTTTGGAAAAGGTTGGCAATCCAGGTATAATTCGCCGTTTTGATTCCATACATAATATAAGCGTCGCTCCTTACATTCATGTAGTTGTCAACTTTCTCGACATTTTAACCGTTCATTATGACTGGGACTTTTGTGGCATATTTGTTTAACATGAACTTGTTTTTGTCAGTGTGCATTCAAATGGAAAATGTATGTCTAGCATGGTGAATCCTAGTTTTATTACATTTTATGTATATATAAGCAAAATATGTATTTTGGAAGATATCGATAGTTAGTCATAAATATTGGAGTGGTTTTCAAATATTACATCAACTATATGATTTATATTGAAAACAATGACACATATCTCAGTTTTCAGTAACCTGTGAACATCTGGAATGGAAAGATACACTCATATATTATTGAAACAAAAATGTTCGGTAATAGTCCTTATAACAAATCTACATTTATATGTATAGTATAAATGAATGCTTTAACTTATAAAATTAAGTAAATCTTTGAAAGTAATTTGTTCAAATATATTTCTTGTATTTACAAATATTTTTTGTAATAAATGTAACAAAAAATGCACATTTATTTTTTCTTAATTATTTTTACATATCTCCTGGTAGCCGTCCCTAATTTATTTTTATTTGCAGTTTTCGATTAGAGTTCCTGACAAATGACAAGTGTCTTCTATTGCACGCGGTTACAGTTCCATGGTTCGAACCCTCTCATTGTCCGTGGATCACAATTGTATATATATATATATATATATATATATATATATATATATATATATATATATATATATATATATATATATATATATATATATATGAGTATGGAAGAAAGCTGGCTTACTAGAATGATGTACTTATATCTTTTCTCTCGTTTTAAACACTTTTCAATTTCACCCCAAGAAAAATGTCACAAACGTCTATATTTCTTGCTAATATATATATATATATATATATATATATATATATATATATATATATATATATACATATATATATATATATATATATATACATATATATATATATATATATATATATATATATATATATATATATATATATATATATATACATATATATATATATATATATATATATATATATATATATATATATATATATATATATATATATGGGAAAAGAAGGATGAAGGTAATCCCACGTAATTGGAATTGAAAAAGGAAAAAGCAAAAAGAATGTTTTTTTATGTGTTCATCAACGTTTCGTCTTTATTTGTAAGACTTCTTCAGGATAGTAATATAAAGACAAAATGTCATGCAAGTACTTGGACATATAGGGTATACATGGTGGGTTGAATGGAGAAAAGTAGTAGCCAGCTACTGGAAAAACAGTTAGGCTGACGTCCGGACTTGGTGAAGTAAGTTGTGAGGAATGAAAATAAATGTTGATGAAACTGAGTGAAAAAGTGGAAGGGTTAGGGTGAGCAGGAATAATGTGGATGACAGTGAGTGAAGGAGTGAAGAGGTGGGGAAAGAGGAGGATCGAATGTTTGGCCAGGTGGCTGCAGCAAAGACTGTGAGGGGTGAGTAGGTTGGAAAGTTTGGGTTCATGGTGAAAGAAGATTTGTGTGAGGGGTGGGGGGTATGCAGATAAGTGGAAGGTGGGTAGAAGAAGGGAGGGGGGTCTCTGTGATTTTGGTGGATGGGAAACTGCACTCATCACTGCCTCCAACACCATCAAGCAACAAAAGCATCCTTACTGAACAAAGACTCATCCCAAATCATAGATAACCTTTATGATTATTTATTTTTTCTCTTAGATGACACTCTCCCAGTCATCTCCACATACACACCAATACACCCCATACATACACATCTTCATTCTCCGAATCTTAATTTTTTCTAACTTACTCTTTTCCCTCATATTCTTAACATAGAAAGCCGGCAAAATATTCTCGCTTTTCAAAATATTTCAAATATTTCACACCTAATCACAACAAATTTCCCCTCTCCCCCTCACCCATTTCCACCCTTTCAACCACTTCTCTCGTACTCTCAGCCACCCATACCTCCCACTCTTAAATCCCCTCATTTTTTGAAATCCTTTCCAAACCCTTGACATTTACCCATCCACCAAAATCACAGGGACTCCCCTTCCCTTCTTCTACCCACCTTCAATTTCTCTGCCTACTCCCCCACCCCCTCACACACATCTTCTTTCACCATGAACCCAAACTTTCCAACCTACTCACCGCTCACAGTCTTTGCTGCAGCCACCTGGCCAAACATTCCATCCTCCTATTTCCCCACCTCTCCACTCCTTCACTCACTGTCATCCACATTATTTCCGCTCACCCCACCCCTCCACTTTTTCACTTACAACCATCCACAGTATCCCTGCTCACCCCCACCCTTCCACTTTTTCTCTCAGTTTCATCAACATTTATTTTCATTCCTCACAACTGACTTCGCCAAGTCCGGACGTCAGCCCGACTGTTTTTTCCAGTAGCTGGCTACTACTTTTCTCCATTCAACCCTATATGTCCAAGTACTTGCATGACATTTTTTCTTTATATTATCATCCGGAAGAAGTCTTACAAATAAAGACGAAACGTTGATGAACACATAAAAAAACATCCTTTTTGGTTTTTCTTTTTTCATTTCCCATATATATATATATATATATATATATATATATATATATATATATATATATATATATATATAGTAATTTATATATATATATATATATATATATATATATATAAACAATATGGTCCATTTGCTCCCCTTTAAAATCTATTTATAATTTCAACACAATAGTGCATCACTTAGGTTACAAAATTCTACCTAATCCTACCCCATAATTTTTATACTAGAACTCAATTGTTGCAAGCAGACTAACAATGTTCCCAATCCTAACTACAGTTATACATTAAAGTTTATTTTTTTGTCATGCATTTAATATTTAACTAACTGGGAATTCTTTAAAGTCTTTATACATCAAACTCTGAAAATACTAGTTTTTGTCCGAATTATTACATATTAAACACGTAAATTCCGTATTTCCATTGATCTGAACCCTAATCTCCCAATTGGAACCCATTTACATTTTCTGAATTATATATAAGTTTGTATAAAAATCAGTTTTAATTACGGGAGCCCCCTTTAAGAACTATTTACTTACTGACCTGAATTCACTTCTGTTTTTAACTTATGATAACCCCACCCTAACTCGCACCGTTTTATTGCTTACTATCAATAGAACAGTAACCAAACAAACATTTTCCCTTTCTCTTCTCCTAGCATCGGTCATAGTTGATTTAACTAACATGATCACTCACTTTCTTTATCTTATTTTCCTCCACTTCTTTACTTGGCTTTGTCTGCAACCAGAGCTTCCGCTTTTCTTAGACTCGATCGAAGTCAATACTTAAATTCCCGACTGCCTGCGTTTAATGTACACAGCTCAATCTCAATATATGTAAAACTACTTTCACTCTCGGCCCACGGAAGTATTTTAAAATGGGCCGAATTCTCAAAATTACATCCGAATAAATGCGTTCCGTCTACGATTGAACTAAACATATTTCTATTGGATTTACTTCATTTTTGAACATTTGGGGAGGGATTAAAAAATGTAAAACACGAGAGAAAAGGTATGAGTACATGAATCTACTTTTTTCCACACTGACTTGAGTAAATGCGTGGTAGTAAAATTCATGCACTACGGTTAAAAATTTAAAATATCGAGTGAACTGAAGACCACTGACTATTTGAGCTGCGAAAAATGGCGGATGGTCACAAGTAGATCACATTAAGTTTTAGAAGCAACTCCATATTATTTACACAGGGATGGTTTTAATGACTTAATATACATTGTTTCCAGGACTTTTAGATGGAATAGCGAATGCGATATACTTATGACACAGAAACTCTCATTAGTGTAAACACATTCGGCGCTATTCATGAGATGTTAAGCAATAGCTAAGCCGGGTGTGTTGACTATAGTATTTACATTATTTAGTCGGCACTGGAATATTGCTGGTGGATGTGTTGTTTTACTCTGCACTGTTTATCCACCGTATACGGTATCAAACTGACATTTAAATTGATAAATGATATCACTAATACGGTGGGGTGAGGGAACATCTTTTGCACGGATTTTAACAAACGTTGACGTCTGATAACAGCGACGTACAACTACAGACATTTAACTAAACATTGCTATGATAACATTACGTAACCAAGGCAATCTGATGTACATTGGACAGTTTGGAGTACCATAAAGTTGAGGCTTCTGAAAGTGGTTTATCTTGGCAGCGATATTTGAAGTAAAAATATAAATATATGGAGGATGACTATTATTGATGAGAACCGCTTTGATAAATGGAATCTTCGAATCAATTAGGGATTCAGGCACGATGAACCAAACATTTTATCAGATTTATTTTTCCTTGTTTGAGATTAAAAAAAAGAGTCCCAGTGACAATATAACTCAGTGAATATGTGTTTGCAGTACACAGATCTAAGAAACAATGACTCCTATTCATGCACTAGTCGATCCAGGAAATAAGGGTGAAATTATGTTCGTTCTCACAGGTGAAGTATAAGGCTGGGTGTAATTGATTGAGTGCATTAACAAATACAATGAAAGTTGACTCATCGTTAAACACACAAAATGTATCATCGACGTATCGGAAATAAGTAAGTGGTTTATTGATAAGTGCTAAAAGATTATGCTTATTAAAACCCACGAAGATATTGGCTAACAGAGGACCAAAAGGTGACCCCATAGAAATGCCGTCAATTTGCTGATACATTACATTATCTAAACTGAATTCGACAGACATGGTAGCAAACCGCATTAGTTCTAGGAAAACCTCTTCAGAGATAGTGAAACGAGTTGAGTAACTACGATATAGTACATTAGCATAAATATCGATGGTTTTATGTAAGGGAACTATGTAAATATACTACTGATGTCGAAAGAACACATACACTTATTTTAAGCAAAAGTGAATGCATCTTTAATACAGTTGGCCAAATATACTTTTCAAGAAAAGGTTGAAGAAATTCAGCTAACCAATTTACTAACTTATGCTGAACAGAGCGAAGCATGGAAAGAATAAGTCGTACGAGTATATTGTATTATAGACCGAATTGGTCGGATAAATATATATATATATATATATATATATATATATATATATATATATATATATATATATATATATATGTATGTATGTATGTATGTATGTATGTATGTAAAATAAAAATGGAATAAAGGATAACCAAATCAACAACTAGCAAAAATATTAACTCGAAAACACATATTGAATAGTTCTACCAACATATTTTAATTGTTAGGACACTCATCATAAATTGGCAGTAGAACTTTTATAAAAAATAGGAAAGTTTCAAATTTGTACAAAGAACGCAGTTTGGAAAAAATATAGTCACTTGTAATAAACAGATGAAAGTCAATCAGTGTCTTGTAATAACTGTATTACTTAGTTTATATATACGCACATAATAATTGAAGGTTTCTGCATTTTTACAGTGGGGACTCTTTCTGTGCATGGCGTTTTTTTCTGTAAATGGGCTTTGTAAATTGAGTTTTGGGGGGGATTGCATTATATTATTAATGTTAAATGCATATATATATTGTTGTTTTGCTGCATAATTACAAACAACTTGTATTAATATATATATATATATATATATATATATATATATATATATATATATATATATATATGTATATAGTAGTTTACATATGTATGTATAGTAAGTAATTTACACAGAAGCGTCAGTGTTTGATTCCCTCGGAAAATCATCAGGCTAATTCAGCCTGATGACTTCCTGCAGGAATGAAACATGTAACCTGGTGATTTTCCCGCGGGAATGAAACATTACGCCACTGTGTAGCTAACTTGCAATAATATTCTATCATACTCCTAATAAAATCTACTGAATTATTGATCACTGTTG
>OY744536.1:50794865-50824865 GCA_963556195.1 Sepiola atlantica | reverse complement strand
AGATACTACACTTTGATCTTAGCCAAAAGGCCAAGAACATTCGAGTAGCGTCTTTCCCAAAACTTCAAGATTGTGGAACTCGTTTCCTGCTGACTGTTTCCTCTCCTACCTATAACATTTGTCATTTCAACGCTAAGATTAATAGCAATCTCCTGTCTTTGCAATACTCATATTTTGTTCTTTTTAGCTTCTTATATCAATTGGCGCCATGCCTAGTTTGGAGCGTCTTCCATAATAAAGCAAACATTATCTCTTTTGCATCACGTAAACATTATTGCCATTATGAGTTAAATAGGCTTAATTCATTGAAAAGTGTAACAATTTATATATTGTTTATTAATAAATATTCTCTTTCTTCTCACCGTATAAATAATTGTACGTTAATTATTTTCGTTTAAATAAATTAAACGAAAGTTTATTTAAGTTATGTATCCTTACAATTTAAATCGTTTCAAAATCAATAATCTCTTCTTTCTTACCATTAAAATACTTGCAGCTAAATATTTTTAAACAAATAAATCCTCGACAATCCTAAATGAATAAATCCTCGACGATCGCGCGATCACATCTTTTAATTAATGTTTGGCAGATGATAACGTACGTACGAACATGAGATTGCCTTGGCGTATCATATTATTATATAGATGTGGATTTCTATTATGCACTCACATTTCACACGAGTCATTTTCTGTGACTGCTCACTGCTTATAACGAGGGGTGTTCTCTGGAGTCTGAGTGACAATAAGCCTACCAAGATTTACAGCAATGTCCGACTCTTCCGACTCTTTCGATAACCGTTGCAAATCATTTTGCGTTATCGTAACAGCTGATTGTTTTCAATTATAACGACAATAGAGCATTTCTGGAATCCAAGCCATTCCAGTTACGGTCTTTGTGGTGTTTTCTCTCCCCGGTTTTTCCGATCCTTCGTGACTCTTAACGACGATTTTGTTTCGTACAAGCAGGATGTGCCTACCACCATTTGATTTTTTGTCTTTGGAGTGAGGTTATCCATAATTATGAAATTCCTGACAGTTTCAGCTTCCTCGGATCGGTGTTCTGTTCTTTATATATGTTGTGTTATTTCTACTTCTACTCACAAGTGACACACTGCTGTGTGTAGGTTATGCGAGAATTTTTCCAAATATTAACATGTTTTTCATTAGTGCCGTGCGGTGTATACTTCCAATTCCCCAGTATGTTTTAATTTCTCTTAGTTTTGTTTTAAGGTGTTCGGGACTGTTTCTAGCGCTCCTACACTTATTCGCTTTAAAGTAATTTAATGTTCCATATACCTCACCGAAAGATTTAATATATTTGCTTAGTTTTCTCTATCTGTTTGATATTCACCTTGTGAAATGTTGGGACGGCGATATCTACTATTTACGTTTTTTTTCTTCCTGTCACTAATTATTACACCAGCTATCTTTGATTGGATAAATATGGCTGCACTTCAGCCTCCAAGAGAATATGAAGATTGCCATTATTCACTCCTAACTTCAGTTTGAATCTGTACCAATTGTCTGCATGTTACAAAGGCAGACGTTTGCACAGTTCTATGTGGAATGTCTCATAATCGCATATATTCGTTTTAGGATAGTTTGCTGCATTAACTTATTAAGTGATTTACTGTTCCGTTTCTTTGTCTACATAGTCTACACTTAGTGTTTACCTAGATTTTATCTATTTTTGATTTTGTATTGATCGTTTTTATCGGGTTCTTTTGTGGCTGACGGTAATGATTTTGTTTTACTGTTAAACTGTGCTTTTCTAGGACATGTCCAACTTTGTATTTTTAATTTAGATCTTCTTTAATCCGTGTTATAAATGGTCTATATAGCTGCTTCTTTCTCCGTTTACTCTTCTTGCTTTTTTTATGATTTTACTGATTGTTGATTTTGGCGGTGCATTTTGAAGCGGTAATAAGCATGTTGCTCATTCAGCTTATGCAGGTGTCTAGTGTTTTATTGTATAATATACACAGTATTTATATACCTCCGCTTATTTTCAATATTTCGACAATCAGACATATTCAATCTATCGATACAAATCAAAAGTCATCGGTCGAAAGTAGAATGTGTCATAGTTAAGAGCCAGAAAGAAAGGCCAAATTAAAGTCTATGACATCCGGCCAATGGCTGTCTTGCTTTGATGTGGACTGCAGTGATATATTTGTGTATATGGTAAATAGCTATATAAAACTCATCTTTCATATATGCATATATATGCTTCGGAATTTTTTAGATGAGGGTTGATAATTCGAGAATTTGGTATATTCGGACTACTGTTCTCATCTTGGGTGTCATGGCAGATAGAACGAGCACGCTACCTCGTGGATTAAATAAAGGATTGCATTCGAAATTCCGTCGAGATTCGCGAGTTCGACAATAAGATTCCCGAGTTCGACAAAGTACACCTGAAGATGGTCGGAGGTTATATTGGCGGAAACGTTGTGATAAAAACACCCAAGATGAGAACAGTAGTCGAATATACCAAATTCTCTCTCTCTCTTTCTCTCTCTCTTTCTCTCTCTCTCTCTCTTTCTCTCTCTCTCTCTCTCTCTCTCTCTCTCTCTCTCTCTCTCTCTCTCTATATATATATATATATATATATATATATATATATATATATATATATATAATTAATATGAGACATTCTAAAAATTATTCGACCTTATGCCAGGAAAAATATTTCAAATACCTGACGGGGTTGGAACCCTAATCCCCTTTCATGTAGAACCCTTGTAGGTTACGCACACTTAGCCCACCGATCGATCCACTGCAGCAAACACCTCTGGAAGTCGTCTTTTCGAATGGTGTTCATCTCCGCCGTCGCGTTCCGCATTATCTCTTCTCTAGTCTCAAAACTGGGCCCTTCAAATGGCGTCTTCAATTTTCGAAACAAACAGAAGTCGCCAGGAACTATGTCTGGAGTGTAGGGAGGTTGGCGAACGTCTGGAATTCCATGTTTGCCCCTAAAATGGTAGATCATTTTTGATGAATGTTCGGGGTCGTTGTGGTGCTGCAGTTGCCAGTTTTTCGCCGTCTTTGCGTCACGGAAACGCCGGAGAACATCTTGATAGTACTCCTTTGACACTGTGTGTCCTTCCGATGCGTATTCGTGATTCACAATTCCATGGATATCAAAGAATACAGTCAGCATTACCTTGATTTTAGTTCACACGTGTCGCGCTTATTTTGGCCTTGGAGACTCGGGATGCTTCCATTGCGACGACTGTACTTTTGTTTCTGTGTCGTACCCGTACACCTATGCCCCATTTCCAGTTATCACGGTTTTTTGTAATCCATGATCAGTGTTGGCGGTTTCCAGAAGGTGGTGTACAACTTGAAAACGAAAGTCCTTTTATCCCTACGGCAACAACTTTTGCACAAATTTCGCAGCAACTCTGTGCATGTTCAAATCATCACGCAAAATTGCATGTGCGGAATTTTTACTCACTCCGACTTTTTAGGCGATCGCCCGCATGGTTGAACGACGATCTTCCATCACCAAATTTCGCACCCTCTCAACAACAGCAGCACCTCGAGCAGTTTGTGCTTGATACAACGTTGTTCACTCTCAGCTGATGTGCGGCCATTTTTGAATCGGTTGAACCACTCTTTAATTTGTGTTACACCCATCACATCTTCTCCAAACACATGCTGAATCATACGAATTGTTTTGCTTTCAGAATCACCAAGTTTTTGACAAAATTAGATTCAGTACTTTTGCTCTACACGTTCAGTCATTTTGAGAGAATCAGTAATCTGACGAACACGTTGTGTAGCATCTCACTCCGCGACTGATAGGCAGCAGCTAACGTGCAGGAAGGCGGTGATAAAATTCACAGATACGTATGTTACTTGTGTTCAGTCAAACAAGGCATACTTTTACGGAGACATAAAGACTTATTATGATAAAGGGCTAGATTTATAGGTAGTACTCTAAGGGGGGGGTAGTGTAGCAAAATATTTCTTCACATTACATTTAAATTTCTGTATTTTGGTAGAGGCAAGGAAGCAGGTATCAGCGAGGGGGGAATTACAAGGACAACCGGTTTAAGGAAAGTAGCTATTAGAAAGATATCCGGAGTCTAGGGACCGTGACAGTGAATATATTGCTGTTAGTCGGGTTAATTGGGTGTGTTTGTAAGTTTTTTTTAAAACGCGTTACGCGTTGTAAAACAAACACGGGGTTTCAATAGTACAGTTTGGGGACAGGGGCTGAAGCGGGACAAACAGTGCGAAACTTATTCAGTTATACTGTTGTTTACCCTGTCCGAGAGACTAGTGGTTGCAACACCAGTTCAGATATAGCAATAATACTCGTTACATCAGCGAATGATTGCTTTATAGATATATACTGACACGTTTAAAAGTGTTTAATCCGGTATCGGGAGCCCACTTTCTTTGCAGCAGACTTGGCAATATCTTCTACGTATATTTTCCAAAGTATGTTGCTTGTGAACGATAGGTCGAGGAGTTTAAACGTCGACTCTCGTACGTATGTGCCACCCTGTATCTCATCAACTATTTGATGGATTCAGCTGATTTTTGGCAGATATAGAGGTTCTAGGGTCTAGTTGATGGCATTTTAATTTCAGTTTACCATATACCTTGATTAGTCAAACTACCAACTATATCAGTTATGAGAAGGCATTGTATTGAGGCATAGCCTTTACAAAAGTAGTGACATTCCATGAAAAATGCCAGTATACTGAAATCATATGCCCTTAATAGGGTTAAGATGAAAATTCATATACACTTAATGTACAACCCCAAGGAAATTCCCAAATTTGTATACTTTTATTGTCATTAAGGGTATGACTATATATCAACCAACCATTTCATTATCGCATCACTACTGTATAAATAAAAAAAGAAAAAAGAAAATGGATAGAAATATAAAAAGAAGAATAAGAAACAAAGAAGAATCTGTCACCCACTTGTCATATTTCAACGTCACTTAATGTCTTTTCATATGGTCCAATCGGATCCTTCTTTTCCTCATCACATGTGTGTGCTTTTTCCAAATGAATTTATTTCCATATCTTCACTTTTTCTGAGGACGTTCGCCAACACGAACGAAACCGGTCAAATCTCTTGTTTTTGTTTTTCTCCTGCACTTTAACCTGTTTTCCGTTTGTCATTTTTACACAATTTTGTCCACCACGGCATTTCATTTTCATGAATTATCGTGTACCTTACCCCATATACATATATATATATATATATATATATATATATATATATATATATATATATATATATATATACTAGAAAAGTACTCGTTTCAGGACGGGTAAAAATAATTTTCCGGAGAGAAAAGTTTTGTAACACTTTCATGTCTCCGTACGAAGATTAAAATCAAGTTATGATGATACTAAACCTTATGTCAAGAATTCTTATGTCAATTTAATTTTTCACCTAGAAAATGTCTAAAGATGTATTAAGAAAACACTGAAATTCATGGAATTTTTCTAAATTGATACGTTATTAATCAAATTTAGTGCAAATCTGAAATAGTAAAATGATAAAATGGAACGTTTATACCTACTAAAAACATGAACAAATACACTAAATATACACATTTTTTAGAAATATTGTTAAAGTTCGACGATAATTAGATGTATTTTTTACAAAGGGCTTATTTTCCCCTTTTTTATAAGAATATATCAACCTAGATATAGCCCACATTACGACTCGCAACTGTGTTCCGAAATTCATGATGATCTGTTAATTAGTTTAGGAGTTATCGTGGCACATACAGATATATAAGCATATACACACACCTAACTTTATATAAATACAAGAATACGGAAACAAATTAATTCCCCGAACAGAACGGTTGTGCACCACTTTTATGTCACGTTATTAACATATATATATAATGATACTGTAGCTTGCATCTAGAATCTTTGTTCTAGTTTGAATCAAGAGCCATTACGTTATTTTTATTTCTAGAAAGTATCTAAAACTTAAAGCTTCACTTTAATAAGGAGAAATTGAAATTCAATGAATTTTGTTTAATTAGGCTCTAATGAATATGCATCAAAATCAGTGAAAATTTGATATATTGAAATTTTAAAATTGAACGTTGTGTGGATATAATGCCCTCAATCCCCGTTTAAAAACTTTACAGAAATTTACATTTAGAGAATACTAATTAATTGATGTCTAATATCGATTGTTAAAATGTTATATACATCGGGGGTATCTAAACTTTTCGTTTTTACTTCCCTTGCATAAAACTCAAGCTAACTAAATATATCCAACATTACAGTACCTTATAACTAGCAGCTGTGTTCCAATATTCAGTTTATCAGTTTATTAGTACATTATTATCCTGTACATAACATATATATATAAGTATTTATATATATATATATATATATATATATATATATATATATATATATATATATATATATATATGTATATATTATATACATGTACACATACCTAAATTTATATATACATATATATATATATAGAAGGATGCACGTGTGAGCGAGAAAAGCACAGTTGAGTACCAATAACATGCACTTTCGACCCTCCCACCCTTAATTCGTGCGTCATGTTTTAAAATCCACTCAAAAGACGCCATTGTACAGAACATCAATAAAAGCACGCCGTCTTTTCCCGCCATTTTTTTCGTGCTTTCTTTTGTCTCTTTTTTCGCTTTTCATTTCTACGGCCTGTTTTCGCCACTCGTTTTCCCATTCCTTGCCTCTGCCGAAAGTAAAGAGAAAAAAGAAAAAAAGTAAAGAAGAAACAAATACTCGCTTTTTACGGGCCAAAGCAAAAGCCACTCTCGGCGTGTGTGCTTGAATCACTTAACTTAAAAGCTTTCAATTTTCCTTGCTGTTAACAACCCCCCAGTCTTTCCGAGACGTCGGGTCCCATATCGACGTAATTCTGTGTTTCTTGTAAAAACCGTGTTTAGGTTTTCAAGTCGTAGTGATACAAGTTCGTCCGTCTGTCCCGTTTCTACTTATTATTATGCATACTGATATTAGAACTAATAAATGGTTAGAACGAAAATGCCCTATTCTAAAACTGTTCACAAGAGAATAAATAATGTCTTTATGTATTTCTTATTTCATAATATATTGAATGTTAGATGAGCCAACTATTTAAACATAATTTTTCAGTGACCCTTTTTTTTAATTATAGAGGGTTATTTTAAGAATTCAGGAACAAAGGAAAAGACTACATGGCCGTGGGAGGTTAGAGATTACGTACTGCCTTGGCCTTATTCTATTCATATGCAGTGTATGTGTGCCCTGTTTTGAAGAGATAAACTCATGCCAAAAAGTAGAGCCATCATTGAACAATACCTGTCGCTTCATGACTGGCTGCCTGAAGCCTACCAATCTGAACAACATGTATCTCCTCACTGGCGTTGCCCCTGTAGATGTAAGACTGCAAGTTGTCAGCCGCATAAACATCACAAAAGCTACCAGTCGTAAATCCTAGCTCCTTCATGGTCATGAACTAACGAACAAACGACTGAAGTCAAAGAGAAGCTTGCTCAGCCATGTAAAACCTCTAACAACATCTCAGGAAGAGACCAGACCACAGCTGAGAACCAGACGGCTAGAGAATGACTTCCCTCTAACTAACATGAAACTCCCCCCTTCTGAGACCTTCCCTCCTGATCTATAAGAACCCTGGGTCCTGAGGTAAACACTCACTTATGTGAGTAGGGGAATGGAATTATCAAAAGTTGCGATAATTAGATGGGGCTACAAAACCGACTAAACCATCTGATAATGTGGAAAAGAAGACCATACAATGCAACACTGTCTTGACTGTCCTCTACTACCCAACCAGTGCAACATGAAAGATGTTGCAAAGTAATACAAAAATGCGAATGACTGCATGAAAAAGAAGGAAACTGTTGTATAACTACATGCTTCAAATACACACAAAGAAGAAAAACGCGGGTTCGAAAGCTGATGTCAAACAGAAGGTAAATAACGAATGTAACTACAACGTAAAAAAAGGCAGTTCGATTGGAATTCGCGACCACTGATCACTGTGACTAAAAAAGTAACATAGAGAACACGTATGTTAACGGACGTATGACAATAGTTTTCCTGGGGGATAATCAAACAATCAGCTAGCTAATCTCCACCTTGTTTGATATTACGTTGAGAGAATATTTCTTTTAAGCTCTCACTACCCTGTTTGATATTACGTTGAGAGAATATTTCTTTTTAAGCTCTCACTTCTCTGTTTGATATTGCCCAAGGAGAATCCTTTCTAACTAACTTTCCACAAAAAACAAAATCTGATAAATATTTCTTTCTTTCCAGCTTATTTAGGAAAAGAATAAAAAAAACTGAGAAATTTACAATATCATTATAATCAGTTATTCTCTAAATGTTGATCAATGAATAAAAGTTGTCGCTTTAAATAGTAACAACATATTTATTTAAATTGCATTACAGTACATATCCATTCAGCTGATCTAAATTTAAATTAACTTAAATTCCGTCCCTTTTGAAAATGATAGTACATTTGAAAACTTCATACAAAAAATCAAGTGTGCTTCCTGCCCTTGTTTTAACTTTGCTTTTTCATATTAAAAAATATGTTTAAGAATATAACGTAGTTTCTGTAACAGAACCACACACAATGTTGATTATAGAAAATCTCACTTGGATGTTCGCCTCCAGTTAACATCTATTTTTTTTGTTGATAATAACCGTGGACTTTTCCGTGTGTCTATGTGTGAGCAGGTCTCCTCAGAAACAAACATGCTCAACTGAATTTAACGCCAGTGATTCCATCTTTACACATAATCATATATACATACGTGTCTCTAGATATTAATATTTATATGAAATAAATTAACTAGGAGAGGGCAGTATGTTGTAGGAAAAACACGGTCTCTACCTGAGCTAATATGTGAGATTCTTTCTTTGAAAAGCTAAAACATGATGACCTAGTATATGATGACTTTAAATAAGATTGCGTAAAAAATGATGCATCAATTCAGTAAAACTAATTTTATTTCTTTTTAAGTGCATAAGGTTTGACTTTTTGAACACCTTGTATATGAAAATAAAATGACTATTTTGTATATATATATATATATATATATATATATATATATATATATATATATATATATATAAACACGCACATATATGTATGTGTGTGTGTGTTTGTGTGTGTTGGATTCTACATCGGCAAGTCGCTCTTTCGCTCTGTGCGACAATATTAGAGGCACTACTGTATTCGACTGATAAGACGTTTATATTTAAAGACCATACAGAGGTGAAGTGAAATTTGTTGTGATTTTGGGATTGGTGGGTGATGTGTGTGTGTGTTTGGTTGTCTGTGGAATAAGTAAATAAAAACACTCGTGGAAAATCAACAACCAAAATAAGAGAAACGCTACAACTGAACCAGTGGATAAATAAAACAGTCCCTTTAAGCGCATTGTTTGTATACCTAGTGACCGGGTATATTCGCCAGGCAGTTTTAGAAATTCTTTTTCATTAGTCCTGTTGCTCCTATATTTAATAGAATGATTGAGATTTTCCTAATTTTGTAGTTTATTTTATTGTCGTGCATTAGGCTTTAGCATTTCGTTATTTTTCCCTCTCAACTCTGTTAAAGCCAGCATCATTAGGGACACTGACTTAAAATAAGGTTGCTACTTTCTGCGTATATTTGTAGGAACACATGTGTACGGTTACGCTTATTTTAGATCTTAAAATAAAGCTTTTGTGGCCATACTTGTTATGGAATTAAAAGTTATATATATATATATATATATATATATATATATATATATATATATATATATATATATATACTTCAGAAAAAAAAATTGTATGAATACAATATTTATTTAGATATCAGAAGTTAAAACGCAAAGAGTGTTATTATCCTTAACCCATGGATTTTCAAAGACAAACACTTTTCATTAGAGAATAACACTCGGTAATGTAACTAAATATTACCGGTAACATTTAACTTTGAAAATTAATACACATATATATGCACAACGTTTAGGCTGAGAAGAACGTAAAATTAGGACAGTCACCGTTAAACAAAAATGGTGTTAAAGTGAATAAATATTAAAGAAGAATACTTAAGGTACTCAGGAGTTCCGTTGTTGTTAAACAGCTGAATGTTCGATAGTGATCAGTTGAGTTCGGGCATCCCTTATGCGTAGAAGTCCGTAAGGAATGCGAAGAGGCGAGAGTGAAAATATTCAATCCAAAGGATTTAATGGGAAGGTTATCACTCAATGTCCGGTGTATAATAAAGTAGGCATTGCCAACTTTCAGCTTTCAGTCAGAGTAAGTGTTTTTTGTGGTCGACAAATAATGATTTTAAAGCGAGAATTTCAGGATTAGTCTCACAAAGTATAGTATTTGGAGGTGAACGGAGGAAATAGGAAAGAATGAGAGTTTTAAAAAAGTGGGTTAGTCCATTATATATATATATATATATATATATATATATATATATATATATATATATATATATATATATATATATATATAAATATATATATACATATATATACATATATATATATATATATATAAATATATATATATATATATATACATATATATACATATATATATATAGTTATTTTAATAATAAATAAATAATCATAATCTACATACGTATACATTTCATCTTTGGGAAACCATCAGTGAAGAGATAACTATTCAAGCCGGTCGCACAATTCGAAAGCCGGAACAAGAAGTGTTTGTTTTTAACTCTAAATCCGATGCTTAAACCGATGAAACCGGCATGAATCGTCATACGAAATCATGTGAAATAAACTTATTTATCTCAGTAAGTTAGCATTTTTATAAGCAGCAGTCAGAAAGTGTTCTACATAAAGGAACGTTGCATCATACCCAAGGTTGACGGCTGACTTATCTAAGATTAAAGAGCCTCGACAAACGGGGCTACACATAATTATTTCATAATAAATATGATACTAATTATCTACATATGTATACGTGTCATCCTTGCGGAATCATCAGTATAGAGATAACTACTCAAGCTGGTCGCTCTATTCAAACCTGGAACGAGAGTTGTTTGTTTATAATTTCAAATCCGACGCTTTAACAATATATATATATATATATATATATATATATATATATATATATATATATATATATATATATATATATATATATCTTAAATAGTTGTTGATAGTGTTCAAGGCTCGAGCGTTACTTTTACTTAATCGCAATCATGTAATTTCGAACAGAGCTCTATTATTAAGACTAGTAAATCTTAAAGGGGCATTAACTATAAATATTTCATGAATATTAAAGTGTTTAATACTTACAGACGACGTCGTTACGTGTTTTCTACCATCATCAGGTTAGGAGTTGAGGTGCGAATTCCATCGGCGGTACGGTTACGTAATTCTATACTGACGAGTATAGAAACAGGATATATATATATATATATATATATATATATATATATATATATATATATATATATATTTAATGGATATCAAAAATATTTATTGATTAATAATTAAGCATCGATAAATGTGAGCCGTTTCGAGAGATAATAAATTGATGATTGAAAACTAAGTCCCATTGCCAGATTCTTTCCATTTAGGAATGGGGAAATGTCTTTAGAATTTTAGGACTTGTGTTTTTATTCAAAATACAAGGTGTGTTTTTCTCGAATTCTAAAGCGTGATCCTCCCGTTAACAGAATTGTCATGACGCCGGGGTTAATAATACTTTTTTGATATTAAGAAAAACATTTTTTATTGATCTAAAAAAATTAGTTCATCATATATATATATATATATATATATATATATATATATATATATATTCTCATACACAGACATACTAGCCAGGGATCGAATCTCAAACTATTTAGTGTAAAGTCGTCAGTTCTTACCCCTAAGCTACGTGATAGGCGCTCATAAATATATTTATTTATATAAATACATTTATGAGCGCCTATTGACTGATATTTTACGGCGCTTGATTTGTTAATTTACAAAAGCTTTGCATTACGCCAAGTAGTACCAGACGACATTATTTAATGACAGTGTTCAACCCGAAAGAGGGGGGTGTATATAGTGATCATCACAGAGGGTTTCGCTGTATCACATCTCTTTAGTGCGGCTAGAGAAGCATCCATATGTGAGATTAACGTTCGCGCCGAATATCTCTGGATAACATTTTTCTTTGTATATAAAACATACATTCTATTCATAAAATCGGGTGTTGTAGGCTAAGGTATATTGACGATGAGATATACACTTATGTTGTTGAGTTTGTGTGTTGCGTCGTGTATTCATAAACATAAAAGTAAACATTTGTTTAGTTTATTTTAAAAGTTAACAACTAGGAAAATTAACTGTTGAGTTGGCAGCAAGAATATACAGGAGTCTATATTCATTTGGATTGTGTCTATGCTAGTATATATATATATATATATATATATATATATATATCAGCTAAGTATATAGATATAAGCCAATTTTCAGAGGGGAATGCATAAAAGAAACGAAGCCATAACCGTTTAAAGAAATAAAAAAAATCTTAAATATAGATAAAGAGACAGACACGCTGATGGGTTCTATATTTGCCGAAGCCATTTACGAAAACGCCGGCTAATGAAAAACTACAGTAATAAAAGACGGGCTGTCATCGTCAGGTCATAGCGTAGATCGATCGACACCGGGATTGGATGTGACAGGCCGCGGAGCGGGGCTCGCCCGCAATTGTAGGCCTCGACGTGACACTGATTAACTCACAAACAGGCGCACGGAAAAACGGACGATTCCCAAAAGACGTGTAATTTCATTTGCATAAGTTGGGTGGTCGCATTGCTAAATTGCATCACGGCGGTATCACGTCGTTTCAATTAAGCAGCACCCGCTTTTCATTGGTTGTTGCTGCTTTTGTCGATGCGAAAACGAGGCTGATGACTCTGTCGTGTGTGCGTCAATTGATATTTATCGTCGTGTAAAAAGCGTATTTTACAATCGCTTTCGCCGACTGAGGAAGACGTGTCCAGAGTCGACTGGTGTTCAACAAAACAGTTTTCTTTCATCCATTCTAATTTGTTAGTTTTACGGCATATCAACCTTTTTTAGCCTATTTAAAGACGAAACAAAATTATTTTTTATGTATACTTATGAGTCACTGATTATCAAGGCGTGAATGCCACCAGAGGACTAGGATTAATGAGAGTGTCAGTTGCCGAAGAACGACATCTCAGAGAGGATTGGAAGCGATGGCTTTTATGGTCATAATTTGATCAAGTAATTGGATGGCTCGACACATATTTATTAACGTTGGACATCAAAACGGCCACGTTGTACTACGTTAGGAGGCAGCCCCGCGGTATTGTATTCCACATATGGGAAGTTCTTAGAAAGAAAATGTGTTCATGATAGTTTCGTTTTGTTTTCGATACACAGCGGCAAAAAGAATAAGTCTTTACAGTGGTTTAGACAAGTTTTTGCTGCGAATGTTTTATAGGGTGGAACCAGAGATTGCAGCTGAGTCGATCAGCTACATGAACATCACAATAGAGTAGAGAAAGACTAGCAACGTCTCTTTGTAAACGAATTACATGAATGCTGTTTGCCCTCTGCCTATAATTATAAACTGAGGGATTGATTGAATTCACACTATTCACACAATTCTAATTGTTGTCGCCATATTGTTTACCATTGTTACGATGATGCGGCTTCTATACGTGCTAACTTCTTCAGAGTGTCATTTATCGAAGTCGGACTTGTGAACTGAAATTCTTATGTATCCCTCGTTTTAAAATCCCCTTTATGTTCTTCGCAACATCTTGTAGAAGTCGAATTCTCTTCCTCGTAATGTAGCTATATTTATAATTATTTGAACTTAAAACAATAAACCCTGACCCAAATTCCTTTCCAGTAAACGTTTCAATTTTATAAACTTGCTATGATCAATACGTTCATGTTTGCAGTGATAACATTCGTAAAATTATAAACCCCCGAAAACTTAATATGTGAGTCAAACATTGTTATACACCGATAACAACACAACCAAATGTACACTGTTGACATACATCAAAATGTCGTCATCGGGGTTAATAAAATAGATGAAAATGTCACTTTATATATAAGTGTGAGGTTTCTAAAAATTCTTATATAGGGTTAATGATTTGTTCGAAGGGGTGTACATAATGCGATAGAAAAGTGTGTCGGCGATAAAATGGTTTTATGGTGTTTTATTTTTAAATGAGGACCCGTTTCGACTTAAAATCTAATTAGTACATATATGTAGTCTGAAGGAAAAGACGTTTGAAATGTGTAAATATGCTACAAGAAGCGTGATTTTCACAACATGTGGTCTTACGGGATGCCGCCATCTTTTTTGGTATTGCACAACGAAAAAAAGTATTATAACGTATTTCTCCTCTATTACTACGTATATTAAATATGTTTACTACAAAACCTTCTTAATATCATAATCTTGAAATATATATATATATATATATATATATTATAATATAAAATGAAGTAATAAAATAAGGTGTCAATCAAATTTTATTAAAATTCAAAGTTCTAAGTATATATATATATATATATATATATATATATATATTAACTGTTTAACCCTTCGAACCCATCATTTACTTACTCTAGTAATAGGAACATAGAGAGAAACATTAATCGATTTTTTCCATTAAACCCGACTTATTCTATAATAATTCAAATAAACAATATGTAGACAATGTACAAATATACAATGTGAAGGTGATGTATTAAAAACAATATGTACATCAGTACAAAAAACCACGCAAAGGTAATATACAAATACACAATTCGGTGTTAATATATAAACGCACAATATGAAGGTTAGGTACAAATAAATGATGTGAAGATAACGCATAAAAGAACAATGTGAAGGCAGTGTGCATATAAACAATGTAAAGATAATGAACAGCAATTATGTAGAGTTTGTACACAAATGAACAATGATAAAGTTAGGTGCAAATAAATAATCTAACCGTAATGCAAAAATGAACGATGCGAAACTAATGTCCAAATATACAAAAATAAAGCAATGTTCAAATAAACAATGAGCCGAAACAGCAATGAACAAATAACAACTATAACCATAATGTAAAAATAAAGAATAGGGTTATATGTATAAACAAACAATATGAATATAATTCACAAATAAACAAGGAAACGATAATGTACAAATAAACTGTTATTGTAAGATAGTGGGGTGGTTTAGCTCGAAATTTCAAAAGGATTGTGCATTTTGTGATACAAGCATCAGATTTGGCTCAAATGTACATTGATATGTGGCAAAAACTTTGCATTTTGAGCCACGCGGAATTATCTCGTTATGTCCGCCATATTGGAGTTCAAAATAGCCGCCATTTGAAATCTACATTTTCGATTATGTTTGAGTCTAATGCTGCTATTGACTCGATGCTGGTGTCTAAATGTATGTTTTGGGGGGCAAGGAATATAATGGTATCAATCTGCATCGCATATTTTATACCAATGAGCCGATATATCAGATTTGAAAATAGCCGTTGTTTGAAACCTACATTTTCGATTAACTTTGGGTCTAATGCTGCTATTGAATCGATTCTGGTGTCCAAATGTAAGTTTTGGGAAGAAATGAATTCGATGGTTACAATCTGCATTGTGTATCTTTATAAATTAGCCAACATATTGGATTTCAAAATGGCCGCCACTTGAATTCTACATGTGCGATTACCTCTGGGTCAAATATTTCTATCGTACACGACAAATAAAAATCCATTTGTCAAAATGTCATACTTTATTACAGTACTCTACTTTATTCATGAGAGATGAATATTCATCATCATGTATTTTTGACAAGACAACGTTTTACTCAAAGTCTGTGAAGTAAAAATGGTTTTACAAGTTTGAGTTATTGATTAGATTCTGTGTTGTTCTAGGTTTGATATGGCACTTTTCATAAGAGATTTGGTTGATTAGTCTTCCCCCTTCCTTCAATCAATATGACAAAATGATCAATTCGGGGTTACGTCTGAATATCCACAAAAATAGTGTGAACATTAACACTAAACAACGTAAACTTCTCAAAACTAGTTTCCCCTGTATAACTCTAAATAAAGATATCAATTTACTTCAACTACCAATTTTGAGTTTTATACTTTTGATACATGTCTTGAGTGATTAAATATCAATGCTAAAATTCTGACATGCTATGGTGTAATATATAAGGTTGGGTGAGTACTGACATTCTATATAGGTCTGGTATTTGAGGCTAGGTATTCATCGGTACTGAAGATATGTGTACATATGCAGTGTCATGTTAACCAGTTCAGCACTGCCACAAGTAAATAAATGTTGTGGACTCACATTCATGTGCAATCCCCTTCACACACATAATAGTGCGGCAAAGGGGCGACAGTCTTGGACTGTGCATCTCCGACGATGCTCCGATTGACTCCTTCACCAGTGTAAGAAAGATGTTGTATTAAAGAAATACCGGTACCATGGGAGGAGGATTTTGATGTTGTTGCACTGGGGTTGTAATCTATGTTATCTACAGCGGCAGTTGTAAACACTTCGCCACGCAACTTTGGAGGGTAGGCAATTTGTTCTTTGTGAAACTGTTTGTTGACACGGTTGCCCATCTGTGCTAAGAGCTGGAACACTCTGTCATACCAGATGCTTAAGCCAAGGGAAGAAAATCTGTCGACTAATTCTTTCTTGCGTGTGTAATCATGCAACATCATCCCTATGTATTTTGGAAGTGGGGTCGCTTGTTCAAAACTGTGCCTGACACAGGTGGACAGTGTGGTGTCACGAGTTCGCTTGTGTGTTACGCTGTTGAACTTAAGTATCTGGGCCGCGGTAATTGCTGCAGGGTTAGTGTCTTCCGTCTGATCCTTGATACTGGGTCCCTCGAGAATCATGCTGACTAGTGCTAGTAGAAACGGTGGCACAAATTCTTCTTGACATCCTTCAGGGACTCCCGTGAAGGGCTTGGTTTTTACAAACATATGACGGCGAACAATGTGTGCAGCACGTGCAAGATGAACTGAATCACTTCATTGAATTTGATCAAGTTCTCTGCGAGTGAACTGTATCCACTAACAATGTATTTTTCTTAGATTGTTTAATGTCCCCATATAGTCCTTTTGACATATGAGGCATAACCTCCAGTCAGTAGTTGTGAGGTGTTGTGATGTTGATGAAGTCTGCTCAGCCTGAGCTAGTGTGAACCTCTTGGGCATGGTGATCGAACTGTCTTCAGAAGAACAACAAGCATGCATGCATCACGATGAACCTGAAAAAGACAAATGTAGCATTTCTGTAATCATGAATGCCATAAAAACTGCTACTACAACTACACTCTTAAAAATTCTGTGACAGACCCGGAAAAGGATCAATTGGGGCCAAACTCCATTCTGGATCAAAAATGACTCTGTATAGAGTTAGATTTTAAACAGAAAAGGTCAGATCTGACGCAGTAATGGTCATATTTATTATACCTTATTCTGTGTCATTTTTACTCAAAATGGAGTTTGGGCTCAGATGACCATTTTCCGGGTCATTCAGTATGACAGCAGAGTTAATAAAGATGCGCAATGCAGCTTGTTACCATTGAATTTCTTACCCCAATCATATATTTAGACACAAGAATCAAGTTAATAGCGCTATTAAACCAAAAGGTAATCGCAAATGTAGATTTTAAATGGCAGCCATTTTGAAATCCAAGTAAATATGGCGGCTAAATGGTAAAACATACGCAATGCTTATTGTTACCATTTGATGTATTGCCACCAAAAACCTACATTTAGGCACCAGAATCGAGTCAATAGCAATTTTAGATCCACAGATAAGCGCAAATGTAGATTTCAAATGGCGGCCATTTTGAATTATAACATGGCGGACATGAAGAGAGAATTCCGAGTGGCTCAATATCTGAAAATGTTCGCCATATATCAATGTACATTTGTGAGGAATTTGGTACTTGTATCACAAAAGGCACAATAGGTTGGCTATGCTGCCCCACTAATATACAATAAACACTTTAAAGGTAATTAAGAAATAAATAATGAGATGCTAATTTTTAAATGGACAATTTGAAGTGTATTTACAAATATACAATATGAATGTAATGTAAAAATGCACAATGTAAAAGCCATATTCAAATATACAATCCGAATCCAATGTACACACATATAGTGTACAAATAATTTACAAATAAACACTATTAAAGTAATGTTATTAAATACTTACATCTTATCCAGACGAGATGCCACTCGAGGATCAGGGTAAATGAGATGGAATAATTGTCAGGTCCAAGCTCGAATACTTACGTTAACGGTCATTGATAGGAATCTGTTGACATTAAAGTTGAAGACAATCAGGTTTTAATCTGCAGAGAGGCAGTCCCCGTGACAATATGTTCTACAGACTGCAAGCCCTTGCGACGAACCTCGGTTCGTGGAAATTCGATCTGGCTGGTGCTAGGCACTCTGAGAAAAATGGAAAGTGTTTGTCTCGTTGTGGTAGACATACGAGTTGTTACTGTGAATGTCTTACTCAGAGGAACCAGTGATTGGAACTTAGTCGAGAACTTTCTTTGAGAAAAAAACGATAGAGTAGAAAAAGAGAAGCAACGTCTCTTTTGTGATAAATGTCTATAAGGAACGTTCACCCCCTATCTGATTCTGAATTCAGTCAAGGCAACGAAAAGTGCAGCAGTACTCCGTGTTGTGACGTATCTGACTCTTAGGCAGGTTCATGATTGTATCAAGCGTCAACTACTTTATGGGGCGGTATACTGATCCAACCATTTTGTAGAGGTCCTAACAAGATATTGGATAAAGCCTTCCATTTTAGGTCTGCGGTGAAAGTTTGGGTGCATGTTCAGTGCTTCGGCCATACGGAAAACTTAATTTTTCATGAAAACAATTTATTTATTTATGAAAACAATATCATGCACTTATTCAGTGGTATTTTATTGTTCAATGTTGAAAAAAGTAGAAAACATTATCCGCTAGAACTTAAATTACAAGTATTTACCATTTTACTTATCGCTTCGATGAGTATTCATCCATCTTGTTTCGCTGAACACAAATCAAGGGCAGATAACTTGCAAGGGCAGATAATAACGCGAATACCTTTGATTTGTGTCTAACAAAACAAGATGGAAGCATACTCATTGAAGCGATTGCTATAATACGTAAAATGGGAAAATACTTGTAATTAAAGTTCTAGCGGATAATTTTTCCAACTTTTTTCAACATTGAACAATAAAATACCACTGAGTAAGTACATTATCTTGTTTTCATAAATAAATAATTTTTCCCTATGGCCGAAGCACTGAACATGCACACGAAGTTTGACCTCGTTGCTTATCGAAGTAAGGAGCTTCATCAATGAGAGAGCCATCTATCTCGACTTGGGCAAAACAAAGATCAAGGTGTTGGTGATGGAAGGAAGGCAGCTAGGTTTTAGTAGTGTTGAAAGTAACAAACCACGCTTTTTACCCCGATTGCAGCACGTGCTCTAGCAGTTAATATAAAATAAATATCATGAAGAAAACACACCAATAAACAATGTGAGGACATTGTACATAATAATGTAAGTTGGATGATAAAAAATCCTATGAGAGAATTGGGAACGATGTGTGGTAAGGGCAGAATTTGATTAGTTTAGAGGACGGCTATGGGTTTGATATACCCCGAACAAAGGCTTTATCCAATATCTTGTTAGCACCTCTACAAAATGGTTGGCTCAGTATACCGCCCCATAAAGTAGTTGACGCCTGTATACAATCATGAACCTGCCTAAGAGTTCTGGAATACATATTCAAACATTAGGCTGTCTACTCAATGCACCAATTGGTGTCCTGTAAAATAGTTATGATTCAAAGCCTAAGATCTGTCAAACGAAATGTTGAGTTATGCCGATACATATACATACTTTAGGAAATCAAACAATTAAAATGTATTTGTGTTATATATAACTAGAAATACCCGTCCCAGGACTAGTATAATACATTCACAGAAGAGAAAAGTGTTGCGCCGATTTCATCTTCAATTACGAAGATTAAAATCAAGATATAATGCGACTAAACCTCATATCTAATATTCTTACTACCATTTTTATCAAAATAAATTACATCATTTTGATTCCAGAAAATTTCGAAAATTAAAGCTTAGGAGGTGTCAAGAAGAATTTGAAATTCAACAAATCTTTCTTATGTTAAACGACTATAGATCATTGTCTATACAAAGCTGATATATTTGAATTTAAAAATGCGCTTAGTCTATATTACACTCTTTAAAACTCTTAAAAATACTCAAACGAAATTAAAATTTGGCAAATATTTATTAATTGTTGCCTAATAACTATTATTAAAATTTCACACAAATCGGAAATATCTGAATTTCCACAAAGGGCTTGCACTCCTTCTTTGCACTCTTTGTATAAAACTAAATTAAACTAAACATATCCCACATTAGCTACCCTTACACCTATTAAATAAGTTCCAAAATGCATAATGATCGTTTATTAGTTCATCCCATACATAGAACTATATGAGCATATACATATAACTAACTTTATATAAATAGATATTTACAAGTATTTGGGTGCGTCTACGCTCCGTATAAGAGGCTCAGATCGTCGGTCGATTGGAGCGACGGTCTGTAACATGTTAAATAACATTTCCATCACTAAACGGCAGGATTGAATACACGCATCTTCAGAATACCTATTTTTCGTTGGTCTTATTCTTATTATTAGTTTCTAAAGCGAATCATTTATATGCGACAAATCTAGATGATTTCACGGAAGCTGACGCGTATTCAGAGTTGAAAACAATCGCTCTAACTAATCAATTAGTAGCTTTCTAGTTGGATATTTATTTTATTTTTGTTTGGTTATTGTCCCCACCACAAAAGAAAAAGTCATCAACTCCCCACGAAGTAATCAACCGTGCGATTTCTTTTTTAGGAAACGCCTAGCATGTTTGGCGACGAGCTGTCGTCTAATCATCGAACGGGCGCTTCTGAAACGATTTGAATCACAATATTGATTAATTAAATATTACGAGTAGCTTATTAAATGCGTCTTTGTGAATACGGCCGACATAGAGTTAAAGGTATCGTGAGCCGGTCATGAGGAGAGAGAAATGAGAGAGAGAGTGAAAGAGTGAAAGATAAAGAGAGTGATTGCCAGAGCGATGGAGGGAGGCAGAAGAAGAGGAACAAAGAAATAAACAAGGTATTCTGCACTGAAGGCCTTTTGCACTGAACATTCATTCAGATTATCCAATGAATTTGGTCTGAACTGTTCAAGAAGATTCTTTACTTGTCTAGTAACCATTATTATAACAAACGGTTTGCCGAATTTTAAGGATTTAGAAAAGGTATGTAAGTTACGACTTACAAATATACGTATATACACACACATAATAATAAAAAATGTTTTTTAAATAATTAAACTAAAAAATAAGTAGAATAAATGTATAATAATATTAATAATATTTGAACTTTTCCCTGAATGAGTTCCGCTTATCTGTCTGCGTGTCACTTTCTTTCAGAGTTGCACCCATCTTAGATTTTACATTCCACTAGATGGTTTCACTTTTTTCTACGTTTTTGAGAAAAGGGGTTTTCTCTCGTAATTATTAAAAGATGTTCCATGGTCACAGATATTTTATTAATATTTAGCAGTAAGTCTCATATTTACTGATTGTCTAAGAATAACTAGATACTTGTAAAGATTCACACCTCAAATATTGTCTTCGAGTGTTTGTTGTTGTTCATACGCTCTTTCACCATTCCGGTGTTTTCTGCATTGCTATCACCGTTCATTAGTTGTTACATACTTATTGAACATTTAACTACTATTCTCTTTCACACACACACACATACACACACACATATATATATATTTATATATATACATATATATACATATATATACATATATATACATATATATATACATATATAATATACATATATATACATATATATATGCACATATATATACATATATATATATACAAATATATATATACATATTATGTACATATACATATATATACATATATATATACATATATATATACATATATATATACATATATATATATATATTTGTGTTATAATGGGATAAATCCAGGAGGAAATCTGGGTATGAGAGCTCAATGTAGTAAACAGAGCAAGAATAACATAAAATATAATAACACGAAATCACATAATTGTCGATGCAATAATTTATTTCAACCGTGCGGTTTTTTCAAGCATCACTCAGACAATTACATTTTTGAGACTGATAGAAAATTGAATTTTCCTACGACAATTTAAACACAACTAGAGAGAGTGGTGGTAGCAAGCAATTTGATACATCTTTTATAGAGAGGGGGAAATTTAAAACTTATATTTAACTATGGCGGTCGAAGGGGGTGGATCTTTAAGTTAATCAACTAAAAACTGCCGTGTCAAAATTATGACACATACGACTTGATGATATCATACATATAGACAACTTTACTCACGCGCATACACAAAACTAAATACGCACGCGTCCTATGCGCACGCACATACATAATCTCACTCGCACATTACCATAACTAAGCATAATAACATACACAACTTTTATTCATACATCTCTAGCCGAGACGAAATGCGTCTGGCGAAACTCGTGTTCTCAAACTCGGTAGGAGAAAAGAAAGAAAGAAACAAGAGAAGAAATAGACAAACCGCGTGTCATAGATTCCCAGTCTGTCTGGATTCCAAGAAAGAGAATCTAATTGAAATAAAATTATACGCACATACATATATGTATACATACAAATCCATACGTACACACACATACATATATATATACACACACACACACACCTACATATAAGCATATATATACATATACATATATATATATATATATATATATGTGATTTTATGAAGGCTTACCAAAGCATTTCTTTCAAGACACCAATGATCACCATTAAAGATATTTTTTCTTACAAATACTATTTATTCAAATTAAATGTTTTTTCCTACACGTGTTTCACTACCAAGCAGTTACTTGCTTGGCAGATCATCAGGGAAATTAAATGTCTGGAATACTGGTTTCAACTGCCGACAAAACACAATGTGGCGTTGTAATAGTTGAGGTCACTTAAGAAGAGAAGAGGAAAAAAATAAAAATAAAAATAAAAGTCAAACTTAAAAAGCAAGGAAGAACAACGATAAGAAAAGAAAGTTCTAGAAAAGTCTTAGAAAAGTAGCTTGTGCATTATTTCTTCCACCAAGCCAACAAGCAAGTAATCGGTCCCAAATACATTCAATAAAACCACAAAACCGGAACAATGTGCGATAATACCTTTTCACGTTAGCCGGTACAATGATGAATAAATCCCCCCCCCCCCACAAGAAAACAAAAGAACTAAATCATTCAAGATACCGCTCACAAGTTACCATTCCAATCCAATGATAGTATGGGAATTCTAAATCCAACTTCTCACAAAGAAAAGTCAACACAAATGTTCGTCCGAGTTCAAAGAGTCTTATTTCAATTGTTGATTTATTACCCTTCGAAATAAACACACGACGAGTTGAATGTCAATCCCGCAGAAAACTCCCTTCCATCAAGAAAAAATCTTAATATAGAAACTATTTATTCAAAATACTGTTTCTAAAAATATTTATTATTAAACCTATTCCTTATAGAAATTAATCATCTAGTGTCTGGGACGTCATTTTACATTTTGGGAAAATATCCTTCATTTAATTAACTGCCGAATTATTATCGTTTTGTTGTTTAACGAAGCGAAAAAAAGCCTATCCCGCAGAACTTGTTTTTAGAAAAATTATTCATATATCAAAAATAAACTGTTATTATAAAAAGGCCTTCTACAAAAATCTAGTTATTATTTTAAATCATTTAAAATATTTCCTTAACGGCTGTGTCTGTTTGTACCTCTCTGTGGAGAATATTATTCTATATTCCATAAATAAATGTTACAACGGAATATCGTTATCAGAAATCTATTTTCTATTTTGAAAAAAAACAAACTTTTTTTTAATGGACCGGTTTATTTTTTTGTCAACTTTACGGGAAAATATCACTCTTACTCGTTAAATGACAGGAGACTTTATTATTACTAATTTAAAATCCCGTACAAAATACTTTTTTTATAAAATTCAATTGTTTCTATTTTTAGAAATTAAGTCCATGTCGGCATGCATGTTTTTAAAATTATTTTTTCCTTAATTACTTTTCCCCATTCCTGCCACCAAATTGTTTTATTTATTTTAATCTAATTAAAAACTAATTTAATTTAACCTAATTTAATTAAATAGTGATAGCATCCAGGTTGCTATTTCTTATTTTTCACTTAAAATTACTTGAAATCCCCAATGCATTTCGTATAATATATCTATTTCTGAGAATAAATTGTGATTTATTATTTATTATTCCACTATCTTTTTATATGTAACACAATTTCCCCCCTCTATTCCGCTGAATAAGTATTTACTATAGTTGACTATCACTGGGCCTTATTCCGATAGAATATTCCTACCTTATCACCCCCAACCTAAGTCTCGAGTATCCGCTAATAATTGAATTAAGACATATCTTAGCATAAGTACGTGTTACTAATTCTCATCCTCCCTATTATACACTAATTATTGCCCCAGATTGCCTCAGGAAGTGTCCATCCTGCCTATCTCTGCTGTAAGTTTATACTTCCCCCAATTCCCCTCCTATCCAGGTTTTAGGCTTGATAACAGGTAACGGTTTCTATGCAGACAGCATTGTAGTATTTCCTGCCTAGCGTTCAGTAAATTATCTCTAGATGTCATGATGTGGTACGACTCCAATGCACATAGGTTGCATCTCTTCTTTTTGTTCGGTTTATATTTGTTAGCCCTCCCCAAAATTGACCATTTCAGTTCGAAAGGGTCTTGCCTAGCAATGAGGTTTCTCACAAAACGGCCAACAGAAGTGTTAGGCCTATCTATGTCTTCCCTTTGGCCTCCCCTGAAGGAACTCATGTGGTTTCTGAATCTATCTTTGAACTCACCCCCGGTTGAACCGATATATGATTTCCTACTACTCTCTGTTATCACATCGCATTTGTAGACAATGCTTGAAACTCTACAGTTCCCCCCCAGTGGACAGATGTTAGAAGCTCTGCAGTTACAGTTGTGTGCTGGGCCGTTGCTGGATGTTCTACTACTATGGTTATTTATAATGGAGGTTCTCACTGAACTGGTGTTACTGGGATCAACACCAGAAGAGAACATGGCTTCCCTTGTTTTAGTTATCTTAGAATTATTATATCCTATGATGGATGTGGCTATATTTCTACAGGTTGAATAAGACAGTTTTACAGTATTTTTGTTAATGATTCCCTCCAATCTGCTATCCCTTGGAAAGTTTTTTTCCACTATGCTATAAAAAATCTTTGGGATATTAGTCTTAATATGCTGGCTATAGGGGGGTTGAACCATGTAGTGGTCCTTCTCCTATTTTTCTTCCTACCTTCCCCCCCGGTTTGGGTAGCATGTGAGTTCAATTCGTTACTTCCAACTTCACGAATATTATCATCAACCGGTTCCCACCCTACCTGGTTTACATTACCGTGGGATAAAGAATTACACATTACTAATCAAAGTAAATTTATAATGTTTGATATAGATTCATACTATCCCTCCATATCCTCTACTTTACTTGAAAAGGCGCTTACTATGGCTAGAAATGAATCCAACATCACAAACTTAGAAATGGATATAATTAGACTAGCCAGAAGGACGCTTATATCCTACTATGATAAGTTATGGACTAGAAAGGATAGGGAAAACAATTTCGATATTACTATGGGGGCACCGGACTCAGCGCAGGTTACTGACCTGGTAGGGATATATATCCTCAGAGAAATTTGTATGAAAATACCTGAACTGGCGGGCGGTCTATATAGGGACGACGCTTTATTCTTTGTCAACACAAGTATAAGGAATCTTGAAACTAAGAAGAAAAAACTCAATATATACTTCAGCTCAATACAACTTAGCGTAACTATGGATATAAACTACCGGAGGGTCAATTTTTTGGATATTACGCTTGATCTATGCAACAACACATATGAACCTTATCACAAGCCCAACCACACACTCTACTATATCGACGCTAAATCGAATCACCCACCGATGGTGAAAAGAGCCATTATTCCTGCAATATCGAGTAGGATATCTAAGCTGTCCAAGAATCAACAAATATTCGACAGCAGTAAGCAATTCTACAATGAAGCTTTAAACAGATCAGGATACAAAGAAAATAATTAATTACCTTGTGCCTCCTTCGGTTGGGAATGGGGGACTAAACGGGAGACCGATTGCCTCTCGATCAATGGTTTCATATAATAGGGCAATGGGCAAGGCTAGATATAGGAGACCTGGTGTATCCCACGGTAATGTAAACCAGGTAGGGTGGGAACCGGTTGATGATAATATTCGTGAAGTTGGAAGTAACGAATTGAACTCACATGCTACCCAAACCGGGGGGGAAGGTAGGAAGAAAAATAGGAGAAGGACCACTACATGGTTCAATCCCCCCTATAGCCAGCATATTAAGACTAATATCCCAAAGATTTTTTATAGCATAGTGGAAAAAAACTTTCCAAGGGATAGCAGATTGGAGGGAATCATTAACAAAAATACTGTAAAACTGTCTTATTCAACCTGTAGAAATATAGCCACATCCATCATAGGATATAATAATTCTAAGATAACTAAAACAAGGGAAGCCATGTTCTCTTCTGGTGTTGATCCCAGTAACACCAGTTCAGTGAGAACCTCCATTATAAATAACCATAGTAGTAGAACATCCAGCAACGGCCCAGCACACAACTGTAACTGCAGAGCTTCTAACATCTGTCCACTGGGGGGGAACTGTAGAGTTTCAAGCATTGTCTACAAATGCGATGTGATAACAGAGAGTAGTAGGAAATCATATATCGGTTCAACCGGGGGTGAGTTCAAAGATAGATTCAGAAACCACATGCGTTCCTTCAGGGGAGGCCAAAGGGAAGACATAGATAGGCCTAACACTTCTGTTGGCCGTTTTGTGAGAAACCTCATTGCTAGGCAAGACCCTTTCGAACTGAAATGGTCAATTTTGGGGAGGGCTAACAAATATAAACCGAACAAAAAGAAGAGATGCAACCTATGTGCATTGGAGTCGTACCACATCATGACATCTAGAGATAATTTACTGAACGCTAGGCAGGAAATACTACAATGCTGTCTGCATAGAAACCGTTACCTGTTATCAAGCCTAAAACCTGGATAGGAGGGGAATTGGGGGAAGTATAAACTTACAGCAGAGATAGGCAGGATGGACACTTCCTGAGGCAATCTGGGGCAATAATTAGTGTATAATAGGGAGGATGAGAATTAGTAACACGTACTTATGCTAAGATATGTCTTAATTCAATTATTAGCGGATACTCGAGACTTAGGTTGGGGGTGATAAGGTAGGAATATTCTATCGGAATAAGGCCCAGTGATAGTCAACTATAGTAAATACTTATTCAGCGGAATAGAGGGGGGGAATTGTGTTACATATAAAAAGATAGTGGAATAATAAATAATAAATCACAATTTATTCTCAGAAATAGATATATTATACGAAATGCATTGGGGATTTCAAGTAATTTTAAGTGAAAAATAAGAAATAGCAACCTGGATGCTATCACTATTTAATTAAATTAGGTTAAATTAAATTAGTTTTTAATTAGATTAAAATAAATAAAACAATTTGGTGGCAGGAATGGGGAAAAGTAATTAAGGAAAAAATAATTTTAAAAACATGCATGCCGACATGGACTTAATTTCTAAAAATAGAAACAATTGAATTTTATAAAAAAAGTATTTTGTACGGGATTTTAAATTAGTAATAATAAAGTCTCCTGTCATTTAACGAGTAAGAGTGATATTTTCCCGTAAAGTTGACAAAAAAATAAACCGGTCCATTAAAAAAAAGTTTGTTTTTTTTCAAAATAGAAAATAGATTTCTGATAACGATATTCCGTTGTAACATTTATTTATGGAATATAGAATAATATTCTCCACAGAGAGGTACAAACAGACACAGCCGTTAAGGAAATATTTTAAATGATTTAAAATAATAACTAGATTTTTGTAGAAGGCCTTTTTATAATAACAGTTTATTTTTGATATATGAATAATTTTTCTAAAAACAAGTTCTGCGGGATAGGCTTTTTTTCGCTTCGTTAAACAACAAAACGATAATAATTCGGCAGTTAATTAAATGAAGGATATTTTCCCAAAATGTAAAATGACGTCCCAGACACTAGATGATTAATTTCTATAAGGAATAGGTTTAATAATAAATATTTTTAGAAACAGTATTTTGAATAAATAGTTTCTATATTAAGATTTTTTCTTGATGGAAGGGAGTTTTCTGCGGGATTGACATTCAACTCGTCGTGTGTTTATTTCGAAGGGTAATAAATCAACAATTGAAATAAGACTCTTTGAACTCGGACGAACATTTGTGTTGACTTTTCTTTGTGAGAAGTTGGATTTAGAATTCCCATACTATCATTGGATTGGAATGGTAACTTGTGAGCGGTATCTTGAATGATTTAGTTCTTTTGTTTTCTTGTGGGGGGGGGGATTTATTCATCATTGTACCGGCTAACGTGAAAGTGTATTATCGCATATTGTTCCGGTTTTGTGGTTTTATTGAATGTATTTGGGACCGATTACTTGCTTGTTGGCTTGGTGGAAGAAATAATGCACAAGCTACTTTTCTAAGACTTTTCTAGGACTTTCTTTTCTTATCGTTGTTCTTCCTTGCTTTTTAAGTTTGACTTTTATTTTTATTTTTTTTCCTCTTCTCTTCTTAAGTGACCTCAACTATTACAACGCCACATTGTGTTTTGTCGGCAGTTGAAACCAGTATTCCAGACATTTAATTTCCCTGATGATCTGCCAAGCAAGTAACTGCTTGGTAGTGAAACACGTGTAGGAAAAAACATTTAATTTGAATAAATAGTATTTGTAAGAAAAAATATCTTTAATGGTGATCATTGGTGTCTTGAAAGAAATGCTTTGGTAAGCCTTCATAAAATCACATATAAATGCTCTGTACTCTGTAATCGAGTATCATCGAGCTTGTTTTTTATTGGAACAACCCCGGTCTTCACTGAATGATCTATTTTATAAGTGAAAAATCTAAATCTATATATATATATATATATATATATATATATATATATATATATACATACACACATACGTATATATATCCCTGAATCTATTTGAAATATTGACCAAATGACAACGCATGTAGTTACTCACACATGTAAACATATACATACCTATACATACACACACATACATATACATATACGCATATATACACATATATATACATACACACACGTACATATATATCCACACGCCTACACACAATATTTACATAACACTCTATATTCTTACTGATACAATATAAGTTCTAAAAATTAGTCTTACCTTATTTATATTTTAGATTAATTTGATAATCTATAGTTAAACCCTAATTCAAGTCTAATAATGTCTAGTGGTAATATTTGACATTTATACTTATATTAATTCAATAGCTAGTGTATTACCTGCAGAAACATTTTCTTACCACTATCTTATTTTAAGTAAATAATCTGAATAAATAAATATTTCAAAATACCATTATATACGCATAAACGTACTCTCTACAGACCAAAATAAACAAAGTAAAACTGATAATTTCCTACAATAAAATAAAAGCGACTAGCTTTATAATCACACTTAATTCTTAACCCTCGATTAGAGTTTTGGATAAGACAAACCTGGTTCATAACTTCAAATGTTCTTTTGGAAGACTGTGTCTCCGACAACGAAGAACACAACATATAAATAGGCTTGGCTACAACGACTTTGTCGATGAGAT